>CM076577.1:1490249696-1490767383 GCA_034641835.2 Pinus albicaulis | reverse complement strand
TTGACACTATCTTGATATGAGTGCCAAGCCTTCGGAAGACCAAGGAGAGCTAGGTCAACCATGTCCTCGTCTTCGACAGTCACCCCCACACTTCCCAGCTCATCTCTGCACTGAGTGAACTTCGTGAGGTATTTGGCGATACTGTCGCCCTTCTCCATCTTGATGTTCCTAAGCTTATCTTTGAGCGCTAGCTTCCTTTGGTCACTCTTACTCTGGAATAGATCCGTCGAAGCTTTCCACATTAGAAATGGAGAAGCCTTTCCATGCAGGCTGGATACAATATGATCCGTGACGCCCTCCAACAGGATCCTTCGACACTTCGCCATCTTCTTTTGCCATGCATCGACTTCAGCAGGATCAGTGGGCTTTTGGACATCCGTATCTATGAACTCCTTGAGACCATTATCTTCTAATACTTCTTCCATGCGATCCTTCCATGCAACATAATTCGAACTGCCTTCAAGAGCATATTCGAGTCGCAAACCGTTGAAAGACATTTTCAACATTGGCACCAAGAAAACAAAACTGCTGCAAAACTTCGAATTCCACCTCAAAGCTCAACCGCTCTAGATCGTGAGAACAAATTATTTCTAGCACAGAGATCGACTGCAAGGGGCATTTACCAGACCTTTCACTTTCCGAAGAAAGATGAATCCGGAGGCTACCTGGCCCGCATGCAGACTCTGTCTACCGAAATAAGTTTGTAATCATTGTGATGATCAATCTCTGCTTCAATAGCTCTGATACCATGTAGAAATTTGTTGAATAATAATTAATTATCCACCGAGACTATCCTGATCACATACAATTCGAATTCATATGCAACACATAATCTCTTCCACTTAGATCATCAAACATGCCGAAATAAAATCAAGCGATAACACATCAAATCATCATACACATTAACACAGTATGTATGGGGAAAGCTTATAGCTGAAAAACCCACAGCTATTGTGTATATTATAATGGATAAATCAAGTAACAAACTCAGTACAATACTCCTCACAAGTACTCGGTACTTTCTCATACAGTTACCCACAATCTAGCTCAGTTTTGAACAGGTTACTGGTTCAAAACTCACAGCCAATTTCCTTGCCTCTATTGCGCAATCCAGGCATGTCTATATAGAGATCCAAGGTTCGAATCTCCTTGGCTTTACTGCGCAATTTTCATGGAAAAATCCTCCAAGTGTGGTGCAAATCTCATGCACAACTGATGTCGCCACTGATAGCTAACTCCACCCTTTCATCTACCTCTTTCACTGGTCTCCACTGAACTGATCATGCACTGTAGTGAACTGATGTGTTATTGAGTTGAATAATGAGTTACTAATTAATGAATTAAATAATATTTAATTCACTCCACTCATAACTAATTGATTAGCTAGTTAAACTAATCTTAACTAGTTCAACTAAAATAAACAGAACACAACTCCACTATCTGTCTCATTAACTCCACCAAACTTCTGCCACTGAAGTCCTAACTGAAGTCAACCATGCATGAGCTCAATACCCCATAAGAAAAGCGTATTTCCTTCTGGCAGTTTCATGTGCCACATCCGTAGCTCAAACTGAAGTGCTCCAAGAGAGTAAACTGTTGTTTAGAGTCCAAATATTATTAAGGGTAAATAACATTTGACTTCCATATTTTTAGGAGAGGCAGTCTAAAAATAGCCTTCGACCTCTTTGACCTAAAAATAGAGTCTCATATATTTTTACCAACATGACCAATGCTCCAAAAATCTCAAACTGGAATCCCCGAACCATGCTCCATATGTCTAAAAATAGACTTTGCGCCAGAATTCGCCTGCGGGCCCACTTGGTGAAGGCGACTTCATTTCACCAAGCTCCATCATCTTGCTGCATTCTCAACATATAAAACTATCCAAATGAGGAAGAAAAATTATTTTTTACTGGTCTCTAAGAACAATCAAACATCTAAGAATGTAGCAAACAATATGCTGAAACTGAATGCAAAAGACAAATTATGATAGAATTTTTCTGGCTGAGAGGAAATTCACCCCTTAAGGGCAGATGATGTGTTGTAGAGCACCTATAAATGGGATACAGTTCTATGCAGAGCATTTTAACCTGACCAATAGTGCGTTGGGCATAGCTAGCATTGAAAGACAAGCAGCTAGACACACTTTATTTTGAAAAAAATCATTCAAATGACTGATTGGACGAAGTAAAGTCTACTGATGATGGTTAAAAAGGAAAAAAACACTAGGAATGATGGATTTTCCCTAGTATTCTCTATGAAACTAGAGATTCTTAGTTCGAGTCCCTAATATGGTCGCCAATTTGTTATGAGGAATTATAATCTACAGATAAACTAGTCTTCCCTAAGTGTGGTGTTCCTTCACTCAGAACAACAGAGGAAAGATAAATTATTTTCTTTCTAATATAAAAAGATAAAAAGAATATGAAGGGACTTAATTATGATCCTTCGCTCTCATTCTTCTTCTTTCGTCACTTTTTTCGCTCTTGATCCAACTGAACTCGCCAGATCAGTACCTACAATTAAAACTAGAAGACAGGAAGCGACGATACAAATATAAAATATCTATTTATCATAACCAGATTGAACTGACTAAATATGAGAATACATGAACATATTGAGAATTCATTCAGAGGATACAAATTCATATATGAGAGAAATAAAAAATATCCTTATTGCAGTATTAGGAGGAAAAATTTACAACTAGTCGATCAGTTCATTGTCAACCTACTCCAACTTAATCCCATCCTCATCACACCAATCATCAATCTAGCAAAATCACAGTACTTCAGTTCTCCAAGAATTGAGAATCCAACAACATAACACTACACAAATTTATTCCTCCCTTGCACTTATATGCGTGCTCAATTTATAGTGAAATTGTAGGTAGTTTCTCAATAAATGATATTGAATGGCTTTCTAATAATAGATGAGACATTTTTCTAGGTTCAATGGTGATGGATGAACACATGTATTCTAAGTATGACACCTATGAGCTCTTCTATAAGGTACTGGACATGTGGAGATTCCTGGAACAATGATGATTTCGCTCCCAGGATACCAACACACTCTTAAGTGTCAGGAAGTTCTTTGTAGAGCACCCTTGCATGGGGGTAAGTGCTTTACAACACACTTAGACCCATTCATAGGATCGTTGATGATTCAATGGGTCATTTTAACTATACTTCAAACATTGAAACTCTCATGAATTAAAACTATCAGTGGAATGACTTCTCTAGGGCATGTAGCAACTGAAATAGGGGATGATAGAACCTCTTCATATTGGTTTTAGGGATGATGCCAAAATTTACCTATAACAACCTTCTTTAAGGATGAAACATGGAAAACATGGTGTACTGGGGAAGATGTAGGCAACTCCAATTTGTATGCCATAGTACCAATCATTTGCAACACCTTGTAAGAACCATATTACTTGGGTGATAATTTATTATCCTTCTTAGTTTTCTTGAGGGACATTTATTTGTATGGTTGTAGCTATAAAAATACCGAGTCACATACATCAAAAATTCCTTCACTGCAATGTTGATCAACCTATTTCATTCAATTCTATTCCAGAGTGAGGTTATCCTTTAAGAGTTAGAGAAATTGTTGTTGATGCTTGATGTGATCTTCCACTGATTGAACCTTAGAATGTTTCCTTAAATATGATGTGACGGATGGTGGATTATATCTATAAAGTTCCATAAATGGAGTCATTTTTGCTGCAGTATGGAAGGAAGTGTTATAACACCATTTTTCTAGAGGTAACCACTTAACCATTGTGTTTTTCTATCACTACAAGAAAAAAGGACATTGGTGAGGGTCATGCTTGTGATGGACCTTTAAGGTCCGTCACCAATGTCACATATGGTGACGGTCCTTAAAAAAGCATCGTTGTAAGTGTATATAGTGACGGTACTTTAAAATTCTGTCACCAAAGCCATTTTCAATGACACTTTTGGTGAGGGTCGTTAAAGGCCCATCACTAATTCTCTCTTTGGTGACACTTCTAGTGACGAAATTTTAATGACCCTCACCGATGCTCTTTTTGTTACTTTTGGTGACGGTCAAAAAATGTTCATCCCCATTGATCATTCCAATGAGTTTTTGATGACGTTATGTGCGTGTTAATATATTTTTTTTCAAAAGATAACAAATTAATACAATTATTGTGGAGTATTTTTTATAATATTTCCAAGGCCATAGTGGTTAGAGCGAGTCAGTTTTTTAAGAAGTAATTAGTGTGTATCATTTCCCTCAAGTAATGACTAGTTGAATACCATTTTCTTATGAGTCAACACATGATTCATATATAATAAGTTTATTATCTAAAAAATTCCCTTTAGATAAAGTCCCACTAGTGTGTGTAGGAAATATATTATTTAATACATAATCAAGCTCTGCCATTTCTATTAATGAGAAAGACCTAACCCTCCTCAAAAATGTGGGCACACCTTAAATTAATGCTTTGTCACACAATAAAATTTCTTAGCACCTCGCATGTCTTGGAACATATTTTCATGAACTGACACCCAAGTACATGGTGGCATGTGCTAGCACAACATAGAACTCTCCTAGCATGTGTTTGCATGCATTTACTTCCTAGCATGCCCTGGAACACCTTGGTTGAATGCATCAACATACATTAGCACTTGACACACAATGCCACTTGGCATGTATTGGGACCTATTATTAGTGTGGCTAGCATGCCCCTTTTTAAAAAGATAAAGTCCTGAATTACTAACCCCCTTATTTGTTCTTCCTTTTGTTTCCTTGAGACTTCTTGACACATATTGACATACCCTGGCACCCTGCACATCCTTAGAACATGGCATGTATTGGCATATATTGGCACTATTTGGAACATATAATTAGCACACCTTGGAACTTCCAAGCACACTTTGAGACTTCTTAACCTACCTTGATATTCCCTAGCATTCCTTACCAATCCTTAGCACACCTTGTCACTCCATCCTTGGCATGAAAAATAGCACTCATTAACACTAGTCCCTGGCACATGTTCCTCATATTCATTAACTTCCATGAATTTTGACCTAGTGCTCCCTTAATGTTTTGTCCTATTACTCCTTAATACTCCTCAACATGCATTAGCACTCTATAGCACACCCTAGCGCTCTTCAACATTCCCTTCCACTTCATAGCATGCATGTATGGAATATGTTGACATGCCTTGGTATGATTTGGAATGGTTTAATATTAAATTTATTTGAAATCAACTGTTGGAAAGTATATGAGAAGCAACAAAGGAAGACTTGGCACTTAGAGTGCACTAATACTTTTCACTTGGCACCTATTTGTGCCTAGTGTTGGTGTGCCTAGCATTCCCCTCTTGGAAAGGGTAAATTGATGACTTATTAACCTTCTCATGTGTTCATTTACTTGTAGTTTAACTTATTTCTCCCTTTTGTTTCCTTAACAGTCCCTGGCACGCATTGTCACACCCTTTCACATCTTGGCATGCCTTATCACTTGGCACATCTTAGCATGTTTGACATGCCTTCACACTATCTGACACATCTTAGCATTCCCTAGCATGCCTTGGAACTCATGTCCTCACAACTAGCCTTTACATTTTTTCACGACTTGGGAACCCAATAAATTCCTTGGCTACTGCAGTTCATGTGACAATATTGGCTTGCTTCAACCACAAAAACTTGACCAATTTCACCTACTACAAGTAGATCGTGCCTTGTTCACCTAAGAACCGCCTATAATTCATCTTATGCCACTCATGTCCAAGCTCAACTTGTCCCACTTAACTATTTACCGAGACAAGGATCACATGATCTATCCATGGCCATAAAACAACTAAGCAGCATAGCTTACATAGGAAATATTTCACATGTATGTTCAGTTCATATAAACAGTAGAACATTGACTGAGACTTTGCAAGAACCACAATATGCACAAGGCACACAAGATATAATCCGACACGGGTCGAGTGCCCTGAAACTTATACACAAAAATGTACAATATGCAATTATCTAGAATAGTTTAAAGCATGAGCATGTAGCCAAAGTTTGCCACATCTCATATAAAAAAAATAGCTAAAGCCAAAACAATGTTGTGCCTAGCACAAAGTGATCTCCTTTTCTATAAAACTACTATGTTGAGCCCCATATAACAACCGTAGGGTTGCCTCCTATAAATCATATTATGAACTTCTCCTAACACGCTTCATCCTTAGCACACTTGAATTCGTCAACACTCCCTTCCACACACTCTTATTTGTTCCTTTCCATGCATTTTGACCTAGTTATCCCTTGATATGCCCCGACACTCCCTAACACTCTTCAACATGCATTGATATTTTCCGACATGTTTTAGCATGCCTTTTCATTCCCAATGTGCATTCACTAACCCTCCATATAAGATATCATGCCCTCACAACTACCCTTACTTAATTTGCAACTTGGGAACCCAACCAAGACCTTGCTTGACTAAAAGAGCTTAACCAAGTTACGATTACTATAACTAGACTATGTTGTTGAATTGTGTAGCTTGGGAGGTACTCCACAAGCCTAGTGAGATGGGTTTGTGTGAGTTTGGTCACAAAAGGATTTGTGGGAAAAGAAGCCAAGAAAAGGGATTTTGGACCCAAGATGGGGTTTAAAATATAAAATAAAATTAAAAAGGAAAATTGATATTTCTTAAGGTCTAAGTGGATAAAACCCGTAAGTTCTAGAGGGTTCCTAAGAGGTCTCGAAAAATCTATTTAAGGAGGCCTTAGGATGAAGGAAATAACATCAAGTGAGAAGGAGCTCATTTTATCAAGGGTGCGAATAGAGATGTAGTCCTAAAGTAGGTCGATTAAGAGGGCCGAGTAAGGGTTGCTAAAGGGAGGCCATGATCATCCTCCAAGAGAAAGATCATCATGTGAGTGTTCACAAGAATGTTGCATATATTAATGGTCAGTTCTAGCTAAGAAGTAGGATGGAATATTGTTGGTTCTCTTATGGCAGATTGAGCTTAAGAGAGGTTTCTCATGAGAATTTGGGCATGTGATTTCAATGGTGTTTTGTGTGAAGGCCACATCAAATTCTGAAATGTTAAAATTTGCAACAAGAAACATTGAAATTAGAAACCAGAAAGAACAAAAAAAATATGCACCCACATTGGTGAGGAATTTTGATGCACCAGTAGTGAGGAATGTGGGGCGTTTAATTTATTTTTCCCTTGAATAAATTGGACAATAAATTGTAATTTCATCTCATAAAAACTTGTGTCAGTTAACTAAGTCATGATGATTGAGTTAGCTCAAGAAATTTGAGTTGAGGGTATAAGATGAGGCATGTAGAGGGATTAATATAATATTTTTGGGGTCCAGTTGTAGTTGATGCATTAGTGGGGTGCAGGTGTGAATTAGTTAACTCAATTTAATGAGTTAAAATCTGTTTAAATAGTTATAACTAAGTGATGAGCTAGTGAAAGGTCAGCCAGTGAATTAAATTAGATTTCATTCACAATGAGTGATTAATCAAATAACCGGTAATTCACTATCAATAGTTGCATGCATGCCAGTACCAAGGAAGACCCAGTTGAGGCAAAGGTTAAAGGGAACATAACTATCAGTTGTATTTATACAAAATTTCCCATGTGAAATTATAAAATCATTGGGATTCCATGATGGATTGTGCAGTCAAGGAAAACTGATTTTCCTAATTCATAGGGAGCTAATTCCCTAGGAATTGCATGAGAAAGGCAGGCTAAAGGAAGGTTTATAATTGGTTAAGTACTAGACCGAGTTTTCCTGGATCAGCAGGAGACAATTGGCAAAGTGCTGGAGAATCTCATGAGAGATTAAGCATTGTATTCTTCCATGATTCCTTGACTTAATACACAATAGAGATAGAGAATTTTTGAGAAATTTCTTTCCCCAAATACATATTGTGTTGTGTGATTGATAATTTATTTCTCTTACTTATATGTGATTGTGCGATTTTTTTTTGTTTTCGAAAATTGTAGGAAGGATTCAGTATCTTGTTTTAGTACATTACAAGATCAGATTGAATCTCGTTGGTTAAATTTTCTACATGGTATTAGAGTAGGAATTTTTTGGGCGACGAGTTTGCAAAGAATATCTAAATATTTTGGTGTAAAAAAAAAAAAACATATTTGGAGTCCTTGCGAAAAACCACCCAAATGGAAAATCAATTCGGAGCTCAGATGAGGGAGATATTGTCGATTTAAAATCAACTATTTTTTAGAAAATTTTGTAATAGTGGGACAATTAAAATGTGCGCAAATCAAGAACCTATATGCACTGGAGGTAGCAAATGCATGCAAATTTTTGAGGAGCAAAGAAAAGGTTCGAGACTTGGATGTTGAGAGGGAGTACAAATTACCTCTCAACATGCAACCTTAGAAGCAGTCTCAGAAGGTTGTGGAGCATCCACAATTGGAGAAGTAGAGAGGAGACCAAGTGAAAGCGTCCACTCAAGAAAAAACCTCCATGAGGGAGAAATTTCAAGCTAGATGGGTAGAGGGAGCACATACAACCATACCTCCAGGTGAAAGGCGGGGTGATGTCTAGACATAATCCCAAGATAAGAAATTTGGGTAGGGTCCATTGAGATGGTGTGTTTCATGGATTGAACCTAGCTATGAGGAGTCCACAGTACAAAAAGAGTAGGAAGGATTAATTAGATTGATGCAGTCAGATGTCAGGAAGACAAAAATCAGAGTGACAGATGTCAAATATTGGAGCGCAGATCAGAGTTGGCAATAGTGCAAAGGGCACATATGCAGATGTTAGCAGCAGCGTAGAGAGTCTAGTAGACAGGTGCAGTAGCTATCATCATTCAGGAGACTCTGATGCCAATTTCATTATATTGATTTAGTTTTTCGAAGGCTATTTAGTTTTAGGATTTGCAGGTGCAAACAACACTAGAGAAGTGTCGCATGAAGAATTCCAAAGGTACCGGATCGAGATAGATTGAATTCCTTTCTTGTTGAGAGGGAGTGTTGAAATTTGCAACAAGAAATAGTGAAATTGGAAACCAAAAAGGACAATAATAAAATTCACCCACACTGGTGAGGAATTTTGATGTACCAGGAGTGAGAAATTTGAGGCGTCTAATTTATTTTTCCCTTAAATAAACTGGACAATAAATTGTATTTTCATCTCATAACAACTTGGGTGAGTTAACTAAGTCATGATGACTGATTTAGCTCAATAAATTAGAGTTAAGGAGATCAAGGTGGATATTGGTGGCCACCCACCTATTCCACTTAGGCTCTCACCATTTTCTCTTTCATTTTTTCATTTTCCTTAATTATAGCACAATTTACTATTTTTGTCATTTTTCTAGGTCCTGAACTTCCAAAGCTGTTTTGAGGCCCCAAACGACGTTTTTTGGGCATGAAAGTTTTGGTGATTTCATCAAAATCACATTATTTTTTGTAGTCCTTGGAGGTATCTTTCTAACTAGGTATCATTTGCATCAAACATAGATCATATGACCAAGTTATGACCCCGGGAAGTTGGTTGCCAACTACCCCCAATGGAGCCCATAAACTCTTGGTGTTACATCTCCTTGAGTTAAGGTTTTATATTATTTTTCAATAATGAAAAATCCCTTGAGCCTGATTGTAACACAGTTTAGAGGCATGTAGCCACCACATATCTTCTTAGAGATAAGCTACCATCATTCAAGCTAGTTTGTTTCCCATTCTATCTGTAAGCAGTTTTTAGTATTTGATATTAATGAAATGAAGTGTTATTCCTACTACATCTCCGTGTTTATGTTTATTTATGTATTTTATTGTGTTCCTACATATGTCCAGATCATGAGGGTCTAAGATGAGGCATGTAGAGGGATTCTAATATTTTGGGGGTCCAGTCACAGTTGATGCATTAGTGGGATGTAGGTGTGAATTAGCTAGCTCAATTAATTGAGTTAAAATTAGTTTAACTAGTTATAACTGAGTGAAGAGCTAGTGAGAGGTCCACTGAATTAAATTAAATTTAATTCACAATGAGTGATCGATCAATCAGATAACTGATAATTCATTATTAATAGTTGCATGTATGTCAGTTCCGAGGAAGACCCAGTTGAGACAGAGGTTAAAGGGAACATAACTACTAGTTGTATCCATACAAAATTGCCCATGTGCAATTATAAAGTTATTGGGATGACATGATGGATTGTGAAATCAAGGAAGGCTGATTTTCCTAATTAATAGGGATCTAATTCCCTAGGAATTGCGTGAGCAAGGTAATCTAAAGGAAGGTTGAAAATTGCCTATGTACTAGACCGATTTTTCCTAGATTAGTAGGAGACAATTGGCAGAGTGCTAGAGAATCTCATGAGAGATTAAGCATTTTATTGTTTCATGATTCCTTGACTTAATACACAATAGAGATAGAGGGGTTTTGAGTAGTTGCTTTCCCCAGATACATTTTTTTTTGTGCGATTGATAATTTCTTTCTCTTACTTATATGTGATTGTGTGATCAAATTTTATTTTCGCAAATTGTAGGAAGGATTCAATATCTTGTTTTAGTACATGACAAGATCATATTGAATCTCGTTGGTTAGATTTTATACATGAAATAAAAGAGAGGGTTGATACGATCTTGTCTTGTGGTGGTTAGTAGGTCGCAATGTCTGTGATAAAGACCAACATAAATGGAGGAGGACTTGCACTGTAATTTAGAACCAGAACAGAAGTAGATGCAGGCATAATATTGACTGACGTAACCCTAGTTTGAGGGTCGAAATTTAGGTCTAAAGTTCATGTCAAGATTCAGTCAAATAAATGCCTAGAATCTATGGATCCATATGAGCTAGGTCGAGTCTCTTATTGAGGCAAGAGTTGTGGTTTTTTCTATGGGTGGATAGGGTTTGTTCTACAACAATTAGAAGTACATAAGTATAGTGCCCTAGTTAGGACAGTTTCCTAGCATGTTTAGTTCATAAGGTGTGCCCTTAAGACTATGACAAATTTGCGTATAAGAAGAGTGGTTGTGACCCTTAGAGCGAGGTTTATTTTTGCAATAGACCGCAGATATGGAGGATGGTCTGCAGATTCAGTATGTGTGAAGATATCAGATCCAAAGGAGGGTGGAACCTGAGCATAAGATTGGGCATGTAGAATAAATGTGCCATATGAAGAATGGATTGACATGTAGAGGAGTTGATTTTGGTGGACTATCTAGAGAGTTTTAGGCAGACATCTAAAGAAACCTATAAAAAATTAGTCAATGGACTATTAGTGGCTGATTTGTGACCCTAGTTCAGCCATCTACAGATTTTTAAAAGGATGATAAGAGGAGTAACTCATATTTGTTCATAGATTGGACAACAAATATCAAATTGTCGATACACAGGAAAAATGATTTTGAGAGGACTCAAACCATTTTTAGGTGGAATATTTGAAGATCCATAGATGAATACAATATTGTGGGCCCTAGATCAGTACAAATAATTGACTGTGGTTGGGCTTATTGATGGTAGTCCAAGTACAGTTGGCGGGCTATTAGGTTATTGTCAAAGAAGAGCCCTAACTCTTGTACTTGTGAAGGACAAAAAGATTGGTAGAAGGGAAACTATATAGGGCCTAAGAATGTGCATAATTGAAGGACTAAATTAGCAGTCAAGCGGGCCAGCCAACTAGCCCTAGCCCTAGTTCACTAGCCCTAGAAACCATTTCCCTAAGATATAATAAAGAGTGGGACTTTCTTGCCTTTTAAGTAAGGAACTTGATCTTATAGGGAGAGAGGAGGGGGATTGAAGGGTTGAGGGAGAAGAAAAAGACTTATGAATAAATTTCTCAATCCATAAAATCATTTGGGAACTTGGATTCCCAAATGGTCCTTGATGAAAGGACTTTGACACCAAATGGGACCACATGGGGCCAAGTGGACCCAACCAAGGTTTGGGGATGGAATTTAGCAATGAATGATGTTCCTATTCTGGACAATGTGAGGGGAAAGGATCAGGCAATATTTTTTACTTCGATGGGTCAAATTTATCCTACTAGGTTCTAGCCTTGGGAACACCTAGGAAAAACTTGATCCTAGAGCTAAGGCTTGAGGTATCTAGATATTCCACTATCGTAATTGGCCCAAATTCTTAGGAGAGTGATGGGACCCACCAACACAGTTTCATCTAGAAGATCAAATTTTTCCTCTAGCTAGATTCCTGGGAAATTGATGCCCTAGGTGACATAATGGGGCTAGACCTAGGGAAAAGTGGAAATTTGTGAAAAAAGAGGGGGAAATCATCACCTTTTTTGAGGGACTAGTGCCTAATTCACTTGGGGATATGGAGTCAGGGATGATAATGAACAAGAATTTGGTTTCTTGATTAAGGAGGCCCAGAAAGTCAACTTCGTCCAATGTTAGAGGAATACGAAAAGTGACCTTCAGGCATTTATAATTAATACAAATGGTGCAATATTATTAAGATAAAATGATCTCTAAGACATTTATTTCATCTAACAATGGCCCATACATTAAATAAGCTAAATAGACACATAATTCCATATTTCCATCATGCAACAATTAGCCCTAGTTATAGTGAAATTCAATAGTATGCAGCAACAAGAAGAATATGGTTAAATTTTCACTCACAATGTTAGAGAGTATATCCAGAAAACTTCACATTTGCAAAAACAAAGCTCCACATAAAAATATCCCAAATCCATACATCAAAATGAATCCATCATCCAAAATAGTGCTCCAAGGAAAAATGTGAAGTTCTCTAAATACAGAGAGATCCCAAGTCAAGTGATGATACAAATGAATCCAACTATATCCTATTTATAAATTGATTAGGATTTGATCATTGATAGAAGAAAATTGAGGAGTTTCATAATGGGAGGCAAGAAGGCCTGCCAGATGTCATGTTCAGGACATGTGGATTGAAAGGGCTATGTGTGGCCGCCATCAAAAAGTGGTTAAAGTGTTGTCGTGTTCGAGGTAGATTGGTTATCAAAAGACTAACACCAAGCCCTAGTTTTATTCCTTGTATCAGTTTGATTGTAAAGGGCCATGATCCCTGGCACAAGAGCTCCAACCTATTCTATTATAGTTTGTAATTTAACGAAGAACAGTTTGAAAAAGTTAAAAATTTTCATGTCCACTAGTTGAATCCTTAATGTGTGTATATTTTGTTGTGCAAAGTAGATGTGTTGTGGCACTTGAGTGTGTTTGCATCAAATATTCTAAGACCAAAACCAAATTCTTATATGTCGTGGAAATTCAACATATGCCTTTTTCACCTAAGAATTACATGTAACTCATCTTATGCTACTCATGTCCAGTCTCAACCCATCCCACTTGACAAGTTACCAAGACAAGGCTCATCACATCATACTGTGGTTGTAAAAAAGCTAAGCAACATAGTTTATATATTGACATATCATAGCACCTCGCATGTCTTAAATGCCTTGGCACTATGTGGCATGTGTTAGCATCCCCTGCATTCCCTGGCATGCTTTTACACACCCTAACACACCCTAGCACTTCCTAACATGCCTTGGTATAGTTTAGCATACCTTGGCACTACCTAGAATATAACCTTGTCACTCCCTCCTTAACACACCTATAACTCATTGACACACCTATAACTCACTAACACTCCCTATCACACACTCTTATTCGTTCATTTCCATGCATTTTTATCTAGTGCTTCCTTGTGTTTCCCTAACACTCCCTATCATGCATTGGCACACCCTAACACTTGGCACATCTTGGCATGCCGCCCTAGCACTCTAGCATTCCTTAGCACTACCTAGCATACCTTGTCACTCTCTCCTTAGTACAGCTAGAGCTCATTGACACTCCTAGTCACAAACTCTTATTCATTCATTTCGATCTTCCATGCATTTTTACCTTGTGCTTCCTTATGTTTCCATAACATTCCTGAACACTCCTTGGCACGTGTTGGTACACCCTAGCACCTAGGAAATCTTGGCATGTCGCCCTGGCTTCTAGCATGCCTGAACACTACCTAACATACCTTGTCACTCCCTCCTTAGCATGCCTATAACTCAATGACACTTCCAATCACAAACTCTTATTTGTTCATTTCCATGCATTTTGACGTAGTGCTCCCTATGTTTCCGTGGTAATCCAAGTTAACACTTCCTTGCACGCATTGGCACATCTTGGCCACATGCCACCCTAACACTCTAAAATTCATGAGCACTGCCAAAAGTTCCTTTTCACTCCTCCTTAATACACTTGGAACTCATTGATACTCCCTGTCACACACTCTTATTCATTCATTTCCATGCATTATGACATTTTAGTGCTCCCTTGTGTTTCTCTAGCACTCCATAACGCTCCTTGGCACAGATTGGCACAACCTGGAACTTGGAACATATTGGCATGCTTTCCTAACACTCTATCATGCCTTGGCACTGCCTATCATGCCTTTTCACTCCCTCCCTATCACTCCTAGAACTTTCTAACACTCCCTATCACACACTATTATTCATTCATTTCCATGCAATTGAAACTAGTCCTCCCTTCCGTTTCCCTAGCACTCCCTAGCTTGCGTTGGCACCACACCCTAGCACCTAACACATCTTGGAATGCCTAACATTCCTTGGAAATTTCTAGCATGTGTTAATACTTCCTAAGATTCCCTACACACCTCAGAACTCAATAGTTGTCATGCCCTCATAGATAACCTTACTTTTTTTGCGACTTGGGAACCCAACCAAGTCATTGAAAAAATAGTGTTGTGTCTAGCCCAAAGTATCCCTTTGTCTGAAACTGATTTTTGCATCCCCTTTTCATAATCATAGTATTTCCTCCTACAAGTCCTATAATGAAATTCTCATAACACACTTTTTCCATGGGACACCTGAAATTCACTTACACTCCCTGACAGACACTTACACTCTTACTCTTATGTGATTTTAATCTAAATCACAAGACATAATCCTACTCTACTGCTATGTGGAATTCAATTCAAAATTTATAACATCAATCACAAACATGCAATGAGAAATAACACACACGAACATATTATTTTTCTAGGGGAAAGCAACTGCTAAAAATCCCTTATGCTTGCTTGCATTAAATCAGATGAATAAAGATGTATTACAATTTCTTGCTCATTCTAAGCACAACCTATAAGTAAATAACCTATCTCTCTGCTCACTAAGAAACTCTGACCAAAACTTAGTCAATTTCTTCCTCTACTTGAGCCCCTATTTCCTTGTGCAAATCCTGGGGAATTAAGCCCCTGTTATTTAGGAAATTCCTCTAAAATGCTTGCGCAATTTCCTAGGGTTGATCACCTTACCAATAAAATTCGTGTACACTCAATATACTATATAATTAATTATTCACTGCCTTGGAATCTCCACCACAGATGGGATGATCACTGAGTTAGACTGAAGTCCCACTACACAACTGACCTTCCACTAGAATCACCTCAACGGTTGAACTAGTTTAAAGCTGAAATCAACTTTGAAATAACTATTTTGATTCACTAGTAGAAAATGATGAAATTAATGACTAGGTGACTAAAAAAGTTAGTCACTACAATTATTTCAAGTGAAATACTACTAAATTTGAGAAATTTTAAGTGACCGAACTAAAAAATGACTAACTTAAATGACTAATATAGTCTAGGGATTAAATATACGACTAGATAATAAGTGACTAAACTAAAAGAGACTAACTTAAATGACTAATTTAGTCTAGGGATAAAATATATGACTAGATAATAAATGACTAAACTAAAAGTGAACTTAAATAAATATTTTAGTCTAGAGTTCAAATATATGACTAGATAATAAGTGACAAAATTAATAATGATTAATGCAAATGGCCATTATAGTCCAAAATAACAATATGACCAAATAACAAGTACAAAAAAGTATATCAATTAGTCATTTATGTTAGTAATTTTAATTGTGCCCTCCATAAATGAAAATTTTCAATTTTGATGCGAGGTGATACATTTCACTAAACGAATCTACGAATCCATCTACAATGTTAAGATTTAGAGACAAAAGGGAGTCTTTGAGTCCATCTGATGTTAAAATTCCGAATACTCTTTTGTCTCTAAGCTTTAACACTATGGATAGTTCATCTACAATTAACATAATTGCATGTTATCAATATATCTACTTTACACTAATACCTTCATTATAGTTTTAGTAAGAGTAATATTTAGATAGTCAAACTAATATGTATATTTATATTTATTTGGCCATAACGTTTAATCTTTAAAATTCATTGATTTATGTTAAAAGTGTGACTCTTGTTTTAAATCTAAGGTCAAATCTTCATATTTACATTTAATGAATAGAGAAACATAACATTTCTTTTTGTAAGTCGATATTCATTCATATGGTGAAAAATATGTACATTAACCAACAAAGCAAAAGCAATTGGTCTCACCCATTAGGTTTGTTCACCAATGTTCTGGCAAGTGACAAGAATACAAAAATGAGGCTAAGGACAACATCCATAAATGAGAGGTTAAAGACACCAAAATACATGTAATACATAAAAGACATGAGAGAATACTAGTCTTGGATGTAATGGAAGTTGGGTTTTCCGAGGGGTTGTTCCTAAGAGGGGATGGTGGAAGGAAGTTGCAATGGACATGCCCTTAGAATTAATACGAAACCAAGTGTCCAACTTTTCCACTTTTTCTACAAGGTGGTTTTGGCCTGCAGCCTACCAATACTTGCTCCTTGGCCAGAGCTTTGGAAGTAGTGCATCTTATCAAAGTAGCCATCAACTCAACATGCTCCTCCCTACAGACCGTGCTGCGTCACAATCCATCGAGTTTGAATTAGGTCCCAACGAGTTTTTGAAAACAATATTGAATTTACCATGGGCGGAAGCTACACCTACAAGTTCCACAGGTTAAGTTTGTTCCTCCTTGTTTTCCCACCACCATGATGATTTGTTGTTTGTGACCTTACACTTCCATTACCATGGAGGCACAGTTTCTCCACCATGGTCGCACTCACGTTCCCACACCCGACAAAGTGAGAGTGATCGACGGTCTACCACCTTGGCGCTCCCTACACCACTATTTTCATATCATCTAAGCCCACATATCCTTGCTTGGCGGGGTGAGGATTTCCCATTTGCGATGATGGTCTCATTGTGATAAAACCCCGGGAGGGCCAACTCCAGCCATTATCAAATTCCGGTCTCTTTGAACTTTCCCCCTACCACACCCAAAACAATATCTCTTCACCCACTCCATTTCCTCGGGAAGCATGATATGTCCCGACTACCATCTTGCCATCAATTGGGAAACTTGTGAGAACGAATAGCCAGGAGGAAGGAAGGTGGGGGAGGAACACACCCTGGGCGACGATTCCCAAGAAGCTTCACACAACCCACATAGGATATAGAATTTATGTATTCCAAATGGGTGACTCTCCTATTGCCACTAGACACCAAGAACCACCCACCAAACCACTAGGCGCACCAATTTCCAGGACCAAGCACAGAAATGGAGAATTCCACATAGAAGCACTACCACCCCCGACAATGCCTCCTTCAATACCACCGTCGTGCACCTCTATCCATACCAACAACTCGAACATACTAAAAACCATGAGAGAAGACAAAAATAACAAGCTCCTGACCCACGACACATCGCAGTGTTCAAGATTTCTATTTACTAGGCATTCAAATGAAAATAAAGTGGAAAATGTGAGCGAGGGAGGATTTTTAATGTCCTTGGCACCTATAGCTGCTACATATATCTATCCACCATTTGGGGTCATCCACAGAAATAGAAGGAGTACATTGAAAGAAAATATATAAGAAAAGGAGGTTCTATGAACGTTGTGGTAGGTGTTTGACATGTTCGAGATTTCTATTTACTGGGCATTAAAATGAAAAAAAAAGTGGAAAATTTGAGTGAAGGATGAATTTCGATGTCCTCGAGCGCCTACATTTGTATAGATATCTATCTACATTTTGTGGTTGTCCCCCAGTAATAAAATAAGTTGGGAGAAAAGAGATAGAAAAGAGGTTTTGTGAAAAGTGAGTGGCGGGTGTTCATGAATGGATCGTGACAGAGGCCCAAAACTGCAGTCCTTAAATGATAATGGAGATGTGAACCCCAACTCCATAGCTATGCTCATTCTCATTCTTCTAGTTATCATACATCTTTCATTTATTTCTACATCTGTATTTCTATTAGTAAGGCCTCCTAGATTGAGCGGTTGATTGAGTAGAGAAGTTGTGCATGCACCAAGAGGTATAGATCGGTGGCCTTATTATCATTCTCTCCATGTTTCTTGTTGTGGAATTGAAAATGATAAGTGAATGTTGCAATAAATGCTATGTTATTCCTTTTGTGGGTGTGTATCGATAAGTTTTTAGGTTTCATTTCAACTCTTCCTAAGATGTGGGGTGCCATCACTTGTGGGAGAAATGGCTTGGAAGGATGCATCACACTTATTTTTTGGTTAACCGTAGAATTTCACCTCTCCCAAACCTCTTATTTATGCCGTGAAAGAGTAGATCTTGATAGTTGGCCCAATGACATGCCACCATATTCACTAGATAAACATGGCCATATTGAAATTTTTTACTTATTTTGTCGGCTATGATCTACCATTTTCAAAATTGTATCATGTTTACCTCTATTATGACTACTTGGGCACACTAGTACCCCTTGATTTTATGCAACTATGTGGTAAAATTATGGATTCTAGTTTTGATTTATGTTGTGAGTAAGGGTAATTGATGAGCCCTCGTCCCTCACTTTTAGATTTTCTTGATTGACAATGAAATGAAACTTTATCGAGGAATTTAAGTGGTGTCATTTATATTACACATGGAATTATTATGTTAGATCAAAATTGGGATTTTTTATTAGCCATAAGTTCTAATTTGCTCATTAATATTAGAATTCTTTCACAATTCCTTTGGAGAGTATATATCATTGGTTTTGAGTTTTCTTCATGCACATATGTACAAATGTCAAGCGATGACTAGAAGTAACTACATACAATATACTAACTACGCATCCAAATTAAATTTTTGTTGGCTATTGAATTTATCTTTATCATCACTTATGACAATGAGAATTAACTACATATGATATGATGCAAAGTTATCCCTTAAACCAATGTAGAGATGCAATTATTTATTGGTTATTGAATTCTTATTTATCATCACTTACAATAAACGACACTATATTTGGACTTTCTTAAGGAAAAAACATCTTCACTTCCATAACTTGTAGGAATCCTCAAAAATATTTTCACTTCCATCAATATTGATCCTTTCAATATCAATGTTTTATGCATTCCTCCAATAAACTCTTCATAGTCTCTATCTCTTGTTTCCCCCTAGAAAGACATACATATTGGCTATATCCAAGCCCCATAGAACATACAAATACCTAAAAGCACCAAATCTAATTTTTATTAATATGGATCTTGCTCAACAATTTATTGCATGGGCACGGTTGAGCCAAAAATACTACATGAAGTTTCAAAATATTAAAATCATCAAATTAAATAATTGCATAGTCTAAATGTCGTTATGTTCAACCAGGGTTGCCAATCTATGGTGCATTTCTCAGCTTTAACCAAATCATTAAGATATCAAATATTGGAACTTAGTCACATACAAACTCAATATTAAAATATTTGGGCTTAGTATTGATTGGAATAGTTGGGGTTAGATGAGTTTGTGCTAGTTTAGTCTTCCATTTGACATGATCTAGAACTTAATTCTTTTGGTTGGGTTTATCTAGTTCTTCCTAGTTTTTTTTTTTTTTTTTTAATTATCTTTTTTTGTTTTTGTTAATTTTTTTTTTAATCTAGGTAGTGGTGAGGCTACATCATGGTCATGTCAAAAGATAACACATGAATAGAGATTATGATTATGTCCAAAAATTCCCAAGAATAACACCCCAATAAAAAAATTGAATCGATAACTTAACATCTACCAATATTCAACACCTAAATTTTTTGATTTTGAATGACAATATTCAACACCTCAAATTTTTTTATTTTGAGTGGGGGAAGCATTGTATGAGTTTCTAATTTTTTATTTTGAGTGGCGGGAAGCATATTATGAATATTCAGCACCTAAAATTTTTGATTTTGAGTGACAATATTCAGCACCTCAAATTTTTTATTTTGAGTGGGGGGAAGCATTGTATGAGTTTCTAATTTTTGATTTTGAGTGGCAGGAAGCATCTTATGAGTTTATAAGAGATAGAAATGAAATTTTAATCTTTCACTTCCCGGAATCGAAGTGGGTCCTCCAAAACCCGCCTTCAAGCTGCACGAAAGGTGTCAGAATTTGAGAAATATACACATAGGTCTGGGGATCAATCCTCTTCGCCTCAATATGAACGGAAGGATATCTACTAGGGCAGTGCCGATGCCTGAAATCCTGTCGCCCAACCTGCTCCATCTCCTATCACTCATTCTCAGTCCAGTGACGCCTCTCGGCTCCGACCCCTTTGGACGCCTTGGAAATAATGAAGCAGGGTGTGAAGTGATGCAGAGGCATTAGGCTCAAGAAATACTTTGTATTTTTTATAAGACATTGGGGGGTATTATGTTTCTAAATTATCATGTAATTACTAATATTTTGAACAAAATAGTGAGGAATTGTAAATTTTCTTGAACCATTTGAGAACATGAGGGGAAGGTGATTAGTTAGGAATGTGAAGGGACAGTCGAATTAGGATCAGTTTCAGTTATTTTAGGGATTAAGTCTAAATTTAGGATGTTGAGAATTCCAAGAGTCTTGGGTGAGATGTTAGGGAAATTGAATTGATTCCTTAGTATTTTGTATAAATTTAAGCCTACGGGCAGATAGGAGGGAGAGCTGTTCAGAGGCAGAGTAGTGGGGGTAGAAGGGCCATTTGATTTTGAAGATTTGGCCAAAGACCAGAAGTTTTTGTAAGTAATTTAATTTGCATATATGAAGAGTCTGTTTCAGAATTATATGAGTATTATTTGATTGAATTCTGTGTGAATGGCTTCAAATTTCAATAAGTAATTGTATGAGAACCAGTGTGATGAAATTTTGTAATTGGGGTTAATGGTGTTTCTGCACGCCATTGATAGATAAATGAAATCTATCGAGTAAAGGGAAGAACCCTCCATGAACATTTTATGTGTAAAAAGAATGCTGAAGAAGATTTGATTACAAACTATGTTATACATAAACCAGTGCAGCAAGATCTGGGTTTTTATCTAGGCCTTTAGTGAAACGAAAACCGGTGAGCATAGAATTGATGAGAAATTCTGTGTAGACAATCAAGAAATTATGAAGAATTCATTGCGGATGAATGTGTAGAAAGGTTGAAACTAACATCGTGGATGAATGATAAAGGGATTTTTATAAAGCCTGTTCAAAGTATTGAATTAAGCCATCATGGGATGAATTTGTTGGGGTTTGATTCATGAATTATGCATAATGGCTAAGGAACGGCCTTGTGTTGGGTGATTGCTAGTGAGGTTGGAAGAATTGATGAAGTTCAATTCATTATATGACTGTGCTATTAAATTGCACACAGAGAAGAAGGAGTATCGATTTGCATAAATCAATATCGATTTTGTGTCAAAGCATCAATACAAGAAGTCGTGGAGTTTCATGATGAGACAGAAGACAAAAAAAGAACAACGTTATCCAGAAATGCGTTGGAAGGGAACCAAACTATGTGAAAGTGTTGAGAATAATTGGTGCAGAATATTGGTTGGTTTGTTGAAGAATTGCAGTGGTTGAAACTGTGAAAGAAGTAGAACCGTGAGGAGGAACCACGAAGGCGGTTTCGAGAATAAAAACCAGAAGTATCACATGGCTTCTTAAATGGTAAGTTGTTTTGTGAAATTGAACGCGATATCGCTCTTTGAGTGACGCGTGTCCTGAAGTGGTATCCAATTACCACTTTTGTCGTGTGAATTCTGATGGTTAAAGCCCGAAGCCTTATGGAGCGTGATGATCGTCGGATGTGTGTACAACTTGGTGTTGAAGCACGGGAGTAGATTGACCGTGAGATCATTAATGAAGTTGCATGGTCGATAAAGCAAGCTACGCCGAACAAAACTTAATGATTATTGGGTTTGATTTTTAATCAAAATCGAAGGTTTGCATGAAAGGATAGATGTGGGGCCAAACCAAATAACAAAGAAGCTCATTTGATTTCAAATGTTAAATTGAGTAGGAGTTCATATCAATGAATGCGAATGCCGTGTGTGGGCCATATGATATGGTGTAAATCGATGAATGGTGAGTTATAGAATTATGTTAATTTTATAACGTAAAATTTGAGTTAATAAATGTGAAACTCATGAGGTGAGTTTTAAAGGCAATTCGAACCTTGAAGATTGTGAATTGGGTCCAATTATAAATCAGAGATTAAGTTGGTAAGTGGGCTTCAAATATGGCTATTTGTTTTAATGTATAAAGCCTGAGTTATATGCCGAGAGTTATTTTAATCCAAACTTATGGTAGGACTTTTGAAAAGGTCGACTATCATTAAATTGAAAGAAAAACCTATTATAGGCATTGTGGGTTTTATAACTAGGAAATGAAATAAGCTTCCACATAGTTTTGAATTTGCCAGAAAGTGAACTTAGATTGGGCATTAATGGAAATGCAATTTTTATATGCAAGTGAGTATTAATGTGGGTATTATCAAGTGGTATCAAAGCAGGATAATCTCTGTTGAGAACTGAAGATTTTTTCTTTTTTTATTAAATCTGGATATGTGATGAAGAACGAAGGAAGATCAGATTTTAATTTCTGATATGCAGTAGGTACAAAATTTTAGTGAATAGAGATTTGCAGAACTAAATGAATGAAGAACAAGATCATGTAGGGATCTTGCAGGTAAAATAATTTTAAATTTGTTTTGAAATTTATAATTTCAGAAAGGTGAAGACAAAGTTTTGATGGTGATGGCAGTGAACCTAATATAAGTTTGGATAGGGAGAACAATTGCAGTGTTCTCAAGAGAAGGTGAGTTGATGAGCATAATTTAACTTTGATTTGAAGAATTTTTTGTAGAATTCAGATTGCAGGCAATTGAAGAAATCTCAGCAAAAGCATATCACAGCTTTGAGAGAAGTGATGGAGTCCAGCAAGGGATTCTGAGTGGAAGATGAATGTGGCAGAACCTGAAGAGATTCAAAAGAGGTTGAACGATTTCTAAAATTTGCAGAGGAGTGAAAGCCTATAAGGAGTAGTGAAGATGCACAGAAGGTTCCAGCAAACAGGGGACCAGTACTTGCCAAAAGACCAGATCCGGAGGAAAGGATTGGTGAGGTAAGTGGCAGCAGGAGAGCTTGCTGTTGCAGAGGCTTGGTGCAGCTTATGAGAGAGGAACTCATGGAGAAGAATATGACTTCTAAAAGTCATGGAAGAGATAGCATAGGTTCAGAGAGAGACCACATCAGAAGTGAGGTGAAATAAGATGCCAAGGCAAATGGCATAAGACAGAAATTGACTAATGCAGAATATGACAAAGAGTTAGCTGAGATAAGAGAACAGTTTAACAAACTGAAGATGATGATAGAGGAAAGCCAGAGAGTTGGTTGGCTCATGAAGAAGAGAGTAAAATGGCAACCATTAGAGTTGAGGTTGAGGCAAAAGGAGGTTGCCTTATTGAAAGAGTAACTCAGAGTTCTTGAGTCAAAGATGGAATTTGAAGATTCCACATGCAGATCTGTTCAAAGGGAAGTGCTTGGAAAAGCAACCAAGATTGAAAAGTCTTGTGGTTTAAAAACTAATGAGTTGTGTATGTTTGTAGGTACATCACAGGGAAATGAACAAGCTTTAAAGTTTGTTGAGGAGGAGAAAATGAATGTGAAATCTATTTAGATCAATCTTGAGATAGCAAGATCTCAGAAGGAATTGAAGACAAAGGAGTCTAATGAGAGTATTCAGTAGAATATTGAGGTAAGAGATGAGGGACCATCTGATGATCGGTCAAGAACAAGTGAAGGTATAAAAGGTTGTGTGAGGTTCCCAAAATCTACTCCAATTGAAGTTGTTGAATTGTATAGAAGGTTGGATTTTCAAAGAAGAGAATTGGAGAAATAAAGGACCTATGCACAAGATAATTTATTGAGGAAGCAAGGCAGGAAGGTCTTCATGAATAGTGTTCATGAAGCAGATGATGGAAAGAAGGAGAGACTAGCTGACAGTCTCATGGAGGATGCAAATCAGCATATTGATGTGCTGACAAAGGAATTGGGAGGAAACTCAGAGAAACATACTGATGTGTTGTCAGAGGAGAAGGAAAGTGAAGAATTTCTAAGTCTTGAAAGAGACTCAGAACTACAAAAAGAAAATTTGGTGGCTGGATCAGCAAGTGAGACCATTGGGTCTTGTGACTTTGAAACTAACAATTTGATTGTGCTTACAGGTATTGCAGGAGACAGTCCATCTCTTGGGATTGTCTTGAAGGAAGGTGAAACAGTCATGCAAAAACTTGTTACTATTGGTGACAAGGAGGAGTTGGCTTGTTTGAATAGCCAAGAGAAGATTGGAGGACAGACTTGTGGAACTACTACAGTGATGGAAAATCAGAATTCTATTCTGATAGAAGATGAAAATGTAGAGTTTGAAGAACTCGATTTGATTTCCAAAACCAATCAAGGAGATGAAAGACAATTACTGACGATTGTCAAGGAAGTAGAGGGATATGCTGAAACTGAATTGTAGCATACTAATGATGTGAAACAAGTACAAATGAGATGGCTGAAATGTTTGCTGAGGACATTTGAACAAGAGAAAGAAATTGTAGGCACTGGAGTAAAGATGTCTGAATTTGTGAAAGGAGCAGATACTAGTTTGTTAAAATTAATTTTTCTTACGAGTATACAAATAGAGATAAATGAATATGTTACTGCAGGAAGAGAATTAAATAAAATTTTATTTTTTAAGAGCAAATTTGCAGGTGATGAGAAAAAGAAAATTGTTGCAGAGGGAGATATCTTAAGAGATATTCAGGAAGTTTTGGAGGCAGCAACAATCGGGGAGGTAACAGCTGAGGCAACATTGACAACAACAACATCAATGTTGGTAGGAAGAAGGGTAGTAACAGCAACAACATCAATGGCAATTACAGCAGTAGAAATTGGAGGCAACAACAGTGGGAAAAGTAAATTCCAGTCAAAGGAAAGGTTGGACATAGAAATTTAAAACATCAGGGAACTGATGATGAAGGTGTCTCAGAAGCAGCAGAAAGTAGCAAGAAAGCAGAGGAATTTTAACAAAGGAAAGACAAGAGCAGAATGTGAAATTATAGCTGGTGGTAAATTGCAGAACAAGATATGGAAACCTGGAGAATTGCAGTCGAAGAATAATGCGGCTGTTGGACAGAAACATAGAAAAGTATGGGATCTAGGAGGCAGAGATTGAAGGCACATGATCAGGAGATCATGATCAATTTTAACCTTGGGAGTCTGATGCAGGGGAATTAGGTGCAAGAAATACTTTGTATTTTTTATAAGACATAGGGGGGTCTTATGTTTCTAAATTCTCATGTAATTACTAGTATTTTGAATAAAATAGTGAGGAATTGTAAATGTTCTCGAACCATTAGAGAACATAAGGGGAAGGTGATTAGTTAGGAATGTGAAGGGACAGTCGAATTAGGATCAGTTTCAGTTATTTTAGGGATTGAGTCTAAATTTAGGATGTTGAGAATTCCAAGAGTCTTGGGTGAGCTGTTAGGGAAATTGAATTGATTCCTTAGTATTTTATATAAATGTAAGCCTACGGGCAGATAGGAGGGAGAGCTGTTCAGAGGCAGAGTAGTGGGGGTAGAAGGGCCATTTGATTTTGAAGATCTGGCCAAAGACCAGAAGTTTTTGTAAGTAATTTCATTTGCATATACAAAGAGTCTGTTTCAGAATTATATGAGTATTATCTGATTGAATTATGTGTGAATGGCTTCGAATTTCAATAAGTAATTGTATGAGAACCAATGTGATGAAATTTTATAATTGGGGTTAATGGTGTTTCTGCACGCCATTGATAGATAAATGAAATCTATCGAGTAAAGGGAAGAACCCTCCATGAACATTTTATGTGTAAAAAGAATGCTGAAGAAGATTTGATTACAAAATCTGTTATACATAAACTGGTGCAGTAAGATCTGGGTTTTAATCTGGGCCTTTAGTGAAATGAAAACCGGTGAGCATAGAATTGATGAGAAATTATGCGTAGACAATCAAGCAATTATAAAGAATTCATTGCAGATGAATGTGCAGAAAGGTTGAAATTGACGTCGTGGATGAATGATAAAGGGATTTTTATAAAGCCTATTCAAAGTATTGAATTAAGCCATCGTGGGATGAATTCGATGGGGTTTGATTCATGAATTATGCAGAATGGCGAAGGAACGGCCTCGCGTTGGGTGATTGCTAGTGAGGTTGGAAGAATTGATGAAGTTTGATTCATTATTTGACCGTGCTATTAAATTGCACACAGAGAAGAAGGGATATCGATTTGCATAAATCGATATCGATTTTGTGTCAAAGCATCAATACAAGAAGTCATGGAGTTTCATGATAAGACGGAAGACAAACAAAGAACAAAGTTATCCAGAAACGCGTTGGAAGGGAACCAAATTGTGTGAAAGTGTTGAGAATAATTGGTGCAGAAGATTGGATGGTTCGTTGAAGAATTTTAGTGGTTGAAACCATGAAAGAAGCGAAACCGTGAGGAGGAACCACGAAGGCGGTTTCGAGAATAAAACCTAGAAGTATCGCATGGCTTCTTAAATGGTAAGTTGTTTTGCGAAATTGAACGCGATATCGCTCTTTGAGTGACGCATGTCCTGAAGTGGTATCCAATTACCACTTTTGTTGCATGAATTCTGATGGTTAAAGCCCAAAGCCTTATGGAGCGCGATGATCGTCGGATGTGTGTAAAACTTGGTGTTGAAGCGCAAGAGTAGATTGACCGTGAGATCATTAATGAAGTTGCATGGTCGATAAAGCAAGCTACGCCGAACAAACCTTAATGATTATTGGGTTTGATTTTTAATCAAAATCAGAGATTTGTGTGAAAGGATAGATGTGGGGCCAAACCAAATAACAAAGAAGCTCATTTGATTTCAAATGTTAAATTGAGTAGCAGTTCATATCAATGAATGCAAATGCCATTTGTGGGTCATATGATATGGTGTAAATCGATGAATGGTGAGTTATAAAATTATGTTAATTTTATAACGTAAAATCTGAGTTAATAAACATGAAAATCGTGAGGTGAGTTTTAAAGGAAATTCAAACCTTGAAGATTGTGAATTGGGTCTGATTATAAATCAGAGATTAAGTTGGTAAGTGGGCTTCAAATATGGCTATTTGTTTTAGTGTATAAAGCCTGAGTTATATGCCGAGAGTTATTTTAATCCAAACTTATGGTAGGTCTTTTGAAAAGGTCGACTATCATTAAATTGAAAGAAAAACCTATTATAGGCATTGTGGGTTTTATAACCAGGAAATGAAATAAGCTTCCGCAGAGTTTTGAATTTTCCAGAAAGTGAACTTAGATTGGGAATTAATGGAAATGAAATTTTTATATGCAAGTGAGTATTAATGTGGGTATTGGTAGGGTGAGCTTGCTATCAAGTGGTATCAAAGCAGGATAAGCTCTGTTGAGAACTGGATATTTTTTCTTTTTTTATTAAATCTAGATATGTGATGAAGAACGAAGGAAGATCAGATTTTAATTTCTAATATGCAGCAGGTACACAATTTCAGTGAATAGAGATTTGTAGAACTGAATGAATGAAGAACAAGATCATGTAGGGATCTTGTAAGTAAAATAATTTTAAATCTGATTTGAAATTTATGATTGTAGAATTATGGTTGCAGAAAGGCGAAGACAGAGTTTTGATGGTGATGGTAGTGAACCTGATATTCAACTAAAGGTTGGATAGGGAGAACAATTGCAGTGTTCTAAAGAGAAGGTGAGTTGATGAGAATTATTTAACTCTGATTTAAAGAATTGTTTGCAGAATTCAGATTGCAGGCAATTGAAGAAATCTCAGCAAAAGCAGATCACAGCTTTGAGAGCAGTGATGAAGGAGTCCAGAAAGGGATTCTGAGTGGAAGATGAATGTGGTAGAACCTAAAGAGATTCAACAGAGGTTGAACAAGTTCTAAAATTTGTAGAGGAATGAAAGCCTAGAAGGATTAGTGAAGATGCTCAGAAGGTTCCAGCAAACAGGGGACCAGTACTTGCCGAAAGACCAGATCTGGAGGAAAGGATTGGTGAGGTAAGTGGTAGCAGGAGAGCTTGCTATTGCAGAGGCTTGGTGCAGCTTATGAGAGAGGAACTCATGGAGAAGAAGATGACTTCTAAAAGTCATGGAAGAGATAACAGAGGTTCAGAGAGAGACCACATCAAAAGTGAGGTGAAAGAAGATGCCAAGGCAAATGGCATAAGATAGAAATTGACTAATGCAGAATATGAAAAAGAGTTAGCTGAGATAAGAGAACAGTTTAAAAAACTGAAGATGATGATAGAGGAAAGCCAGAGAGTTGGTTGGCTCATGAAGAAGAGAGTAAAATGGCAACCATTAGAGTTGAGGTTGAGGCAAAAGGAGATTGCCTTATTGAAAGAGGAACTCAGAGTTCTTGAGTCAAGGATGGAATTTAAAGATTCCACATGCAGATCTATTCAAAGGGAAGTGCTTGAGAAAGAAATCAAGACTGAAAAGTCTTGTGGTTTAAAAACTAATGAGTTGTGTATGTTTGTAGGTACATCACAGGGAAATGAACAAGCTTTAAAGTTTGTTGAGGAGGAGGAATTGAATCTGAAATCTGTTCAAATCAATGCTGAGATAGCAAGATATTAGGAGGAATTGAAGACAAAGGAGTCTAATGAGAGTATTCAGTAGAATATTGAGGCAAGAGATGAGGGACCATCTGATGATCGGTCAAGAACAAGTGAAGGTATAAAAGGTTGTGTGAGGTTCCCAAAATCTACTCTAATTGAAGTTGTTGAATTGTATAGAAGGTTGGATTTTCAAAGAAGAGAATTGGAGAAACAAAGGACCTATGCACAAGATAATTTTCTAAGGAAGTAGAGCAGGAAGGTCTTCATGAATAGTGTTCATGAAGTAGATGATGGAAAGAAGGAGAGACTAGCTGACAGTCTCATGGAGGATGCAAATCAACATACTGATGTGCTGACAAAGGAATTGGGAGGAAACTCAGAGCAACATACTGATGTGTTGTCAGAGGAGGACAGTGAAGAATTTCTAAGTCTTGAAAGAGACTCAGAACTACAGAAAGAAAATTTGGTGGCTGGATCAGCAAGTGAGACCATTGGGTCTTGTGATTTTGAAACTGACAATTTGATTGTGCTTACAAGTATTGTAGGAGACAATCCATCTCTTGGGATTGTCTTGAAGGAAGGTGAAACAGTCATGCAGAAAATTTTTACTATTGGTGACAAGGAGGAGTTGGCTTGTTTGAATAGCCAAGAGAATATTGGAGGATAGACTTGTGGAACTACTACAGTGATGGAAAATCAGAATTCTATTCTGATAGAAGATGAGAATGCAGAGTTTGAAGAACTCGATTTGATTTCCAGAACCAATCAAGGAGATGAAAGAAAATTACTGAATATTGCCAAGGAAGAAGAGGGATATGATGAAACTGAATTGCAACATACTAATGATGTGAAACAAGTACAAATGAGATGGCTGAAATGTTTACTGAGGACATTTGAACAAGAGGAAGAAATTGCAGGCACTGGAGTAAAGATGTCTGAATTTGTGAAAGGAGCAGATACTAGTTTGTTAAAATTAATTTTGCTTACTAGTATACAAACAAAGATAAATGAATATGTTACTGTAGGAAGATAATTAAATAGAAGTTTATTTTTTAAGAGTAAATTTGCAGGGGATGAGCAAAAGAAAATTGTTGCAGAGGGAGATATCTTAAGAGATATTCAGGAAGTTTGGGAGGCAACAAAAATCAGGGAGGTAACAGTTGAGGCAACATTGACAACAGCAACATCAATGTTGGTAGCAAGAAGGGCAGTAACAAAAACAACAACAAAGGCAGTTACAGCAGTAGAAATTGGAGGCAGCAACGGTGGGAAAAGTAAATTCCAGTCAAAGGAAAGGCTGGACATAGAAATTTAAAACATCAGGGAATTGATGATGAAGGTGTCTCAGAAGCAGCAGACAACAGCAAGAAAGCAGAGGACTTTTAACAAAGGAAAGACAAGAGCAGAATGTGAAAGTATAGCTGGTGGTAAATTGCAGAACAAGATATGGAAACTTGGAGAAGTGCAGTCAAAGAATAATGCGTCTGTTGGAAATAAACAAAGCAAAGTATGGGATCTAGGAGGCAGAGATCGAAGGCACATGATCAGGAGATCATGATCAATTTTAACCTTGGGAGTCTGATGCAGGGGAATTAGGCTCAAGAAATACTTTGTATTTTTTATAAGACATAGGGGGGTCTTATGTTTCTAAATTCTCATGTAATTACTAGTATTTTGAATAAAATAGTATGGAATTGTAAATGTTCTCGAACCATTAGAGAACATGAGGGGAAGGTGATTAGTTAGGAATGTGAAGGGACAGTCGAATTAGGATCATTTTTAGTTATTTTAGGGATTGAGTCTAAATTTAGGATGTTGAGAATTCCAAGAGTCTTGGGTGAGCTATTAGGGAAATTGAATTGATTCCTTAGTATTTTGTATAAATGTAAGCCTACGGGAAGATAGGAGGGAGAGCTGTTCAGAGGAAGAGTAGTGGGGGTAGAAGGGCCATTTGATTTTGAAGATCTGGCCAAAGACTAGAAGTTTTTGTAAGTAATTTCATTTGCATATACGAAGAGTCTATTTCAGAATTATATGAGTATTATCTGATTGAATTCTGTGTGAATGGCTTCGAATTTCAATAAGTAATTGTATCAGAACCAGTGTGATGAAATTTTGTAATTGGGGTTAATGGTGTTTCTGCACGCCATTGATAGATAAATGAAATCTATCGAGTAAAGGGAAGAACCCTCCATGAACATTTTATGTGTAAAATGAATGATGAAGAAGATTTGATTACAAACTCTGTTATACATAAACTGGTGCAGCAAGATCTGGGTTTTTATCTGGGCCTTTAGTGAAATGAAAATCGGTGAGCATAGAATTGATGAGAAAGTCTGCGTAGACAATCAAGAAATTATAAAGAATTCATTGCGGATGAATGTGCAGAAAGGTTGAAACTGACATCGTGGATGAATGATAAAGGGATTTTTATAAATCCTGTTCAAATTATTGAATTAAGCCATCGTGGGATGAATTCGATGGGGTTTGATTCACGAATTATGCAGAATGGCGAAGGAACGGCCTCACGTTGGGTGATTGCTAGTGAGGTTGGAAGAATTGATGAAGTTCGATTCATTATTTGACCGTGCTATTAAATTTCACACAGAGAAGAAGGGATATCGATTTGCATAAATCGATATCGATTTTGTGTCGAAGCATCAATATAAGAACTCATGGAGTTTCACGATAAGACGGAAGACAAACAAAGAACAACGTTATCCAGAAACGCGTTGGAAGGGAACCGAATCGTGTGAAAGTGTTGAGAATAATTAGTGCAGAAGATTGGATGGTTCATTGGAGAATTGCAGTGGTTGAAATTGTGAAAGAAGCGGAACCGTGAGGAGGAACCACGAAGGCGGTTTCGAGAATAAAACCCAGAATTATCGCATGGCTTCTTAAATGGTAAGTTGTTTTGCGAAATTGAATGCGGTATCGCTCTTTGAGTGACGCGTGTCCTGAAGTGGTATCTAATTACCACTTTTTTCGCATGAATTCTGATGGTTAAAGCCCCAAGCCTTATGGAGTGCAATGATCGTCGGATGTGTGTAAAACTTGGTGTTGAAGCGCGAGAGCAGATTGACCGTGAGATCATTAATGAAGTTGCATGGTTGATAAAGCAAGCTACGCCGAACAAACCTTAATGATTATTGGGTTTGATTTTTAATAAAAATCGGAGGTTTGCGTGAAAGGATAGATGTGGGGCCAAACCAAATAACAAAGAAGCTCATTTGATTTAAAATGTTAAATTGAGTAGGAGTTCATAGCAATGAATGCGAATGCCGTGTGTGGGCCATATGATATGGTGTAAATCGATGAATGGTGAGTTATAAAATTATGTTAATTTTATAATGTAAAATCTGAGTTAATAAATGTGAAACTCGTGAGGTGAGTTTTAAAGGCAATTCGAACCTTGAAGATTGTGAATTGGGTCTGATTATAAATCAGAGATTAAGTTGGTAAGTGGGCTTTGAATATGGCTATTTGTTTTAATGTATAAAGCCTGAGTTATATGCCGAGAGTTATTTTAATCCAAAATTATGGTAGGACATTTGAAAAGGTCGACTATCATTAAATTGAAAGAAAAACCTATTATAGGCATTGTGGGTTTTATAACCAGGAGATGAAATAAGCTTCTGCAGAGTTTTGAATTTTCCGGAAAGTGAACTTAGATTGGGCATTAATGGAAATGCGATTTTTATATGCAAGTGAGTATTAATGTGGGTATTGGCAAGGTGAGCATGCTAAAATGAAGTAGCTTCCGATACCTCGGCCCGTGAGGTGGAGGGTTTTGATGATGGTAGTTATGAAGATGATCCATATGCATTGGTACCAGTCGAGCCAGACTATGGTTTTATGCAAATCCTTATTTTTGTTTTTAGTTATGAAACCTGTGAGCTAAAAACTATGAGATCTTGTTTATTTTTATAAATATTTGCGATCGATATGTGGGAGTTATGAAATCTGTTGGCTGTGAACTCTATTATATTTTCTAATCAAATGTTTATGATTCATAAAAAAAGGGTTATGAGCAAGAAATTATCCACTCTTTACCAGGCAAATGGCAGAAACCCCTATTCAGAAACAATGAGGAGACATCAGAGGTTCCTGTTCTTAATTCTATGTCTCCTCTAGGCTCCAATTCGACGTCATGCGATGAATCTTCGATTTCACAGGAGGAGAGGGTCATTGTGGAGAAGGGATTCTATTTACATCCCTCGCCTCTTCAAATGCCAAGGGAAAGGGAGCCAGATCTGCTTCTTTTTGGTTTAGTGTGTAGAATAAATAGGCACGACTACCAAACTGTAGCACCTCGAATTTTTTTGTGGCATCGTATGAGTTTCTAAGGGATAGAATCGAAATTTTAATCTTTCATTGCACGAGTCCCCTTTTATTTTTCTGGTAGAGCTACATTATTTTACTAGCTGAGACATACATTTACAAGTTCTCAGTTCTGGTTGGAGTTGTTGGGCTGCATTTACCTGAGCTTGAGGGCCGATATTCCACATTCCATCTGTTGGACGAATATGCTTAGAAGGGCTGAGTAATCATATTGATTAGCACGAGTTTCCTAACCGCATAAAAATTGTTGTGCACCCTTGCAACGGCCAAGCAAATTGCTCTATGAAGGCTGCGTATAAGCTAAATGAGTTTGAGTTTACACTATCCAGAGGTCCTGGCATCACTAACTTGTGTATTGACTACTACTCACTAAGGGAAGCACGAGTTCCTTATCTCTGGTATGGGTGAATGCAAACATCTGGGCATAAAATGAACTTCTGGACTCTTCATTGCGTGTGAGACAGTCATTTGGAAACCAGCAAAATGAATTCACCAGTCCCAGGTTTCTATACTCAGTGTCCCTTATTTACATGTGTTTATTGATAACATAAAATATTGGTAGTCTTCTAGCTGTAGTGGATGTAATTCTGGGAATTAATATGAATACTCATTACTCCTATTTATGAGTTATATTTGGCAGTCCTGTGTGAATCTTTTGCTTGGAATATGTCAGTTTGAACTTTGGGTGGTTTATTTTCAGTGCATGTCATTTAATATGAGTATCTTCTGAATTAAAATTGTTAGTAAAGCGCCTACAACAGTACCCAGAAAAATTGTTTGACACTTTCACATAGACCCAGAAAGCTATTGCAAGGAATTTTACAACAAGGGCGATGGTGGGGCTGATAATGCATTGAATCTAGACTGTACATTGGGCACATTGAGTAGGAATACTAGCATAGGTCCGTCTAACCCTTGTTATGATATGGACATTGAAGTTTCCAAACTCTGGTGCATTTCTTGAGTTTACCCAAATGGTCGTCATATCAAATATTGGAACTAAGACATATGCAATCTGTAGCTTCATAATAGCTGGATTCAGTACTGATTGACCCTAGTGTGTGTGCTAGGACCACCCTGAGAAGGGATAATTTAACCAAAGGCTCAAATACAATTGTTTTACAAAAAAACAACTCAACATTAGTTAAGGCTCTCAAAAATAAAATCTCAAAGTACTGTATACAGTGTTGAAAGCATCACCTAAAAACCATAATGCCCAAATGGGCCACCATTATACATCATGATAGGGTAAAAAACAGTACAAATTTGGTGAGCCACAACCTACACCATCATAGTAATAACTTCTAATAAATAATAATAATATTATATTTTTTTTTCCAGCTTACACTGCCTAAGGAAAACCCTCGAGTACTCTCCCTCATTATTTTGAGGATGTTACCCAAGGTAAACAGTAGAATCTTCAGGGAACAAAGCTGGTTGTTGTTCCTCATTATTTTGAGGATGTTGGTTAACCCTAGAGTACTCTCCCTCATTATTTTGAGGATGTTACCCAAGGTAAACAGTAGAATCTTCGGGGAACAAAGCTGGTTGTTGTTCCTCATTATTTTGAGGATGCCTAGAGTACTCTCCTTCATTATTTTGAGGATGTTGCCCAAGGTAAATAGTAGAATCTTTAGGGAACAAAGTTGGTTGTTGTTCCTCATTATTTTGAGGATGCTGGTTAATAACTGTAACTGTTATTGAATCCATCACGACAATATACTCATTAAGAGCTCAACATGTCACCTGTGGGAATTGTGATCCAGGTGGATATCGGTGGCCTCCCACCTATTCCATTTGGACCCGCAGCATTAATTCTTTCAGTTTTTCAGCTTCAGCACAGCTTACTATTTATAGCAGGTTTTCGGGTCCTGCACACCCGGAGCCGTTTTGGGGCATTAATAATCCAGGTGGATATTGGTGGCTACCCATCAAGTCCATTTGAACCCCCACCATCAGTTATTTCAGTTTGTAAGTTTCGGCACAACTTACTATTTTTAGCAGTTTTTCGGGTCTTAAACTTCCGGAGCCGTTTTGAGGCCCTAAACGACAGTATATTTTAAACAATTTGTCGACCAAATTCGTCCTATTGCCTATAGTCCTGGATAGATCTTTCTAACGAGCTATTGTGCACGCTAAATGGAGATCGGATAAAGTTACTTCTAGAAGTTGAACCACCAATTTACTTCCAAACTAAAGCACACATCACGTCATCTCATGGTTAGGGTTTCGATGTTTTGGACTTACATTGTTTCTCAACAATAAATAGGCCCTCGCGCCTCATTGTAAGACAGTTCAGGGGGCTGGGAGCCGATACATCTCTTCTCAGAGATAAGCGCTACCAGTGCCCTAGCTCGTCGCATCTCCATCATGTCTGCATTGTAACACAGTTCAGGGGCTGGTAGCCGCCACATCTCTTCTCAGGGATACGCTGCCAGTACCCTAGCTCATCTATTTCTATTATGTCTGTAATAGGCCTGCGAGCCTCAATGTAACACAGTTCAGAGGCCTGCGTACGCTACATCTCTTCTCAGAGATACGCTACCAGCGCCCTAGCTTATTTCCATTATGTTTGTAAGCTTATTGCAGTCATTATTTTATTAATAAAATGAAGTATTATTTCCGCTGCATCTCTGTATCTATGGTTATATCTCAGACTGCTATGCCTCGCATAACCGGATTTCAGCAGTATCAGGCTGGTCTCCGTCTTTCTCTGTTTTTCTCTTCATGTCCCCAATGCGGCCAGGGTATAAGGAGTTCAACCTCACAACCCCGACGACCCCCCATGGCGGAAGGAAAGAAAGGCGAGGGAGCAGGAGATCCTGTCAAAATCTTGCTCGAGGATAACCTCGAGAAACAGAGGAACGCGATGATGGACAATTTTTTTTTTTCAGATCCTTCAATGGCTGCCCAGCGGTGGCACATCTACATCCAGCACGGCTGCCAACACCAAGTTCAGCAAAATTCCCCCCCCCCCCATGGAGGAACTTAACGCAATGGAGACCATTGCTTCCTAAGGAGGGAGGAATGATCCAGGTGGATATCAGTGGCCTCCCACCTATTCCATTTGGACCTGCAGCATCAATTCTTTCAGTTTTTCAGCTTCAGCACAGCTTACTATTTATAGCAGGTTTTCGGGTCCTGCACACCCGGAGCCGTTTTGGGGCATTAATAATCCAGGTGGATATTGGTGGGCACCCATCGAGTCCATTTGAACCCCCACCAACAGTTATTTCAGTTTGTAAGTTTCGGCACAACTTACTATTTTTAGCAGTTTTTCGGGTCTTGAACTTCCGGAGCCGTTTTGAGGCCCTAAACGATGTTTTTTGGGTATGAAAGCGCCAGCGAATTTGCTAATCAAATTCATCCCGACAGCTATAGTCCTCGGATAGATCTTTCTAACGAGCTATTGTGCGCGTCAAACGGAGATCGGATGCCAAAGTTACGCCCCCTGGAAGTTGAACCACCAATTTACCTAAACGGGTGCCCACAGTTTTGGCGCTTCATCTCCTACGGTTAGGGTTTTGGACGTTTCGGATTCTACATTATTTCTCAACAATAAATAGGCCCTTGAGCCTCATTGTAAGACAGTTCAGGGGGCTGGGAGCCGATACATCTCTTCTCAGAGATAAGCGCTACCAGTTCCCTAGCTCGCCGCATCTCCATCATGTCTGCATTGTAACACAGTTCAGGGGCTGGTAGCCGCCACATCTCTTCTTAGGGATACGCTGCCAGTACCCTAGCTCATCTATTTATATTATGTCTGTAATAGGCCTGCGAGCCTCAATGTAACACAGTCTAGAGGCCTGCGTACGCTACATCTCTCCTCAGAGATACGCTACCAGCGCCCTAGCTTATTTCCATTATGTTTGTAAGCTTATTGCAGTCATTCTTTTATTAATAAAATGAAGCATTATTTCCGCTGCATCTCTGTATCTATGGTTATATCTGTATTCTGTTGCGTTCCTGCATAAATCCGGATCAAATTGAACCGGGGTGGAGAGGATAACAATCATTCCTCCTCTCAACCACCTGAGCTAGACCCAAATGAATAATAATATTATATGTTACATACACACACACCCCTAATATAAGAACTGCTATATAGGAGATAAAAATGAGAGACCAAATTTTACTAGAATATAAATACCATGAATATGATTTTTACATAGAAATATTGTCATCCTGTATTCCTCTTAGCCATCTTAAATGATCAAAATAATTTACACTTAACAAGTTTTGATACCTCTCAACACTTAATATTTCTGGATTTAAGATGGATCTATGCTGCTATATAGGAACAACTTCCTCAAAAAAATAATAAATAATAATGTTAGATAATACCTATCCAATAAACTTCTGGACAGATATTAAGTGTGCCCATCACTCTTGATTTGAGCACAATATATGAACTAACATCCATAGATAGCCCAACTTTGGTAGAGGGAGTCTGCATCTTTTTTATTTTCTCTGTACAAATGTGAGAAAGAAATGGGCCTCAAGAACAGATTCAGCATCCTACTTTCCTCTTTTAGCCATTTGATTATTCATAGAACCACAATAAATATGAATATGTGAAACTCCTTTTTCAAGCAGAAAACATTATTAGTAACGTTAAATCTAACCCCATAAAAGAAAGCCCATGCACTGGATTTGTCAATAATATTAGGGGAAAATTGTCTACACAGTTGAATTAGGCTGAGACTTGAGATTCCAAAGACAACTTTGCATTGCTTACACCTGCCAGGTCCATGCTTACTTATTTAGATTAGATATAGTCATATAATTGAGATAAAAACATCCCCTTCCAGTCCCAGTAAACCTTGAATCTTCCATCCCTGGGACCAAATTGTAGTCCTACATGCCTTTCTCATGGAGTAAATTAGTAAGATTTCTGGACAGACAAGGCATTCCCACACCAATGGCTGTTGTCTTTTGTATGAAGTTATCAATAATATGGGTTGCTGATTTTCAAAATTAAATGCATTCTACAGGAAGAAGGGATGCTGATCAGAACCTTGGCAAGTTCAAAAAAGGCTCCCAGAAGTTTTAGAAAGGTCTTAATGCACTTCAATTATTTTGTTGTCATCATCATGCACAACTAATCAGGATATGATTCGTTTCATTGTGGAAAAATCAAGGCCCAAACATCTGATCAACACATCACATGGATCTTATCATAATTTTTATGAAAACCATACTAAGAGTGTATTCCAGGTCAGATTCTTGGTCATTGTATCAATGTATGTATATTTGTTATCAATTTAACAACACAAATAAAACTTTTCAGAATATATTTAAGAGGGCTAATATTTCGCTCGATCAAATATAGATATGCTCCACAGGCTTCTTAAGTCATTCCATATTTCTAATGAACATAGATGCTCACACAGTGATTGTCACCGAGCTCAGTATGCTATGTAAGTTGGCTTGTAGGTAGTCACTGAAGAAGATATATGTATATATATGTGACAAGGGCTATCTCCATTACACAACACTTTTACATCTTGAATTTGCACATAGTGATCTATTATATATCACTGTAACATATGTATTGGAATTCCGTACTTCAAGTTGATTGCGTTAGGTCTACAAGCTTCAAGACTGACACTTATTATTAAGAACAAGGCCTAAAGAAAAAAATAATAATTTGTTGACTTCGATAGCTAATTTACACTTTGTATAGAACTGAGATTACGCTGCCCTTCAAATGGAGTTGCACAAGTCATCATAGGAAGAGTAGGTCTTCGTTGTAAAGGAGGAACCGAGGTTCTATTCAACTTTGTTTTCCTCTCACTGATTGAACCTTTCGATCTTCTTATGCCACTTTAATCACATAATAGTGCTATGATTTGTTTGGAGTGGTGCCCTAAGAAGGCCACAAGAATGAAGGTCTTAAAAACAATATCTGAGCTAGAAATTTCATTGTCATGTAGTGTCTTGAAACAAGGGCAATTTAACCAAAATATTTCACTGTTTTGTGATGAAGATCACAGAAGACGGTGAAACTTGGAGCTCGGTCTTATAGAGATCAACTGCCTTATGACATCCAAATGTAGCTAGAATCACTAGATATTAGGCCTGTGCTTTGATGTCCTAATTTTAGGATAAGGTCACTATATCTAGAGCTCCACACATCAAAAGAATGCTTAGAGTTTTTCTGTAGAACAGAGGTCGGGATTAGCATTTTATTCTTACAGTGATACTACAATAATTCCAGCAATACATCTTACTGATTTTTCAGAGAATAGGAATCAAGTTACTCAATCTTCCACAGTACTGATGAATTCAGATCATAGTAAACTCTGAGTTGTCTTAACTCCACCAAGGCCAAGGGATTAGGAGTTCTTGACATATAAATTGTTTTATGTTACTATGATACCTCATAGTCCAGGCAAGGATCTTGAAGGGAAACATATCCTTCTGAAGTTTTACTACTAAATATACCTCTGAAAATATCTTGAAACCACTTAAAAGCACACCTCATAAATCCTAAAACATACCTTGATGACTTCCAGCTTTTGTTTGTGATGACTAAGCTGCTCTTTGAATTTGTGGCCAAGTTCACTGATTAGGGCTTGTAGACGGCTTTAAGAAAATGTCACAGATTGTCCTTTTTGAACTCAGACTTGTCCTACCACAGAGGTCTGAAGGTGACTTTTGTTGAAATTCTTTAGGTGCTTCTTGAAGATCGCAATATATTAAGCTTGGGCTTGTCCTCACCTGGCTCTGAAACAATGTTAATTTTGAGTTAACATGTTTTTAGCTTAGGTTAGTTACACCATTTTCCCATTAATCCATTAGCAATATCATTAATCATAAGTGTAACTAATGAAAGAACATAAGTAATAAAAGCTGAAGACAAGACAAAACAAGACAAAAGAACACACGAATATGGCTCAAGCGAGGGAAAAACCCCAAGACGGGGAAAACCCTTATCAATTCTTCTTATCATTAATGTCAAATTCTCAGCAGAGAGAGAGAATGCAATACTTCAAAGTCAAAGTGACTTGCAAATGAGAAGGTTTAATATCACTGCCCTTAGACAAGAGGATGGTTACAACAAGGCTAAAAATCTGATGTTTGGTGTAGGCTACAAGGACTTGTGTCTTCTCTGCAATTATGGTAGGAATGATTAGGGCATAAACACAATCAGCAACTACCCCATTCAAAACCTTAAAGACCTTTACTAGACTGCGGATTACCTTCAACCAGTCCCTTCAAATGTTGGTATCCCATAAGCCTTCTTCTAGGCTTCAAAACCCACTACACAGCCTCGTGATAAAGCAACCCTGACTATGGCTTTCTTGCTGTAGGTTCTCGACCTTCAGGACAGGGTTCTTAAGTCTTGTGGCCTAGCTGTAGGTGACCCAAACTAGTGTGGATGGCTTCGAGGAGAATGACACCTTCACAACAGTCCCAAATTTCATCAAAATCACCCTTGATAGGTGCAACTTCTATCTACTTGAACTTGTACCTGTGATGAAGATAAAATTCCCAAGACAAATCATAAATGTGCCCAAACCAATCTCGTCCTCCATCTTGTGGAACTCTGCCCTTGAAGATGACAAAATTGAACCCAACCTTCCCTTCATCTCCTTCGCTGGAAATCACCTTCTTCTACGGCTACTTCAGAGAGAAGAGTGCATATCAAAGTGCCTATGATAGGTTATTTATATCCTTCTTGGGTAGGCCAACTTGATTACTTGAGGAGGGAAATTCAAATTTTCAATTTTCAATTTTTCCTGCCTAAATAAGGTCATGCCTTATGAAATTTCATTTGAGTGAATGAATACTTTTCCTTTTCCAAATTTAGTGATCTTTAGGTTGATTTTGATCCTCTCGAAAAGAGAAATCCAATGCTGCAATCATATTTCTCATAGGAGCAGTCCAAAGTGGAATTTGGCCCTAGTTGCCAATTTTAACACTGACCCTCTTGGAAATCAAAGTAAAAAGAATTATGTTTTGAGTGTATGTCTCTATGAAGCTTCTTTAGAAGCTTCATTATAGCCTTGCAGAAAGGTGACTAGGTGCACTAGAGTGTATATGAATTGCTATTTTTGAATATGTTGGGGTCATATAGGCCCAATTTGGCTTTGAGGTAATTCTAAGTCATTTTATCCCCATGAATTAATCTTACTAGGAGGATATATTCCTCATCAGTTGGAGCTTCAACTATCTCAAAGTCTCTGCAAACATGAGCCTTAAGTGGCTATCATCCATCCAATTAAAAAGGGAAACTCTTTCTTTTACATTTTTTGAAGCTTAAATGTTAGTTAGTCCCCGAATCTAGCCATCTAGATTCAATAACATCTTCCACTTAGTTATTTGTTGATAACCCTCTAGTCTAAGTGTATTTGTATAGCTTTCCCCCCAAGTTTAGGTATGATCCCCATGATTTAATCAACCAAATAAATGATGTAGCAATACTTACAAACATTCTGGCCAATGCACCTGCTGGAGCATTATTTCTCATTTTTGGAAATGGACTCTTGGAGCTTGTCTATTTTAAATGAGTGTCTATTACCAAAGACTCCTCACTTATAAGAGGGTCCACCACCTACTTTGTTGATATCTTATCAGATTTATATTTGCTAGACCTTTTTCCTTGAGTAGAAGAAATACGTAGTACAAACACACGCAGTGAGCTGTTAGAATGTCATATGTACTTCATAAATTGATGAAACTTGGTTTGGTTAAAAAATTAAACTAATGAAACATGGTTGGGGTTTTGTATTACCAAAAGCATTGAAACATTTATCTTTGTACAATGAACTCTACTCACAACATAAACGACATTTCTACATGGTTTGTCGTTATTAGTAATTGGCAATTGCACAATAACATAATCACTCAGTAATTTTTCACTTGAAAATTTTGGAGATGAACTTGGTGGTATTGTGGAAGTCTCCACAAACACAAAGGTTATTTGTGATCTAGATAATTCTTTAAACTTTCATTTTTACAAAGATTCATCACTAGATTCTCCAAATCCATCTTTGTTCGTGACTGCTGCAATATTCTCTCATCAACATCGCACTTTATTATCACTGATATAAAATCACTAGTTTGTATTGGCCTATCATGTGAGATCATGATTGAGCTCATAAATAAAAAAGGGACTGAAATATAGATCATAAATAATAATTTTATCTACACTTGGAAAATTTATTCCAACCCCCACCCTGCCTCCCACCCCCCATCCTGCCTGAGTTGAAATAAGGAAAAAATTTCATTATCTGGGCTGCTACAGTTATTTATTCAATGATGCTTTTCTAATGCTGGAGTGCTCCCATCCATTCGACAATATGCAAATTTTAAGAAATTCAAGAAGTCTTCCAGTATATCAAGCATCCATGTCCACCTTGTTTCAATTGTGGAAGTGCCTTTCCAATTCCTAAAGCTTTCTAGACGATCCAACTAGCATCTCAAATACCTTTCTTACAAAATCACTCCTTGTCCTGGGAAATGATATGATGATTTACAACCTGGAAAGAGGAGAATTTTTTGAATTACATATTCAAGTATTAGTTGTAATAGGATCTAGTAGGACTCATTAATTAGGGTTTGCTGAACAATTGTCTCTTGAAAATAAATTTTGGCACCTTGTCAAATAGCTACATGAAGCCTTCCATATAATGCTCAAATAACAGAAGAAAGTGATGATTTTACTTGACATGAAATTCATGGAGGAAGAGAATAAAGGGAAAAAAAATAATGTTGTGGTTATGTTCCTCCAATGTTCAAGCATATATGAGAGTTTTGCAATAGAACTGCTTTCCAGAGGTGCATGAGGTCTCCATTTTTTTTTTGTTTTTATTTTTTTTCCCTTCTACACCATAAACCATCTTGATCCAATTGAGGCAACTTGTCATGTTCCCTTGCTGGCCCCTCCTTGATCCAATTTGATTGACATTGAAATTCTTGTTTTCAAACCAGTAACCCAAATTTTGGCCTCTGTTAGGCAGGCCTATTTCTGGGAAAATGTCTTTTTTTTCCATTGATTTTATATAACCAAACACTGTAGAAAACTTGAGCTGATTTTGAAATTTGCGAAAACTCCTCAATGAAGTCCCAAACTTGGTCGAGGACTTGCCTGATCGATTCATTTTTTACAACATAAGGCTTCAACCAAGACTTGTCCAATGCTTGGATCTTGTCATGATTATCTATTTCCAGCCACCTTGAGGGTTGTTGAGGAAGGATGCATGGTTGTAACTCATCCATGTCTCTCCTTTTCATGGTTTTGGAGAGGAAAAATTCAAATTAAGAGGGTGTATTATCATTGAAACTTGAGAACATTGTCAAAGAGTTTATGTGATATATTTCAAAACATCCTAAGTTAGTAGCAGTTGGAACTGTCTGTGAAAATGAGATGTTGGTTCCTTTTTTTAAATTCCCTTATTTGACATTAACTTTCTCACGTTGACTACATCATCCCATAGAAGTAGCATATATGTTCAAAAACATCACATATGCTCCATTCAAGTGTCTCGAGTGGCCGAGGAGGTCAACTATGCATGCATAATGCTCCACTCTAGGCTTCACGCCAAACTTTCTACTAATTCAATCAAAATGATGCTAGCCTTCATCTACTATAGTCCTGCATGGCTGTGGACAGATAAAATAGAAATCAAGATGATATGTCCTACCTTAATTCCTGCTTCTTATATTTCATAAAAGTGCATCATGCCCATGCATATGATACCCATGCTGCAGAGTCACTAATTCAACACATGAATGAAAATAATTATTATGGTAACAGAGTTAAGCTTCACCTTTGCAACTTGCATTCAACTGAAGAGTTTCAAGGATTAAACACTATGACCAAATTGAGTATATATCACAATGACCGCACTCCATGTAATTACATCTGGGTTCATTCCTGTCATTTTGAAGTTGATAAAAGAGTCCTAGCACCTCATCACAATATGCATTCAATGCATAACAAAAAATTATTAGATTTCATGAGATCAGGTCTCTCTTTGGCATATTGAAAAACACTTCATATGCATCATCCATTTTTTTTTTTGTTGTTGTTGCAGTGTTTCTAATTCTGCACAAGAAGCGAAAGCACTAGAAATAGTGACTGAATTGGCTATCACTCCATCTAGCTGCATTTTAGAAAATATCTCACAGCACCATTTCTGTGACCATTCTACTCATACTTTGATATCATCACGCATTACATAGGGTTTCGACCTTCCCATCTGCATTTCATCAAGTAGCTTTCCTGCCTCTTACACAATTTCTAATTTTGAAATATCCTGTAGTCATGGTGTTCCATGTAACTGTGGATTTCCTTGCCCTGCTCCAGGGCTGCAATCTCAGTGCATGCCTTGAGAACAATTGGAAAGGTGTGTCTCCAATTAGTCCTCCCTGTTGCATTTGGTAATACAACGTGAGGGCTTCCTGGCAGTTTCCATCCTTGACACAACCTCTGATAGTAAAATTCCATGCAGACACATTGCGCTTGGGAATTTTCTCAAACACCTGGTGTGTGCCCTTCATACTTCCACAATAAGCATACATGTAAAAAGTGTAGCAGGATCGCTGAAAAAGAGGAAAATTAGTGATATGGGAATTTCAATCTGCATGAGCAATATTAGTCGATTCAATTTGTTGTTGGTTATCGCATTCACTACTACAATATAAAGTCAAATGCTGAAAGAGCCTGGCTATGGAAACTAGATCATTTATCACCTAAGCAACTCAACTTATTGTTCTTTTTTGGTTTCCTAGACTATTTTCAGTGCCTACAAGGATCAAGACAACAACGAGTGGTATCGTTGCATTTCAAGGCTATACAAAACCCCTGAAGACAGGGCTGAGTATGGGAATAAAATAGTTAATCACCTAGACAACTTAATTCACTAAGATGCTAAGATTTTTTAAAGTCCTACAAAATGCATGATGGTTTTTTGCATTAGGCAAATAGTATGCTATCATTTTTTTGTTTTGTTTTAAATCACCATGGAAATGGTCATTAAATTTATGAAAGGGTTCAAATTTGTGCCACTCTGTAATATCAGTTTTCTAAATGCAAGCCATATTCTTGCAGAATATGTTCCCAAAGTTTTTATAAACAATTGAAAAATAGAGGCAACATTATCAATGGAAATAAATAATCATTTTGCAAGCCCCTCAAAGTGTTTTTAAGGTCTACTCCCATTTTCCCTTGCCAATCATTGTTTTAGTCAAGCCTAAGCATCTTCATAAAATTATAAATTATCTTAGGATAAATGGGTTCTTTTAGTGGTCAACATAACTGTAAACTGCAGATCTATCACTCAAAATCTATGCAGATGATAGGGCATCTTCTCTACTTATGGAAGAGAAGCTATGCATTAAATAGGGAAGTATAATTTTGGTCCTATAATATGCTATAAATTTAAAGATAGTAATAGATTTACACAAGGGACATTCAAATATAGATAGTGTAGCAATTGTGCCCCAAAAGTCATAGAAATAACCTCCTCTTGTTGATTTTGTCTTTGACATGGAAATTACTTTGTAATTGGCTAACACTACCTATTCCATATTGGTGCAGGATACAAATCTTCATAACACAAATATACATTTAGCAGTCTTGATTTATTCATTGGAGCATATGCATATTCTACACAGAATATTTGACTTAGTTTATATAGATTACAATCTCAAACTTGTTCTAAGACTTCTATAGAATGGAATAAATGTATTCTACTTGTATGTTTGGTACTTCCAAACACTTCATTTACACCTCCACCCAATTTTCATAACTTCCATAACCATTAGGTAGAAACTTGCAACTTCGATGTTATTTGCTTGTCTAGTAAAAGATTTGCCAAGACTTTACAAAGTTTTATAATTTCTCTAAAGTTGTATAATTTAGAATTTATAAAGTTTCAAGGTTTAATTTTTTAAAGTCTAGTTCTTTAAAGGGTGCTAGCTCAATGGAAGAGCACCTGCTTTACAAGCAAGAGGTTGGTGGTTCGATTCCATCATGCCCTGATATTCATATGGAATGGTGATGAAGGCTCTTTTGACCATCACCAATGAGCTTATGGTGACATTTTTCGACCCTCACCAATGAGATTATGGTGACATTTTTTGACCCTCACCAAATATGAAATGGTGAGGGTCAATGACCGTCACCATATATATGCATCAATACTGACGACCATGAAGGGTCCATCACAAAAAATCATTTTTGTTCATATGAAATGGTGATGGTCACTATCCGTCATTATAATCAATATTCGTGATGGACCTTGAATGTCACCACAACACATACTTTCGGCGATGCCACCTTTGGTGACATTCATTTTTTTTGTGACGAAGGCTATTGTCCGTCACCATTTCTCATATAAAATGGTGGTGGTCACTATCCATCATTATAAATCATTATTGGTGATGGACCTTGAATGTCACCACAACACCTATACTTTCGGCGACGCCACCTTTGGTGACGTTCAGTTTTTGGTGACGAAGGCTCTTTTTCCTGTCACCAATGAGCTTATGGTGACATTTTTCGCCTGTCACCAATGTCCTTTTTTATTGTAGTGTACATAAAGTGCCCCATGGAGTAGTAAAAGCAGTTTTGGCTTGGTCTTCTGGTTGGACTAGAATCTAGTTGTATCCAGAGAATCCATCTAGCAATGAAATTCTGGAAGAACCAACCACCCTCCGTAAAATGTGATCAATTTTTGGTAAAGGGTAATTGTCCTTTAAGGACACCTTATTTAAATTTCTGAAATCAACACATAATCTAATATCTCCTGTCTTTTTCCTAGTGGGAACTAGTTTAGAAACATAATTAGTATATCTGATTGGTGCAATTATTTGGGCATCATACATTATTTTACCTCTTTCTCAATTAAAGGAATCAAAACATGATTGATCCTTCTTAACTTCTGTTTAAAATGATTTTGATCTTCTTTTATAGGTATTTTATGCTGCATTATGCTAGTGTCATAGGATTTTAAGTCCTCATAACTCCAAGCAAATACATCCTGAAATTCCTTAAAAAGAGCTATGTATTTTTCTTTTTCTTCATGAGGTAAAGCTTTGGAAAGTTTAATCATTTTAGGTTTTAACTTTGTACCAATATTACATTCCTCAATATCAGATCTTAATGGCTCCATCTTAGGTTTTCTTGCAACATCATTAGAGTCAAATAGATCTTCTAAAGGAGTTAAGCCTTTTGGTAAAAAGTTGTCTTTGAGGTTCAAAATATCAGATTCATCATCTGCTAACTCTTCAATCTCTACTTTTTCTAAATTATCTATGTCTAATTGACTAAATTTAGTAGGTTTAGAAAAATTTACATTATTTACATCTATATTATTCAAATCAATCTCACTATCTAAGTTTTGATCTATTGTACAGTTTGTGTCTATATTACAACTCTGAAATTATCCTTCATTGTTCATGAAATGATAAATCTATTCATCCTGTGAGAAAATTTGCCAATATTTAAGATTATCTGGAATTATTGGTCTATGTTTGACTTCTGCAGTATATCTATGATTTGGTTGAAATGGAAGACTATAGGTATTAGCAAAAGTTGCTAAGTAGTGAACCTGTATGTTCTGTTTTCTTGGTATTGCAGAAAAATCACATTCTAATAGTTCCTTAGTTAAATCTAAAGCAGTTTCTATATATCGGCTTAATCTTGGATTATAAACAGAATATTCTCCAGTTATTTGTTTCACAATTAACTTTGAATCTCCCATAATTGATATTATTTTACTTCTTAAATCCCTAACAATCTGCAGTCCTAAAATAAGAGCTTCATATTCAGCCATGTTGTTAGTACATTTAAAATTCAGTCTAAAAGCATGACCTTCTGCATGATTATTTTCCATATTAGTTATCCAAAATCCTACTCCTACTCCTAATTTATTGACTGAACCATCAAAATCTAGGTGCCATAATGATTCATGAAATATGTTTTCACTGTCTGGTGATTTGTTTTTATATTTTATTTTAGTTTTGTTTTCAATATAAGTTTTAGAGTTGCATAAAATGAATGAATCTATGTCAGTAGGTGTAGTGTAAATAGGATAATTTCTTGGTCTTTCTACACTACTCACCATATATTTCATCAATGTTTCTCTATAAAGTTTCTTTGGTTGGCCAAAAACTGATATTGTTGCATATGACATATCAAGTTGTAGAGATCCTTGAAATTTAGCTCCCCATGAGTGAGATAAGAGCATTCCATACTTGGGAGGGATGTCAGCTACTACAATGTCCATGAGTATGCTTTTACCAGGATATTGAACTAATGTGACACACAAATCTTTAATCAAACCTAAACATTTGACTTTGCTGGAATCAAAATTCAAGGTTTCCATTATTGATTTTTGCATTAAATTGTGTGAAGCCCTTGAATCTAGCATTGCATTATGTAATATTTGATCATGAACAATTAAGCTAATGTAAAATGGTGGAACTGCTCAATCTTGGTGTTTTCCATTAACATCAGGACCAAAAATTAACTCTAGTTGATCATCACTTAGATTTACTGAATCCTCTCCATCATTCATGTTTAAAGTTTCAATGATAGTTGTTTTGTACAAATCATGTTTTACCAATTCTTTCAAAGGAATTGGTATTTTTAATTTGGAAATTTCAGCTTGGATATTAAATGGAGCTTGTGATTTACTTAGCTGAATTATCTCTTCTTTAGTGACTGTAGTTTGAGTAGGTTTATCTTCTTTATCTATAACTGTTTTCTAATTTTTAGTTTGTGTTTCTACTGTCTTACTGTTTTTAGTTTTCTTTTCAGGAATAGTTTGAGAAGTAGATGTTTTTGCAGATTTTGTATTTTCAGAAGTTGTTTTAGCAGCGGTAGCTTTTGGATCAGCAGTGGGTGTTTTAGAGTCTAAAATTGTTGTTTTAGAAGAATTAATTGTCTTGACAATAACATATTTTTGTGAATCTATTGATGTTTGGATAGCATCATATGTTATGTCAATAATTTTGGGACTAGGTGAAATTTTAGGGCTTGAAATTTTTTGGGATGAATTAGAGTTTTGCTTGTTTTCCCTAGGGAGAATTTGCAAAAATTTAGTGGTGGGAGCTTCTACTTCTTTCTTCATTTGTGTTTGAACATATTTCTTAGTAGAAGGCTCTATGTTTTTCTTTCTTCTAAGGTTATATTGCTTATGTACTTCATTGATAACAAACTCATAACCTTGTTTGTAATCAAATGATTCACTAGAATCTAATTGCAATTGCTGTAAATCATATAAATCCTGATATTATTATGTAAGAAAGATAATGTTATCATAGTTAATACCCATTAGATTTATGGTGTCTTCATAATTGTTGTAGCCTAATTCGACTAGCTAAAAGTACAGATGCTATTATTGCAGCTCCTGGCTGTCACATGCATCATCTTCCCGAGGGCCCTCTCTTTCAAATTATGAAGATTGTATTTGACAAACAGATTTTGGGCCTGTGTAATAGAATTTTACCCAATGCTACAGATAGCCATGAGTTTCCTCATATCAGAATCGATTTTAAGTCCTTGAGACAATTAGCGTTGCCCACAGTTGGATTCTATGGGGACAAGAGAATGATGGGTAGAATATTGAAAGAAATGGGTGTGGTAGAGGATTCAATTCAGAAGTGAATGGAGGAAGAAAAGTTTGAGGAAGGCTTGTATATTGGTTGTTTGGAGCAAGTCATCATTGTTTTCTATTGGCATCAAGAAACCCATCTCAAAGATGCATCAAGGAAAAATGTTTCATGCAATTTTTATACGCTATGTATTGGACCTTTGTGATGTTGTTTATATGTGTGTTAAAGATCTTAATCTTCTTGTAGCAACTCTGACTGCTTCTGTGGGTAGTGGCACGACGCAAAACAATCAATTTCCAGTTCTGGTTTGATCACTGTTGGTTGAGTCAAATGCGTCAAGTGCAATTTTAATTCCAAGCCAAACACAATTTGAAAGCCGATTTATAAAATGGAATCAAGAGGAAACGTATTTAACTGAGGTGATTTGATTATGTTTGAATCGAATCAGAATTTATTGAACCCCAGCTCCAATATATTTAGAAGTCGTGTTTGCTGGATCGCTACAGTTTGAAGCATCGTTGGATAGACGTGTGCAAAATCTATATGGAAGCTGAAAAGTGGTTGACTGTGCATGGAGCTTCGAATGTTCTTACTATAGTTCTAAAAATATTTGAGACTGGAAGATTTGGAAAGCTCAAAAAGATTGTTGCTTTCCCTAAAGTCTTGGACATGTTGCCATATATGAGTGGAATTGGTGACAAGCCACCATTATACAATCTGTATGTAGTGGTTGTACATTTGGATGTGCTGAATGCTTCATTTTTCGGTCATTATATATGCTATGTAAAGGATTTGAAAGGGATGTGGTACAAGATCAATGATAGTAAGGTGATTCCAGTTTGCCTTGATGTGGTGATGTCGGAAGGAGCATACATGCTTTTATACTCTAGGTCTTCACCAAGGCCGCCGGCTGTTTTACATAATGAAATGGCCGAAAGCTATAAAGAAGTACCTTTAAATAATTGCACATTTGATGTTGAGCAATCATCATTCTCTGGTGGATACTACAAAGAAGCTGAAGTATATACCAAACAATTTCCTTCACTTGCCATCTTCAGAGATGCCAGTGTCCATGTAGATCAACCTACTAGAGTAAGAGATTTGGATTATCATACCATGGACTTGGATTCTAATATTGCAGATAGATCTAAAGGTTATGGTTTTGGATGTGAAAAAATTTACCAAATGACAAGGGATGAGAAGATAGACTCAGTTCCAAGAGAGTATGGAGATTCCACATCAAGTGATGCCGGATCTCTCTTCAGTGGCTCTGATGAAACCTCTTGCAGTACCGATAGTAACAGGGATTCAACAAGCACAATGGATTCGGCTGAAATAGTGTTTGGAGACCCATTCCTTGAATATGACGGTGGTGGTTTGCAAAGAAGAATTGAATTTGAATCGACGGCTTGGATCATCTGACTCAGATCCAATGGTTTGCGGCGGCTCAAATTAAACGGATCTTATGGGAGATAGCACCCCCGCAAAATGGTTTAATTGAAACCACCATTTACAAAATCGACGGCCATGATGTATTACGGCATCACTGATCCATTTCTCAAGAAACCACTATCAGTGCTCCCGCAGGTGGTTATTGGTTTTCAAAAACCATGGGTGGCTTTGTCGTTAATACATATAGGTGTAATGGTGGACCCAATATGTACCAATCGTTCTTTTTACGTGCCATAGAGTAGGATCCTATTTTTGGGTTTTATATTATATATTATATATATAATATTAAAACAGGCATATTGTAAAATCTAATTAATTTCAAAACATCCAAGAATCAGTTTTAAAACTGATCTTAGTAGTTAGGAAGTTTCATCAAATAACAGATATAAAAGCAGAGAAAAGAAGAGGAGGGGGGTTCCAGTTTTGGGGAGATCTTCGGAGAGTGATCTTTGTACTCATATTTCAAGTGATTTATGAAGGAAAAGCGAGCTTCTAGTATTTGTTGATGTTGATACATCTTCTATTTTACATAATGTATTTTCAGTCCTTGAATAAAATGAAGTATCGAAGCAGCAGGTCTCTTTTTACGTGTGTAAACAAGAGTTAAAACCCTTAATAGGCGCTCCTTCATTTTAACTGTTCTTTGCTTTTAATTCTTCTAAAGTCTGAGATGATAGATTCTGTACAGCAGCATATTGTTTTGGGCTTTTTCCTTTCATTCTTCTTCTGAACATTTCATTCTATATCAGCAAATAATAGCATTGTGGGATGTTTATAACATTTGATTTTGAAGATTCAATGATTGAACTCTGGAGGTGATTAAACATGGATCAATATTTTTGTGACATAATTATAAGAATGTCTTAAGCACAGATTCCTTTTTACAGCCAAGGAATTGTTTCTTAAGGTACAACAATCATCTTCATTCCAATGAAAAATTTCAGCATAGTTCTCTTGAAAATGTGGTCTTATTGTTTGGTCAGGTGCTGAATCTCTAGATTTTCCAGTATTAGTGTTTTTCCTGAAATTGGGATTTCTAATTTGTTGTTGGTTATCCCATTGTGGCTTCCTTTCCATATTGTCTAACATATCCATCATTCTCTCTAATGTTTTTGCTAATTGATCGATTTTTAAATTTGAACTAGATGCCTCTTCTTTTTTGGTTACTCTTCTTTCATTCCTTAACCTAGCTTTCTTTGCTAACAGATTTTCTTCTACATTAACAACATTGCTTTGAATCTGATCTAAAGTTTCAGGATTCCTCTCTCTTAATTGATATGCTATGTCTGTATCAAATCCATTAGGAAATTTGAGAAGAACATAATCAGGAGGAGGCTTAAGATTGGCAGGAATTGAATTATAAATGGTATTGTATTTAGTGCAATAATCTTGGACTGTCTCATTGGGTTCTCTTTTAATGCTCTCAAATTCTGATAAGATCTGTAATGGATTTTTCTTCTTTTCCCATCTATTAAGAAATAATATATGAAAGACTGCTAAATCAACAATACTACTAGGATTTAAACCTTTAAACCATTTTTTCACTTCCCCAGTTAATGTTTGAGAAAACAGTTTCATTTGGACATTAGAATCATCTATTTCATGAAGTTCAAAATAGTCTGTCATCTTATTTACATGCTGTTGGGCAATGTATTTGAGTGGTTGCATCAAATTGAGGTATTTTTCTTTGATATTCTTGGGGCATGTCATGTAATTGGGCTGGATGGACCAAGGGAGCATATCTAGCAGCCATGGCTTGAATTCTAGCTTGACTAGAAGGTAAATTGGAAGTACTTGGAGCAGAACTAGAAGTACTTGCTGATGTAGTTAAATAAATTGCAGATGAGATTGGAATATAAGAAGATGTACTAGCAAATGTGGTTGAGAAACCAAAAGATGAAGTTGGGAAATATGAAGTGGTATTTGGGAATGAGAATGATGTATTGGAAAATGCAGAAGAAAAACTAGTGGATGGAGTTGAGGTGGTGGAGGATGGGAATAATACTCTAGGTTGGAATGGTTGTTTAGGAATAAATGGATCTGTGGAATGAATTGTGGTGGAGATAATGGATGATGTGGTGGTAAATAGAGATGAACCTTGAGATTCTAAAAAGGTGATATCTAAATGAGTGGTAGAAGGCTTAGGGGTATAAGCTAATAAAGTGGCTAATTCAACTGAATGTTGAAAAATAGCTTCATCTATTTTCTTAAGTATAATAGCATTTATTTCATCAAGTTTACCATAAACCTCAAAAATATTTGATTCAGAATCTACTGAAACAATTTCCTGTTTAGTTTCAAGAGATGAAATAAAATCAGGATCTATAACAGTTTTATTTAAATCACTTTCTGATTTGTTTTTGAATAAAGAATGTTCAAAATTTAAATCAAAATCAATGTCTTGTATAGTTACTAACTGTTTTGGAAGGGAATTTTCTCTAACTAAGGAAACTTTATTATCTAAATCCTCTAATTTTTTATTCCTTTTTCCAATTCTGTCAGAATTATCTACTATGACAACAAGTTGTGAATCTGGATTTGACCTGATATAGTAGACTCTTCTAGAAGCCAGAATTACAATTTTTAATGAAAATATACTCACAACTTATTAAAACAGTCTTAAGGTGAAAAGATAATAAAAATATTTCCTTTAAGACCTATTTAAAAACTGAGGATTGGTTATTTCCCCAGTGGAGTCCCCAGTATGTTATCACTCTAATAATTCCCAAAGTTGCGAGATTTATGATTTATAGTTTAAAGAATATTAGAGGTAACCACAGACCTAATTTTAAGCTTTAGGATCTAGCCTTCCTAAGGCTCAGAGAGGGCTCTCTCTATAATATTTAACTTTGTTTTTATGTTTGATTTTAGGCTAGTTATATAAGGAAAATTGGTTTTGATTGGTTTTTGTGGGAAAAATCACTTAATGAGATGGATAGCTGTGAATTTATAATCCATTGGGAAAATGGAGTCAATGTGTCAATTAGAAAGATCATGATCAAGGTCTAAAGTCAAATGTTTAAAGGGAAATATAGCAGAGTCACTAAAAATCTTCAAAGGCTGATTGGTGAAGTGGTTTTAAGCGGGATAAAGAGCAATTAAAAATTATTTGATCCAGATAAGGAGTGAAGAAGGAGAGGTCAATCAAAATTAGGGAGAAATTAAGGATTCCCTAGTCTGGACATCAGTAGAAAACATTTAAATGAAAAACAATAAATAACAGAGTGCTTTTAACAAATTCTAATATAACAATTCCTGATTTCACATTAAAATTTAGAACACATTCATGAATGGATGAAAAAACATAAGAAAATTAACAAATGAATTTAGAAAATACTTCACTTCAGTGGCCCAACACATGAATCCAGTAATATGATGCTTTATTGCTTGAGATCCAGTCTTCTGACTTGAACTTGATACAAAAACAATTAGGTTCAGAATATAATAGCTGTAGAAATCTTCAGCAATTTTTCCACACTAATACTTCAAATGATGAAGTATTTACACAAAAAGTAATACAAAATATCTTAGAAAAATCATAGGAATTTTCAATGGAAAATAAAATATATATCACAAAAAGATAGTGACAGTTTCTTTACAAACTTGCAAGCTATCCTATTTATTAAAATAAAATATCTTTATGTTGAACTTAGGCAGAAGCTAGCTAGTTGAGTTGTCTTTAATGTTGGCAATCTGATCTTCAATAAGTTTTGAAACTTTATCTCTCACCTGATACTCTTTAACTGATACACTTTAACCTCTAATACTCTTTAACCTACTGTTTTGACTGTTACTGCTTTAAAAATATGTTTTTACTGTGTAAAAACAACACTCTGTTTTTTCATCCTCTTTCACTACAAACTATCTTTTTACAGTAAATCTGTGAGCTTCTACCAAAACTCTTCATCTGGTAACTTAATCTTTGTAAGTTTTCTAAAATTCTCATAAGCCTCTGTGTATCGAACAAATGTGGGCTTGACTACAAAGACGTGTTTTATCTCATGCTGTAAATAAAACAAGTTTTCAACACTTTTATGCAACAATTTACATGTGGGAACTCCTTGCCAATCTGATTTACTCACTTGTTCTTTTGCAAAGTTTCTTATCTTCTTGTTGTAATCTTCTTGCTTCATCAGTTTATCATTGATAACAAGAATATTTGGCAAGCCTTTTTGTCTTAATGTATCAAACTTAACCATGAATCTAGTTATGGCCATTTCCATATTTTGACACTTCTCTTCCAACTATTTCATTAAGTTTTTCTTTGAAAGTACCTTTCTTACCTCAAGAATTGTCTCTGTCCTGTCAGTAATTCCTATCTCATCCAATTATTTCTTGTTTTTAGTATTGAGAAACTTGACTATTTCTTGTGCTTCTTTAGGCTTAGTACCTAGCTCTTCTTTAGTCTTCAATATTTCTTCTTTGGCTACTTTAAGCAAGTCCTTCTGCTCATAAATCACTTGAATTGATGGCCAAGTATCATTGATTGACTTAATGATCTTGGACCATAGCTTATTTTTGATGTATGCCATGGGCTATTTTAAGGTTAATTCTGTTTCTACCTTCTTAAGATGTTCACTTAACCTTTTGGCCTTTTGTTCCTTTGTTTTAGCATTTATCTGTGCTAATTTCTTGGCATCTTCCAAGTTATTGATTTGTTCTTTCAATCTGTTTATTTCATTATTATTTATTGACATGTCTTCCATGGCTTTAATGAGTTTGCTGGCCTCATCTGACTGTTGAACTGCTGAAGTGGAAGATTCAGTGGCTGAAGTAGTGGAAGAAGTGACTGGCACTGCTTTGGCTAGTGGGACTTTTGGTGCTAACTCTTCTGCTAGAGTTGAAGGAACTGTTGTTGTTACCATGGGAATGATTGTAGTAGGAACACTTTGGGTCTTTGCAGCTTCTTTTTCTTGGACAAGCTTGTCCATCTCAATTTACATCTCCTTGATCTATGCTATCATTTTTAGTATGAGACTCATCATATCATATTTTTGATTTGCCTCTTGCACAATCTCCTTAGCCTGTGGATGTTCTGTTGGAGGTAGTTTTAGTTGCTTTCTAAGTGCTGCAATATCACAATTTTTCTTCTTCACCAATTCTTCTGCAGCTTTCACATTAGCAGGGTCATATACTATTTCAATCACCAATTCTTCTAAAGACTTGATTATGGTGTCTTTAGCATAAGAAGAAGCTTTTTCAACCCTAAGCTGATCTCTTATACTTTTCAAAGTGTTCTGGAGCTTCTGGGCACTCATTGCTTTTGTGGTCATCGTAGAATAGATCATTTCTGAGATTTCCTTATGAAACTCAATCTGATCCAAAGGATGAATGTCCTCTACTGGAATTTCAATATCAGCTCTCTTGTAATCTAATGTTGTTGTAGGTTGAGGCACTGTTGGCTCTAGCACTGTCATTAGCAAATTTTTATTTGTATAATCAAAGCCTGAAAGCAACCTATTTTGAATCCTTGGAGTCTGCTTTAAGTATTGTTAATAGATCCCATTTTTGATCTCCTCATTTTTGGCCTTGATTTGTTTATACTTTTCTTTGATATCCATGTCTTTATCCTCTACTTGCTGTGATGAAGATGTTTCCATGATTTTCTGTTTTTAAATCCTCTGAGTGTTAGAAGTAGCAGGTTGCTACTCATTTTCAACTACGGTGTGAGTCACAGTGTCTTTCTTTGGATTTTCTTCATCTAAAACTTCAATTTTTTCCTTCTCTTTGTCTGTTGGATTGAATTTTGGTTTCTTATTGTAACTGAGCTTGAATCTAGTTTCTGTCCTCCTGAATAGGAGTTTGCAAAGTGTGACTAGTATCACCTTGCTTGACAGATTCCATCAATGTATTTTCCAACCATTCAGTTTGGTTGACAAAATTTTCAATTTCAGGCTTCTTATCATGGATATAAGGGGTTAATTTGCATTTCACCCTCATATTATTGATTATTCCATAAGGATCATAGTTCCACATAAAAATTTCATCAAAATTATACTCTAGCAACTGTTTTGTTGCCTCTACACCCGCTTCCTTGTTGTTGCATATGAAAGGACCCACTTGGTTTTTCAATTTGAATTGAGTCTTCTTTTTAGCAACCAAAAATTTTATAGAATCTGAGTTTAGAATTTGTCTTATATATTCTAAGACAAACACTCTCATTCGCAAATACGTTGGCAATTTATAGGGCAAGAGGTTTGACCCATAAACTCTAACTTCAGTGTGGTTTTGGTAAAGATAGCAGTCACCTGTTCTGCTCTACTCTGATAGCTGTAAAAATTTCTTAATCTCATCACTTATCCTTGGTTGTACACTGTTTGTAAGCATATTTATTAATGGGTGAATAAAACAGTCTGTGAAATCTGTAAAAGTGAACTATGTTGATTCTTTTATGATTAAAGAAGTCCAAAAAATAAATGACAGTGGATTTCCTTCTAAATCCAACTTTTGAAGGGCTATTGGGAATTTATCTGCATGGAAGTAGAGGAACATATGAAAGAGGAAGGAGGTATATCTAAAAACACCTTCAGTAGGAATTTTTACGAGCTGATCATGAAACTATCAGCTATATACTCAACATAGTTATAAATTACTGAAGGAGGTTGACCAGGCACAAAAGTAGATAGAAAACCAAGTATATATTCAATAGTGTGCTCATCAGTAAAGTAACCAAGGATAAAAGACAACATTGAGATAACATGTCTTGATCCTTCAGGGAATTTGGAGGATGAATATGGAGGGTTAATCTTTGGGATTTCAACATATGAAGGCATGAATATTTGAAATATTTGAAATCTTTTAGGAAAGTCTAAATCTAGATAAAGCTTTGTAAGAGCTTCTATAGACAATGGGACTACATTAGGATCTGATTGCAACTAAAGAATTTGGTTTATGGATTCTATAGTGATAGTGAATAATACTTCTTTCGCAGCATTAAAAAGAGCTCTTAGGTCAAGGGAATAGTGATCTTGACACAATCTAATGACCTCTAGACACTGATGGGTATGGGGAAATACATATTTTTGCAAATTGGACTCCCAAATTTTCACTTCATCTCCCTGATCCAAATATTTTTCTAGGCTCCAGCAGTGGAGATCAAGAAGATTGAATTCAATTACTGGATCAGTGATCTTATAATCTACATCAGCTAAAGGGGTATGCTCGACATCTACAACAGGAGGTTGTAGTGAATTGATGACAATGGTGCTTTTAGAAGTCATTTATGAATTTCATTTTGACAATTTAACCCTCTGGCTCTTAAAAACTCTGTTTTTTAGGTTTTTATACACTTTTGTAAGCTTAGATTGTTTATAGAAGGTCTTTTTGGTATGACAGAGGTCTCTTTTGAACATCAATAGGTAAAATTATGGCTTCTTCTGGTTCAAACTTTCAATTTATGCTTCAAAATCAATCTTTAAACCTTTTTATAGACTCAGGAAAGGTTTAACAAGGGCTTACTGTCTTTTCTTGGATAAAACAGACCTAAAACAATCTAAATCATGCACAAAGGTATTCTAAGCTTTTATGAAAGGGTTTGAATCAATGAGAGGATTTTCTAAGGGTATGTAATGATTAAAAAAATCAGATTCTGCCTAAAATCAACTTAAAGTTTTCAGAAACTATGAATTTTATCAGGGTTTTGAAACAAATATGACTTTCGGGGGCATTAAGGATATTTCTTTAGGCAAACAAGCTTCACGAGGCTCAAATTCACAAGTAAATCTCTTTTCAGATGTAAGATGGGTATTTTTCTTGAAAAATACCTGTTATTTTAGGTATTTGACTCGAAAAAGAGTTTCTGGAAGTCTGGGAGCTTTCAGAAGTTTTGATGAAGTATTTCAATGCAAATTGCAAGGTCTGAATAGTCGCAGCAGTGAATTGGGTCAAATTCTGGTTGTTTGTGCATGAATAGAGGGTGGCAACGTATTTTCTTTTGTCGGAAATAGTTAAATGAGTAGAAAATACAGTGAAAATGTTTAAACGCATATAAATATACTGTTTTATAGAAAATTTAGTTAAAACAATGTCTACATTCAATGCCAATCAATTCAAATGGGAAGCGGTTTGGCGTGGGGAGTTTAAATACCGACAAGTGGTTATTGTATGATCAGAGGGCGGTAAATGGATTTTATCAAACATATGCGATCCAATTGCGTTGTGGCGTGTGGAGGAGAGATAATGGGGCAATACTGCCCATATAGAAAATCCGAAAATGATTAATCGTCGTGCCATTATATTTGCGATATGGCTTGTGGTTCGTTGGATCGGGTAGAGGGAGTGCGAACGATCACGATTGAATGGTGAAGTTGCTAGGCATATGGGCATGGGGCCCGAGATGCTTTATGTGGCGGGGTTCAATGTTATTACGTTAAAACATAGTTTAAACGTAAAATCTTAGTGTTTAAACAGATAGACGGGATAGGCAGGATATGTGAATATTTAACGTTTTTCACGGCAAATAGGCTAGTTACAGTTGTAAAGTAACCATTGGGCGGGTTTTAATAAAATATATGTTTTTAACCCATGGGGGAGCGGAATATATCACGTGTGGAATTAAAACCATAGGATAAACAATAATAAAGTGGGTTTGGACTTTATTTAATATAAGGGATTTAATATGTTACAGGGTAAAGGGTTATAATGGAATTAATACATTAGGTTAAATGTTAATATGAAATGTGCGGAAAATGTAAATTACCCTAGGTAAAGTGTAAACATGATCTTTTAAGCGGGTTTTATTCATTGTGACGCCCAACATAATCATTAAACACTTATACTTTAGGATAAATCACTTTTGTGGGTTTTTTGAATGTTTTTGTATGAAATGAAATTAGATAAGGGGGTTTTTAGTTTTCCTAAGAAAAAATGCGTTTTAACTTAGGAAATGAGATTTTATCTTAGGAAAAGTGTGTGATGTTAAGGAAGAGGGTTTTTATGAAGGGAATCCAATACTTAGTGCCAATCAGTCATTAAGCCTTGGGTTCGGTCCCAACAAAAGTCAGAGAAATGCTTTGAGCCTTTATAACTGAAGGTTTTTAATACTAGAATACTTTGAGGGGAGGGAGATTAGTAATTTGCCAGATGATGTTCTATTCATGCCTGATGTAACTGCTTTATACCCACTCATCATTTATTCTACCATTCTTTCCTTTATTTGCATGGGTGCATTTGAGCTTGCAACCCTAAATCCATTTTTCTTTTAAAGCAGGAAACTATCTAATTCTAACCTCATTTCATCCGGGGGCTCAGATTAAACTGTTGAGCTCCTTATTTATTCTCTAACTATCTACTGATTTGTCAAGTTTAAATTTTTTGACAAGATCTTTATTCTCTATCTATAAACATGAAATTTAAAGCATGAAAAATTTAATATTAAACTATTTAACTAATCATGGATTATGGCATTTTGAACAAGCTGCACATAATCATTTATTTGCAGTAAAAGTAAACAGTAGTGGAATTTGGACTTGCATCACTTTCATGTCTTATTCTTATCTCTTTTTGTGTTTGGGGTCCATTTTTTTTATTCTTTTGATCTTTTTCTTTTCAATTCCTTTGATTTTTCTTTTAGGAATTTTACCCTCTTTTCATTTTTTATTTTTTAAATATGGGAAAATAACTTGCAGAAAGAAAGGTATGTACATATTTACAAGACTAATCATAGTCAATTCAAAAATTATGAACCCTATTATTATAGGACCCTAACACTTTCCATGTCTACTTTGATATCATTCTTTATGTTTTCCATTATTTCTTCCATGTCTTCCATCCCATTATTCAAAACATCCATCTTAGATTCCATGCCTTTCTTCAAACCATCCATATTAGCTTCCATGCCCTTATTCAAACCATCCATCTTAGCTTCCATGCCTTTCTTCAAAACATCCATTTCATTTTTTGTTGCTCTTTGCGAGAGTGAAATTTGGTGCACTTGCTCTTGTATTTTTGATATATCTTGTTGCAGTTCTTCATCTTCATGAGTCATAGTAGAGTATTCTGAGGGCTTAATGGGTGTTGAATTCCTTTGAGGGGGCATTTTAGAACCCAATACTGAGATCTATGCTTCAATATTCTATTGGAATCAATTCAAACTGATTCTTCAAACAAGACTTGTGCAATTCGAAAATAAATACACACCTTTTTATTTCTTTTGAGGAGCTCGATATTGAGACTGGATTATCTCTCTGATTTCAGATATTCAATATCTGAAATTTGGTCCTATAGTAGCCCTCTGAATCTTCTTTCCAATTCCACAGGTCTGACATGATTGAGATTCTTCAAGGCAAAGTTATGCCCAGTCTCCCATAATGACATAATTATGGATTGGTTTAGTAGAGCAAACTTGTACGGCGTGCCACATGTCACTGTTTTGTCCTAAAGATCTGAAATAGATACATAGAAAAATAAAGTCCATTTACTTGCGACGAATTTTTTTAGAATTCAAATCCGATGCCCAGAGAGAGAGTTATGATGATTTTCCCATGATCACCTCTTTTAGATGAAATTTAGGAGCCTGCAAAAACCCTAACTTCCACAGATCATATCTCCGAAAATGTTGCGAACCAATATCTTAAATTTTTACACGACGTTCGTCAGGATTTCAATTTCGTGTGGTAAAAATTTCAACTTATGAACCTTGGTAGAAAAAAAGTTATAGTGAAAATTCCATGATGACCTGTTTGGAGCAGCGAAACCCTAGAATCCAAAGCTTTGATACCAAATGTTATGAAACCAGCTCCAAAAATGGAAGAAAAGAGAGATCAATGCCTTAGAAATAAGCCACTTCGAGGGGGAAACCTCCTTTACATTACATAAATGAAGAATTCTTGGACGATACAAATGAAAAAACCTCCTTCTTTATATAGGAGTCCATGTGGTCACAATATAATCCTAGTCAACCTACCAATAATAGTGTAAGGGCACAATAATAACAATATTGGGGTTACAGGGGTATAACGATAACAATAAGGGGGCTACACTAACAACAATAAGGGACTACACTATTAATATAGGGACCTAACAGGTGATGTATTCACGATCTACATGCATTTAAAAACTAGGAAGGTAGGCTTCTAATTGTTCCTTGTTGTTACTAGACCCATCCTAGGGCTAGAGGGACTGTCTCTGTCCGTAGAGAGGATTTTTTTGCATAAAAAACCTCCACTTCTATTGTTATTATGGGGTCTCCTATTATCATTAATATAACAGAACCCTTGGAAGTTCATATTCTCTTTGAACCTTTGAGATCGAGATTCATATTCTAGAAAGTAATCACCAAGAGCCTCCTGCCCTTGGGGTCCTCCAACCCCATTTCCTACTGCTAGGAATGTAGGCATGGTAGAGCATTGGGAAACTTGATGTACTATCAGATGCTCACACCAATGATGTGAAGTGCCAAAACCTTCTCCATATTGAAACCCTCTTGGGGTCTCCTTTTGTCTTTCCACCCTCATCTCCTTGATTTCTTTGACAATATCCTGCATAGTTTGGAGAAGAAGCTTTGGAAACTATTTCTCATCCATTTCTCCTGATAATTGAGACTTGCCTTTGTCTTCTTCATTGTTTTTATAATAAAACCTTCAACTTCTATTAATATACCACTTCTCCCGGTCTATGAGAGGTTCTTCTTCTTCAGATGACATAGATGTAGTGCCCCACAAGCTGAGCCAAGATTATGCTTTGATACCATTGTAATATTCCAAAATAGGAAAAACAAGAATATTGAACATAAAACTAGAAAATACATTAAACATCAACACATAAAATACATGATTAGATCACTGAGCCATTTTATTATAAGCAATAGCAGAAATTAAGTACAAGAACTTGAGGAAGAGACACTCAAGCTAGGAAAAACAAGTCTGAAATGACCTTAGACATCAAGACATAAGAAAATACTACTGCATAACCTGTTGGGAGGCTATGACTGCACAATAATTCTTGATATAGCTACTGTTGGAAACTAGGAATGCGTAGATATGCTAAATGGGTGCTCAGAAAATGCCAGGATCAGAGATCTGGGCTTTCTAGCACAATTTTAAGATAACCTAGAAAGAGTTTCTGGAAATGACCATGATGAAAAATGAATACCTAAGGATGAATTATGCCTTACAGCTAGGTAAATGCTGGGAGGTGGCTGATATGATGAGAAAATAGCTGATACTCCTCCCCATTGACTTTTCAGATGAAGGGTTGCTCCCCTCACTGGATGATAAGCTCAGAAACTTGGGTTATTAACCCTCCACTGAAACTGCCCTCCTGGATTGCGCAATTCTTGAAAGAGACTGCGCTGCTGAAGGTGGCTGAAGATTGGCCTGATGTCGGATGATGGAATGTAGCTCAAAGAACCTCTCCTGAGTGGGCACTCGAAGTCCCCTGAGGATGAGGGTGGGATTTCCGCTTGGAAACACCCTTGTGCTAAACAACACAAAAAACTCCGCTAAAATAACTAAAGCGTGCAGAAAGTCATAAAATAAAATACATAAACAATATTCAAAATTATTTCTATGGCTTCCATCCCCTTCCTTATATGCTTTGTGAGCCTCCTCCCCCTTGGCTCCACTCAATAATGATGTTACTCTTGTGGAGACTTCCCCCCATTATGACTGCGCTGTCCTCCACTATCTCCACTACCTCCATGACTTCGCTGTTGATTTGGTCAACCTTGACCCCATCCACATGCATTGACCCCCATTCACACCAAGGAGTGGTTTATTCAACTACATGCATTGATCCACATTCACATTAGAAGTGGTTTTATTCCTACTAAAGAGATTTATGGGTCGCTTTACCCTCTTATTCATCTATCTTATTGACAAAAACAAAATTTAATATCCTAACTAACTAAAAGCTAATTAGGAATATTACATACTTCCCCTGAAGTTGATGCTACCTTGTACCGTCAACTTGTTGGAAAAATTCTATATAAAACCCATACCTGCCCTAACCTTTCCTTTGTTGTTAGTCTTCTTATTCGGTTTATGCACAAACCTCATGAAAGTCACTGGAAAGCAGCTAAAAGAATACTTCAATATATTCGAGGTAGATTTCAGTTCAAGATTCATTACAGTGCAGGAGCATCTCCATTGTTGATTGGTTTCACTGCTTCTGATTGGGTTGGTGACCCTGATAATCAAAATTCTACTGCAGGTTATATATTCACTCTTGGCTCAGGACCTATTACAAGGTCTTGTAAGAAACAAAGTGCCATATCTCTTTCTTCGGAAGAAGTAGAGTATCATGGTGCTGTTGAAGCTAACAAGGAATCCCCGTGGCTTCGTCAGATCCTGTTCGAATATGGTCTTCATTAGAAGCATCCAACTACACTTTGGTGTGATAATCAGAGTGCCATTCAACTATGTAAAGATCCAGTTCAACATCAACGCATGAAACACATTGAGCTACACATACACTTCATCAAAAATCTCATTCATGATCGTTTTCTTGATGTGCACTATTATTCAACCAATGATCAAGTTTATGATATCTTTACAAATGCTCTCACAGAAGTGAAATTTACCAAACTTTGATCTATGCTTGGAGTTTAGGAAAGTTATCATTAAGGGAGGATAGGCTATAATGCCTCCTTGCTTCTCTTATTGTGTCACCTTTATAAATACTTCAATCCTATCCTAAATTGTTCTTAAGGGGGATGTTAGGATATTTCGACACATAGGAAATAGTTAAGTATAACTTGGTCTAGTGTAGAGTTACGTAAAGTGTGTTTATTTACTATATACTTTTGTAACTTATAATCTGACGGTCACGATATGTAGTGATATGAAAGTTCATTCTCTCCTCGGTATTACTGACACTTGATCCATGTCTTAACACCTGATTGGTCCATGATCTCTATTTAAAGAGAATAGAAGGTCATTTGTCTGGTGATTGATTATGAGAGAAGCTTATGTAAATTTTCTTTCTTTATATTAATAAATTACCTGAACTGGCTGTGTTGGCTCAGGCTGTGGACTATTTCCCTCTTTGAGGGTTTTAACCACATCAAATAATGGTGTACTAATCTGTGATCTATTTGTGAGCAGTGACCTTTGGTGTTTGATCTAAGGAACTTACCCTGTAAATTCCTACAAGATGGTCGATGTTAATGGTTGATGATCTAATTATTAATCTATTTATAACTTCGTAATAATGTAGTATTCATCTACAAGCAGCACATATATGTATGTTTTCATATTTATGCAAATAATATGCATTTGCATTTTTTCTATCAATATATAGCCATTAAAATATATCAACTATATATCATATAAAAACCCCCCCATGACACTTCATTCCCTGGTTACTTTTCAAAATGGCGCTCCAGCGACTAATACTTCATGCTTTGGAAACATTGATCAACTAAGTAGCTTGTTGGTTTTCAATTAGAGATAAAAATAAAGAGTTATCTCCTTGTGTATTTTCAAATTCATTATTTGATGCGTTGTCAATTTTCACCTCTTTTGCTGTATTTTTAGTTTCATTACTTGAACAGTTGTCAAGTTTCAACTCTTTTACTATATTTCCAGTTCACATTGTCAATTTACATCTCTTTTAGTGTATTTCCAGTTCACATTGTCAATTTACAACTCTTTTACTGTATTTGCAGTTTTGTTTCTTGGAGCATTGTTAATTTTCAAATCCTTTACTATTTAAGAAAATAGCATACTATCTCAAAAATGTTGAGTGAGCATTGAAACTCTTTCCAACACTTTGAGGCAAGTTTCTTAGAGCGTTCCAACAAGCCTCTAACTAGTCACAAACAAACTTTTGAAGTATCGTTTTAGAGTTATTTCTAAAAATAAATCCAACATCTAACTAAATCAACAACATAAATACTACAAATACCGAAAGTAGCATAAATACCTGGTGTTCTATTTTGTATATATACCAAGAAAATGACAGCAACAAAATTGAATTCGGGCCCCCCTAAGGAGAGCTGGTCTCTATTGTAGCTCTGTCAGTATTTTCCCTCAAATTAACTCAGTCCATTCCATTTAGTCTTCCTCAACTTCTCTGTAATTTTATTTATCAATTTCAGAAAAATTGACAAATAGATACATTAAGCAAACTTGGGAAAATTTAAATGTATCCCCGAACTTTAATTCTGTCGCCGAACCTTAGAACTAAGGTTATCACCCTTCAGAATATTATTTTAATAACCTGACGCATTAGAAATAAACACTTATAAAAACTTAGGCCTCAGGCCAACCTATAAAATCGACAAAATTCAATGTAATTCAAAGTCCATACCTTGGCTTATCCTCCAAGCTCTTTTGAGAGCGATCACCGTTCGATGAGCCGGCCTGAGATCGGACGGTGTACGTGAATATCGTGTTGACTTTGCCGTCGACAGTTAATGCACGATGAGGGAGCGATGAGGTGGTATTTTCCCCTCGACGTGGCGGCTTTTTACAGGATCAGTTGACTTTTGGTGGTTTCCCTTCCGTACCAAAAGCGGTGCAATCAAAACTGCTCCGGTTTTTGAACAGTGATTGACTGTATGTTGAACCAGGGTTAACGCCTTCCTTTCTAATCGCTCCGGTTCACTAACTCAGGTTCGAATCTTGGACCACACTCTCAGTTCACAATAAAACAAACTTATTTCTCTATAAGTGGGGGTTTCACAACCAGAGCTTATGGGCAAACATCCTTACAAATTCATTCTCAGAGGCGGTTTGGACACAATGTAAGTCTGTTACAAGGACTGAATACATTCGACTACGGCTTCTTCCGGGGATTTATTTCAACAGATCTTAGTCCGACAATTCAAGAGAAATCTACGATCAACAATGGATAGAGAGACATGTGGAGATTACACGACAATTCTATTCAACAGTTATACACAGAATGGTGTTTCAACGACCTCACAATTAAACAAATTCCCTCACAAAAATCAATTCAAAGACAAATTGATAATCAACAAGCACTGAAATTTATTCAACAGGAAGTAGTTGCTTAACACTCAGATTTTACTACAGAAATATCCTCTCCTCAATACATCCGGGGGATACAATCTATATGTATTATTATGTGTCTCTTCGGTTCCTCTGTAAGGACCGTTTCTATTCTAACAAAAAATAATTACATTATTCAAATCACTGAACAGGACAGATGGACTGAACCAAAACTATTCGACTTCTATTGACTCTAACTGATCTAAATGCAACATACAGCTAAGGTATTGACACCTTGCTGCTACAATTCGAATGATTCTGATCCCTCCTAGCCACAACATGTGGACAAAACTTCCTACATTTCTGGCTAGTGTCTAATGCCCTTGCATCAGACTCTTGAGGGCAATTTTCTTCATGGACTCCTGTCCATGAGCTCCTCCACTGATCTGCCTATATTCTGCAAAATTCCTTCAGTCATCCAAGTGGCATCTTCCTTTGGCTAGTCCTTCCACTTGATCAAGTACTGAAATTTCTCTCGTCCTCTGGTCTTCTTGAACACTCTTTTATCTAATATCTTCTCTGGCTACAGTGGTTGTGCTGGAGGTAGCTGCTTTGCCCACTTAATCTGTTCCTTGTCTATTGGTCCCTCTTCTGCACCATCATCTTCATACTTGTACCAATCTGCAACATTAAAAATGGGAGATATTCCAACATCAGGAGGCAATTCAATCTCATAAGCATTAGCAGAGAACTTTCTAAGTATCTTGCATGGCCCAATATTTTTAAACTTGAGTTTGTTATACTGCTTCTTTGGGAATCTCTCCTTTCTCAAGTGTGCCAAAACCAGATCTCCTACTTCAAAATGGACTTCTCTTCTGCTCAAGTCTACTCTGCCTTTGTATTTGATGTTGCTGCCTTGTAGCTGTTGTTTCACTTGTTCATGTATGGCTTGGATTTCTGAAGCAAATTCCTCACCATCAGCACTCCTCAGCTCTGCCTTTCCCAGATTTCTTAACTCTGATATTCCTCTGGGGTGCATTCCATAAACAATATGGAATGGACTCTGCCCTGTGCTTCTGTTTGGTGAGTCATTATATGCATATTCTGCCTGGGGCAAAATATGATCCCACTGCTTGGGATGCTCTCCTGCAAGACTTCTCAACAAATTTCCCAGACTCCTATTCACTACCTCAGTTTGTCCATCAGTCTGGGGATGATAAGCTGAGCTGAAACTTAGTTTGGTACCAAGTTTCTTCCACAGTGTCCTCCAAAAATGGCCCACAAATCTGGTGTCTCTGTCTGAAACAATACTCTTGGGCAACCCATGCAACCTAACAACTTCCTTGAAAAACAAGTTAGCAACATGGGTGGCATCACTAGTTTTATAACATGGAATAAAATGTGCCATTTTGGAGAATCTGTCCACTACAACAAAGACTGCATCATTCCCTCTCTGAGTCTTGGGCAATCCTAGAACAAAATCCATGCTCACCATGTCCCAAGGCCTGTCTGGAATAGGCAAGGGAGTGTACAATCCTGCATTCTGGCTCCTTCCTTTGGCATATTGACAGATTTTGAAATTTTTCACAAAATTTTCCACTTCTGCTCTCATCTTGGGCCAATAATAGAAGTGACTCAACTGCTCATAAGTTTTTTCAGTACCAAAGTGTCCAGCAAGTCCACCACTATGCTTCTCCTTGATCAAATTTTCTCTCATGGAACATTTTGGTACACACAGTTGGTTTCTTCTGAATAGTAAGTCCTCCTGCAAGAAATAATCTAGCCACTAGCTTCTATCTGTTAGAACAGGGTTACAACATGCTTCAAATGCTTCCTTAAAATCTGAATATGTTTAATACACTTATTTGAGAAAATCAAATCCTACAACTTCAAAATTGGTTTCTTGAACAAGCATGTGCCTCCTACTCAAAGCATCAGCTACTTTATTTGCCTGGCCACTTATATGTTTCAAAACAAAGTTAAAATTTTGGAGATACTAAACCCATTTGGCATGCTTATTATTTAACTTGGGCTGCTGTACAATGTACTGCAAAGCATGATTGTCAGAGTATAATACAAATTCTTTGGACATTAAGTAATGCCTCCATTTTTTCAATGCCTGAACAACTGCATAGAATTCCTTCTCATAAGAGGAATACTTCCTTCTGGTGTCATTCAGATTTTCACTGAAATAAGCTACAACCTATCATCCTGACTCAACACAGCTCCAATGGCTTCTCCACTGGCATCACACTTCACTTGAAATGGTTTAGCAAAATCAGGCAGAATCAAAACATGATTTTCAGTTATCTTTTGCTTCAAAAGTTTAAAGTTTCTCTCTGCTTCAGCAGTTCACTTAAATGGATATTTTCTCTTTTTTATTGTCTCAATGATAGGTTCATTAATCTTACTGAAGTTTCTTATAAATTTCCTGTAAAAACTAGCAAGTCCATGGAAACGTTTTACCTCAAAAACATTTCTGGGTGAAGGCCACTCCACAATTGCCTTAACCTTTTCTGGGTCCATCTTCAATCCTTCTGCAGAGACAAAAAAGCCCAAATACACCAACTCTTCCTTCATGACTGAGCATTTCTTTAAGTTTATCAGCAGTTTCTCTTGGTGCAGCTTCTTCAAGACACAATTAAGATGCCTTAAATGTGTACTATCACAAATTTACCAATGAATTCTTTCAACACTTCATTCATAAGTCTCATGAAAGTGCTAGGTGCATTTGACAACCCAAAAGGCATTACCATCCATTCATACAGTTCTTGATTCGTTTTAAAGGCATTTTCCACTCATCACCCTCTTTTATTCTAATATGATGATATCCACTTTTTAAATCTATCTTTGAAAAATATTTAGCACCACTCAAAAAATACATTAAATCCTCAACTCTGGGCAAGGGGAATCTGTACCTGATTGTTATCTTATTGATTGCTCTGGAATCAGTACACATCCTCCAGCCTTCATCTTTCTTTGGGCTCAATACTACTGGTACTGCACATGGACTCAAACTTTCTCTGATCAGTACCTTGTCCACCAGTTCTTGTACTTGTTTCCTGATTTGTTCATTTTCTGTGAGAGTCATTCTGTAGGCTGCCTTATTTGGCAGATTTGAACCAGGGATAAAATCTATCTGATGGCTGATCTTTCTCATAGGAAGCAACTTATCAGGTAAATCATCCACAACAATGTCACAATAACTGTCTAACATCTCTTGGATTTCTATTGGAAAATCAAGAATATTTGTAGAAGTAAGAACTACCTTAGGCTGGAAAACTAAAGCAAAGCTTACCTCTTCTTCTTCAATCTGTTGTAGATATTCGTTCCTACTCAGTAACAAGGTCTTTGGATCAGCCACTCTACTTGATGGTTCTCCTTCTTCCATGGGTATCAATGTATGATGTACCCCATCTTTGAAGAACTTGTAAGTGTTCTTCTTGCCATCATGCACTACTGCTCTGTCAAACTGCCAAGGTCTACCTAGCAGTATGTGACACACATCCATGGGCATCACATCACACAGGACTTTGTCTTTATAGTTTCCCATTTGTAGCTCTATCTCACACTATTATTTTACAATCAACTGGTGCCCTTTATGCAGCCAGGACACCCTGTAGGGAGTTGGATGCTACCTTGTCTTCAGCTTCAACTTCTCTATCACCTTAGTGGAAACCAGATTTTCTGTGCTGCCACTATCAATGACTAGCTGGTAGCATTTCCCTTGGACTTTGCATATGCTCCTAAACAAAGTATTCCTTTGTGCAGGCTCAGTGACCTCTTTGGCTTGTTTCAACAGGACCTTATTAACCACCAAGGACTCTCCCCTCTCTGGTAGAATTTCTTCTTCAATTACTGCCTCTTCTCCAGCCTGGGCAACAACAGCATTCCTTGGACTAGTACCCACATTCTCTGGGCACTCATAGTGCTTATGTCCCACTTGATGGCATCTATAACACCTCAATACTCTACCTCTGCCTTTGCCTCCTCTTCCTCTGTAAGAACCCCTTCTGCCTCTTGCATCACCCTCTGTAGATGCATTCTGAGGTGAGCTACTATTAGCTCCATCTCTAGGTGTAGTAGGCTTTCCTCTACGACCCTGACTTCCCTTTCCAGGGAAAGTACCTCTCCCTTTGGTAGACTGCTTCCTTAGGAGTTTCTCCTCTGCTCTCAAGGCCATATGATAGGCCTCTTCAACTGTATTAGGAGACAGAAGACCAATATCATTTTGGATCTCTAGCTTGAGACCATTCACATATCTGGAAGTCTTCTTTGGTGTGTCTTGAAATTTCCCAGCTCTTATGCTTACTCTATAAAATTCTTCTGTGTATTCCTTTACTGTCAGCAACCTCTGTCTCAGGTTGTGCATTTGCCTAAACAATGTTAGCTGATAATCACTATGCAAGAATTTACCTTTTAACTTAGCCATCATTCTGGTATAGCTTTTGATAGGCTGCTTGCACTCCATTCCACCAAAGTGCAGCATGTCCCTTCAGCGTTGTTACTGAAAACTTGACCTTATTATCTTCGCTCATTTCTTCATAGTCAAAGCACTTGTTCATTTCATTAATCCAGTCCACTAGCTCCTCTGGATTCAGTCCTCCTGAAAAACTTGACACTTCAATCTTGGGCTTAACTGTAGACCCTAGAACAGTTCTGAGGAGCCTCATGTCAGGAGGAATCTCAGCAATTTCTCTAGCTTCTTCTATCTCAGGTTCACTGATGTCTTCAGGATCTCTGGGCTATCTTCGCTATATGGCATCCATTCTAGCTTCGAACCTCTGCAAGGTCTCCAACACTTCTGCATTGGAAACGGGTCCACCTCTCCTTCTGCCAGCACCTCTACCAACTTGGATTTCCATGTTAATTCTCTGCAAAAACAACTCAAAAACAGGCTCTGATACCACGACAACAAAAAAATTGAATTTGGGCCCCCCCAAGGAGAGCTGTTCTCTATTGTAGCTTTGTTAGCATTTTCCCTCGAATTAACTCAGTCCATTCCACGTAGTCTTCCTCAACTTATCTGTAATTTTATTTATCAATTTCGGAGAAATTGAAAAATAGATACATTAAGCAAACTTGAGAAAATTTAAATGTATCCCCGAACTTTAATTCTATCGCCGAACCTTAGAACTAAGGTTATCACACTTCATAATCTTATTTTAATAACCCGACGCATTATAAATAAACACTTATAACAACTTAGGCCTCGGGCCCACCTATACAGTTGACGAAATTCAATGTAATTCAACGTCCATACCTTGGCTTATCCTCCGAGCTCTTTTGAGAGCGATCACCGTTCGATGAGCCGGCCTCAGATCGGACGCTGTACATCAATATCGCGCTGACTTCAACGTCGAAAATTAACGCACTATGAGGGAGCGATGAGGTGGTATTGTCCCGTTGACGTGGTAGCTTTTTACAGGATCACTTGACTTTTGGTGGTTTCCCTTCCGTACCAAAAGAGGTGCAATCAAAACTGCTCCGGTTTTTGAACAGTGATTGACTGTATGTTGAACTAGGGTTAACGCCTTCCTTTCTAATCGCTCCGGTTCACTAACTCAGGTTCGAATCTTGGACCACACTCTCAGTTCACAATAAAATAAAATTATTTCTCTATAAGCAGGGGTTTCACAACCAGAGCTTACGGGAAAATATCCTTACGAATTCATTCTCAGAGGTGGTTTGGACACAATGTAAGTCTGTTACAATGACTGAATACATTCGACTACAGCTTCTTCTGGGGATTTATTTCAATAGATCTTAGTCCGAAAATTCAAGAGAAATCTACGATCAACAATGGACAGAGAGACATGCAGAGATTACACGACAATTCTATTCAACAGTTATACACAGAATGGTGTTTCAAGCACCTCGCAATTAAACAAATTTCCTCACAAAAATCAATTCAAAGACAAATTGATAATCAACAAGCACTGAAATTTGTTCAACAGGAAGCAGTTGCTTAACACTCAAATTTTACTGCAGAAATCTCCTCCCCTCAATACATCCAAGGGATACAATTTATATGTATTATTATGTGTCTCTTCGGTTCCTCTGTAAGGACCATTTCTATTCTAAAAAAACCTAATTACATTATTCGAATAACTGAACAGGACAGATGGACTGAACCAAAACTATTCGACTTCTACTGACTCTAACTGATCTAAATGCAATAGACAGCTAAGGTATTGACACCTTGCTACTACAATTCGAATGATTCTGATCCCTCCTAGCCACAGCATGTGGACAAAACTTCCTACATTGTTGGCTAGTATCTAATGCCCCTGCATCAGAAAATAATGTAACATAAATCTACAAATAAAAGTGTATGGATGCTAGTTAGGATCATTACATAAATAAATGTTGAAATATATGAAAATTTGTATACTAAAAAAACTTTTATTGTTTTGTTTCTGATTGTAAATTCATTGTTCTGTTTACTTTGATAAAATTTTACTGTTCTGTTTCTGATTGTAATTTTTTCTCACTTTAGACGGAAATATTACATATGCATGTGTCAATCTTGTTGTTATTAAACTCTTAGAAAATAATATGGTATTAAAGCAAGTCTGTGGTTGAGGGAGAGTATGCTTTTGGCAGTTATAGAGGAAAGAGATGGCCAACTCTCTGATACATAGATACATCTTTTAGCCATGGCAGAGGAGAAAAAGAGTCTATTAGAGAGTTTAGAATATCTACTTTCATCAATTCATGAGATTTTCAGAAGTTTAGAAAAAGTTGTTAATGACCATATTTTATTCATCTTATTAGAGGCTTCACAGGGAGGGAAACACTAAAAGTTGCTTAAGTTCTATTTTTATAAATAATAAATTAATTTTAGATGAAAATATATGTCATCATGTACGAAATTTAGTAGAACAAGGTTCAACATTGATGAGGAAACATAGGGCCATTTACAAGGATAGGTAGAGAAACTGGATTAAAATGTTTTACCAATTCTTGGATTCCATATTGACTTGAGTTGCAAGTTAGTAGAACAAGGTTTGGAATTAATGAGAAATCGTAGGGCCATTTACAAGGGTAGGTAGATAAAGTGGATTAAATGTACCAATTCAATAGTAAGAAATTTCATTCAACTAGTACAAAGGCAATCAAATCCTTTATTGTACAAAGGCAATGAAATTCAACAATGAAGGCAATGAAGGCCTTTATACAATAATTTCATTCAATAGTAACTAATTTCTTTTCCTTTAAGTTGTTTGAAGAGTTCATGGGATTTGATTGCCTTGAAGAGTTATTGGTCCATCAACAAGGACTATCTTTTCAATACTTTCTCCATTAGGAGATTTCTTAGACTGGTTTGGGCCATGTGTCCCTGACCATGACTTTCCCCTTTAGTGATATAAGACATGTTGACGTTTGACATCCATGTGCATTGGGATGTGCATAATTGAGAACTACCTATGTCCTTATATGATCAACACTAAATGCCATTATTTTATAAGTTTGTGCTTCAACTTAGCTTTCCAGACCAAAATTATTCCTTTGTGCTTATCAACATATTGCAGCAGCAGAAGAAGAAGCCTCTTGTTTTTTCTTCTAGTGGACCAAAATGTAGGCACACAATGGATAATAAGTGCTCTTCAATGGAAAATGGGACTCATGATGATAGCTAAGGCATTTCTAAGTCACCTCATTAGGTTGATACAAATCAAATTATTGTAGTTACATTGTGATTTGATGGCCTAATATTGATAGAGAGCCACATGAAGTTTTCCAACGACCAGAAATCAAATGTTATTTTGTTTTGAGATGAAGGATATAGGTGAGTTGCATTATTATTATGACATTCTAATGACTAGACATATGCATAATTATAAGTATCAAAGCATTGTCCTCAAACAATTTTGAATGAAGGACAACAAGCCTATATCAAATTTTCCCCACCAAAACTAAAAATTGTCAAACAACAAGCAACTATAATGATGTTGATTGGATTACAGACATTGATGAAAGAAAGTTGATGACATATTATGTCTTTAATCTTTGTGGGGGAAATCAATTGATGTAGAAGAAAATACTCTGTTGCTTGACCAAGTCTAGAAGGCTCATGATCTGACTTGGTTGGTCATGGAAGTGGCACATTGATTTGTTTTAGCATGTTGGCATTCATATTGATCTTCATGCACCTTGATATTGATAGTGGTTACTTGGATGGATGAGATGGTTTCTAGAAGACTATTCCCCTTGGATTTTGATGAGCATCGAAAATCACTAGACCATTAGAATGAGAGAAGAATAGAGTCCACCAACCAATGAATAGCCCAGGACTTCCCCAAAAAAAAACCAAATCTCGTTAGAGGAATAAAATAATACCAACATAATTGAACGACATGTTGTTGAGCCTCAAGACTGTCTTTATTCTTGACATCTACCTCATCACTTTTCCTTCATTTTTGACATACTTCATAAACCCAATAAGTGTTAATTGATACATTTTCAGTTTGAGAAGGAATTTAAATGATCTCTCTTTTATATTCTAATGTTTCTTATTATTTGAATGAATTTTTTATTTAGCTACAAAATTCATGCAATTCTATAGCTAATCTCCATTTTTGCAACTACCGACATTGTTTGACAGGTTCCAAAGATGAAGGAGAGGAGTGAAGAATATGGGTAGTTTTGAAATGATCCATACATGGATTTTTTCCTAATCATCTCTCCAAAATTGAGAGAAATAACATCTAAAATCACGATCAAAGGATTAGTCAAACAAAAGGCCGAGACCAATGGACGAGAAGTTGGAAGCTTCACGATTTTCTCTCCATGTAGCAAATCATGAAAGCTGTGGAGACCATACTCCTGTTTAGAATTCTACTTCTAAGTTTCATTAATATCTTTAGGCGAGATCATCTCAAACAGTTGAATTTAATTTGTTATAAATACCGAGTTGTTTTGAACCAGAGATAAGTTTAATTTTTGTAATACTGCTACACAGTGAAACTCTGTTTTTATTAATGCAAGGAGAAGGCGAGTTCAAGACCATTGATGCGTAATTAGTCACAATTAATTATTCAAGCTATTCTGTTGTAGTGGGCCCCTGCACAGAAAAGGTTTCGTAGCATAAATTTATGTTGCTTTCTAGTTTAATTTTCCATTACTGCATAGATTAATTGCCGAGTTTTTCATTAGTTAAATATTGAGTTTTCATAAGATGAACGTGGTGTAGTTCGCATAGTTTAATGCTTCAAGTGTTTTGAGTTCCTGAAATATATCGATGTTATAATCTTGATAACATATGGAATGAATCTCTGTTTTGCATTTTGTTTACACAGTAATCATATATCTCAGAACAAACAAGCATTTTACCTTTACGCAGTAGGAATAATACTCTGTTTTTTTCTTCTTAGTTCAATTAGTCTTTCGATTTACACAACATAGTCATTTAGATTGGATATTGATAGGTGTAATATTTATATTTCATAGAATTTGGAATAGAATGCTTTGCTTCAATAGTGAATATAATTAGAGTTAATTTGATAGTATGTTTTTCATAGCATTAATTTAGATAGTTTTCATTTGATAAATAGAGAGAAGTTTTTAATACATATTTTTGGTAGGACTTAATGATAGCTTGGATTGATGCTTTAAACAGATTTAGAAGATATTTAAGTAGATATTTTCATTCTTTAATCCAATAGGTTTAGAAGTATTTTAGATAGACATTTTAAAGATAATTGCTGACATATAATAGTCTGACATAGTTAAAGTTAATCATGATTTATTTTTATGCAATATAGATTTGTTTTAGATCAGTGTTTTTTCTTAATTTACATTTTCTTTTCTTCCTTATTGTAACTTTCATTTTCTAGTTATTAGAATAATTTATAGATCAATTTCCTTCTTCGATTAATATTAAACATTTCCTTTTCTTCCTTATTAAGTTTATTTTTAAAGCATTAAAATTCTTTTAGATTCAATTAATTTCTTTCTTTTTGATTTCATTCTTATAAAATCTCTAAAAAAATAAAAAAAGATTGAAGTTTATTTTCTAGTTCTTTTCAACTGATCATCTTTTTCCAAAATAGAATTATCATCATAGGATTTGATAATTAAATTAAGATTTCATTTTTGAGATCAGTTCTTAGTTTTCATATTTCATTCAAACATTTAAGATAAAACATAAAACCCCCCAAAGCAACATATAAAATCTACACAACGAAGTAAAAAATATAGGCTTCTAGGATATATAGTGCACCTGCACTTCACAAGATTACTAACTCCGATTGATAATTTATGATAGAAATTTAAGACATTAAATTGACTAAACATTTTGGTGCCATTGCCGGAGAAGTGTAATTAGGAGCCTTATTTCTTAAATCTAAAAAAAAAAAAAAAACATGATATGGGTAGAGAAAGAGATTCTAGGGGTATATTTGTAGCTAGAGGTAAAATTTTGATCCCAACAACACCGCTTACCCCACCAATACCTCATAGTGCCACATCGCCATCTCAAACTCATATTCCATTCTTAAAACATAGACTCCATGAAGTCTTAAGGTCAAAAATTCAGCCTAAATACTCTCCAAATTCATCAACTGAAGCAATCCTAGAAGAAGAAGATCCTAGATCTCCAACAAAGGGAGTAATCTTTTTAATTTCCATAGGAGAAAAAATCTTAGCTCAAGAGCTAGAAATCACTAGTGAAGTGGAGGAAAAAATATCTTTAATATACCATTAATAGAAGAACTAGAAGAAGAACAAATAACCCCAAGAATAGAACCTTATATTAGTTTTGAGGAATCTACAATGGTTGGAGAAGGAGAAGGAGAAGGAGAAGGAGAAATACAAAATCTAAATGGAGAAAACTTAAGAATAGGAGGATGAAGAAGAGGTGGAGGAAATATTTGTGGACGGGATGGAGGAGGAGGTAGAGGAAGAGGAAGAGGAAGAGGAAGAGGAAGAGGAGAAGATAATAAATATGAAGAGGATACAACTGCTAAAATGAAGAATATCTCACCTTCCATCCTTCCTAATTTTCATGGATTAAGAAATGAATATCCTGAAACATTTCTGTTTGAATTTGAGGTTTTATGTAGATCTTATGACTACTTACAAGATTCCCAAAAACTGAAATTGTTTCCTGCAACACTTAAAGGTGTGGCATTAAAATGGTTCATGGGTTTAATAACACACTCTATTAGGACATGGGAGGAGATGAAGAGTGCATTCTTGCAAAAATACCAGGATTATTCATACCTCATAGTCAGAAAGATGAAGTTTTTAAGATGATGCAAAGAGAGGATGAAAACTTAGAGGACCTATTTGAGAGATTCAATTACAACTCAAAAAGAGCTAAAATGGAAAACTTGGATCAAGATACTTTAAAAGCTCTCATGTTGAAATCCAATAGAGATGAGTGGATAGATATTATTAATATGATGGGAAAAGGAGCCATTTCTCAATCTGAATTATGCATACATCTCTCAAGAGGAAAATCAAGAATTGGAAAAAATATAAGAGATCCTGTTCTCTCTAGAGTGAATAAATATGTAGCTGGAACAATAAGTAGGGAAGAAATAGGAAATATGCTTGATGAATTCAAAACATATATTTTAGGGAGTCTTAGTGAACAAATAGACACCTCAAAATTACAAAAAAATAAAAGAGATGAAAGCGATGCCTTATCTGTCTTTTGTCCTAAGTGCAGAAAGAAACATGCCTTAAGAGAGTGTCCTATTGATTTGAAAGTCATAAAGACCTGTGTCACATGTACAAAAATCATGAAACAAAGAAATGTCCTTTTGTACCATGTCTTAGCTGTCTTCCAAGAAGAAATAGCCCCACATCCAATATATCCTCTTTATTTTGTCTCTAGAATACCATGACAAGGGCCACAAAATTAAGGTTTTAATACTCAAATGTATACTCAACCCCCACCGAATAATTGGAATTCATCAATGCCATGGCAACAACCTTGGTCTCAACCTTAGCCTTGGGCACAAGGAATGTAGAATCCTTATGGAAGATAATCTCAATATCACCAATACCCACAATCTTATCTGAACTATCCTTCACAACATTTACCTCAACCTAGTCAACAAACTCAATTCCCAAATCATAATCCACAACTTTCATTACCATTTCCAAACAAACTACTTGCTCAGCCACTCCCAAAACCAAATAACAAAAATTCAAAACCTACTTATAACATAGAGGGACATAATTTTCAAAGTTATATGATAACTCCACTAGATCTTAAAAATGTTCAACTTAGATCTGGTATAATACTAGAAAAGAAAAAGCCCTTTGTTGTTATTCAAGAAAAAACTATCACTTAGATGAGGAAGTTTCTCTTCATCAAAATGAAAATATTAAAAATAGAAATAATCATTTTGGAGAAGGGACATCTCTTCATCATAATCAAAATTTTCAAAATCAAACACAAATATATCCAATAAAATCAACTCCTATTATAGAGAAACCTTCAGTATCTATATCTAAACCCCCTTTTCCTGAAAGATTACAAATTGATAGAGGGGTAGAAAAATAAATTTTGTTGCCTAATTATGATATATTAGATGAACTGGAAAATGTCTTTATAAAAATTCTTTTGTTACAAGGCATTAATAAAATTCCAATCCTTGCAAAAACAATAAAATAGTTGTATAAATAAATTAGTAAGAAAAACTAAAGAAGTGAAAAGAATCAAGTTAGTGGGAAAAATTGCAGATATCATGTTGGGAAAAATAGCCATACAAAAATATTTGGATCTAGGAAGTCCCATTGTAAAAACACACATCAATGGTATTGAGATTCCAAATAAAATGATTGACTTAGGAGCAACCATAAACATCATGAGTAAACAAACCATGGAACATCTAAAGCTTCCAAACCTTCAGTATACACTAGCATTACTGCAATTAGTAGACATATCAATAATCAAGCCAGATGGTGTATTAGAAGAAATTTATGTATCCTTAGACTCTTGGGAATATCCAGTTGACTTTATGATCTTGACTCCGAAGAACAACTTAGGAGGACATCCATTGATATTAGGAATACCTTGGTTAGATACAGACGATGCTTTCATCAATTTTAGATCTGGTGATATGTTTATTTCTGATGGAAATTCAATAAAGAAATTCACTCTATATCCTCCAGGAAAAACAATGATATAAGTAGAAGATGAATAATGGATGGATGATGAAAATGGTATACAACCTATTTTTAATATTACCCACATTAATGAAGAAAATCAAATTCTAAATTCAATAGAAAATTATGAATCATCTTCACAATGTGAGAATAGTCAAAATTTTCAAGAACAATGTAATATTGAATACTTATCATCCAAAAAAATGTCTTTATATTCTATGGAAGAATTTGGTAATTCTTCAATTGAAATGTTTCCAGGTAAAACTTTAAACATAAACAAAAACCTAGAAGAATTTCAAAAAGAGGAGTTAATCAAAACATTGCAAAACCATTCTTCTGCATATGCATGGGAGTACACTGACATGAAAGGAATTAATCCTGAGACTTGCATACATCATATATACATTGAAGAAAATTCTAGACCAATCAGAAAACCTCAAAGAAGAATGAATCCAAATATTAGGGAAATTGTAAAGGAAGAACTACAGAAACCACTGAATGTAAACTTTATTTATCCAATATTCGACAGTTAGTGGGTTTCACCTTTAGTAATTGTCCTTAAGAAGAATGGAAAATGGAGGGTGTGTATTGACTTTAGGGAGTTGAATAAAGCTACTTTAAAAGATTATTTTCCATTACCTTTCATAGATCAAGTTTTGGATACATTAGTAGGGAAGATTTTTTTTTTTTCATTTTTGGACGGGTTCAGTGGCTACAATCAAATTCAAGTAGCACCCGAAAACCAAGACAAAACTACATTTACCTGTCCATGTGGAACTTATGCTTACCGAGTACTTCCTTTTGGATTATGAAATGCACCTGCAACATTCCAAAGAGAAGTATTAGGAATTTTATCTGATTTAATACATGATTGTGTGGAAGTGTATATGGATGAATTCATAGTTTATGGAAATTATTTTGAAGAGGCTCTTGAAAATTTGGAAAAAGTTGTCATAATTGTAGGTTTTAACCCTGAATAGAAATATCTACACACGATTCTTATAACAGAAAATAAACAATAGCAAGAGCATAAAACATAAAACAGATAAACACAGAGATTTTCCCCTGGATCCCAAATCGGGACGACCAGCTTGATTTTTCATTATATTCCTTTTTGTGTTACAACACATATATATACATGCCGGAGCATACATAAACCCCAATCCATTAACCCTGGATTAGAACATAACCGTAGTTCCCTTGACCGTATCTACAAAATACCAGGGGCCGAAAACCATCGAACCCCAAAACCATGTGCAAAACCATGCACAAAACCATGGGCGGATCCGCCTATGAGTGGGTCCGCACAAAAACAAATTTTGGCCGGGGCGCTGCCCTGGACCCCAACGGTGGGGACTGCTTCGCCCCTCGTGACCCCCCAGCTAACGCCCGACGCAACATACAACGCGTGGGGCTAATCGTGGAAAGAATATAACACATACCCAACATTCTCCCACTTGTTGTTTTCTTTCCACAGGGGGCCACGGGAGAGCTTAGTCATTGGGCCAATTCTTCAACACCCATTGTTTCTCTACACCAAGAGAACTTCTGAGTGCTCACAGACTTCGTCAATGCATCTGCAACATTCTTCAAAGTGTCCACCTTTACCAGCAACACCCTTTTAGCCTCAACCATATCTCTAACAAAGTGATATCGAACATCAATGTGCTTTGTCTTTGAATGATAAGCAGGGTTCTTAGCCAAGAAAATTGCACTTTGGCTATCACAGTCTATCCTTATAGCTTGCTGTACCAACCCCATACTTGAACACAATCTCTGCAACCAAACTGCTTCTTTGCTTGCATGAGTGGCTGCTATGTATTCTGCCTCTGTAGTTGAAAGAGCCACTACAGACTGTCTTTTACTCATCCAACTGACTGCGCCTCCAAATAGGCTAAACACATACCCACTTGTAGATCTTCTTTGGTCTAGATCTCCAGCCCAGTCCGCATCAACAAAACCACGAATGTCCAACATTCTTTCCAATCCTGGTCTTCCCTGGTAGCACAAGCCATAATCACTAGTGCCACGTAAATATCTCAAAACCCGCTTCACTGCTGTCCAATGCTCCTTCCCTGGGTTTGACATAAACCTGCTCAATACTCCCACTGCATGTGCAATGTCTGGTCTAGTACAGACCATTGCATACATCAAGCAACCCACTGCACTTGCATATGGAACACGGGACATATACTCCTCTTCTTCTTGTGTCTTGGGACACTGTTCAGCAGATAGCTTTACACCTACAGGAATAGGAACCTTCACTGGTTTACTATCCTGCATATTGAACCTCTGCAATATAGTCTCAACATACTTCCTCTGGTTTAACCAGAGCTTCCTGTTTGCCCGATCTCTCTTAATTTCCATGCCCAAAATATAATTTGTAGCACCCAGATCCTTCATGTCGAATTTGGAGAATAGTTGGGTCTTCAAATCTTGGATAATTTCTTTGTCATTTCCAATCAACAACATATCATCCACATACAAGACAAAATAAATAACACGGTCACCAATTAATTTAAAATAAACACAGTGATCCTCCTTGCTTCTGGTGAAGCCAAGTCCCCGTATATAGGTATCAAATTTCTGATACCACATCCTTGGTGACCGTTTTAACCCATACAGAGACTTCTTCAACCTGCATACCAGTTCTTTCTTACCCTTCACCATAAAGCCTTCAGGTTGCTTCATGTAGATCTCCTCTTCTAGATCCCCGTGAAGAAATGTTGTCTTCACATCCATCTATTCTCTCTCAAAATCAAATGCAGCAGCAACAGATAAAAGTAATCTAATAGAAGTAACTTTGGCAACAGGAGAAAAAATATCACCAAAATCAATTCCCGGCACTTGGGAATAACCTTTTGCTACCAACCGAGCTTTGTATTTCTCCACCTTGCCTTCCACATTCTTCTTCTTCTTAAACACCCATTTGATCCCAATGGGCTTCCTTCCAGCTGGCAACTCCACCAGATCCCATGCCTCATTTTTGTGCAAGGATGCCATTTCATCAACCATGGCCTCCTTCCAGAGTTTTCCATCCTTTGAATCTACTGCCTCCCTGACAGTTCTGGGTTCATAAGCAGTTATAGTTAAGGCAAAACCTGAACAGAAAGCAGATGGACTATACCTTTCTGGTTGCCTTCTTTCCCGAACCGATCTTCTTAAAGCTGGAGTTTGTGGCTCATCATCTTCTGAGTCTTCTTCTGTTGTAGAGTCTGATTCATCCTCCTTTAGCTCAAACTCTATTTTCTCAGGTTCCTTTGGTAGGACTTCATGTTTAACAACATCTTTCACTTCTCTAAACACCACATCTCGGCTGTACACAACCTTCCTTGTTTCTGGGTTCCAAAGCTTGTAACCCTTTAAAACATCCTTATACCCAATAAAGATGCACCTTTCAGATTTATTATCCAACTTGGTCCTTTTCTCCTTTGGAACATGTACATATGCATCACATCCAAATACCCTTAGATGTGAAAGAGAGGGTTTCTTACCAGTCCATACCTCATGTGGGGTCTTATCCTCCAACGCTGATGAAGGTGATCCGTTAACTAAGTAACATGCAGTCTCCACTGCCTCTGCCCAGAATTCTTGTCCTAACCTGGTACCACTGAGCATGCTTCTTGCCTTTTCCATCAGTGTTCTATTCATTCTTTCTGTAACTCCATTTTGCTGAGGTGTGTATGGAGTAGTCTTCTGCCGTGCTATACCACACTTCTTACAGAACTCTTCAAATTCCTTCTTGCAGAACTCCCCACCATTATCTGTCCTCAATGCCTTTATCTTCTTCTCCGTCTGGTTTTCCACCAGAGCCTTAAATTCTTTAAATTTGTCAAAGACTTCAGATTTCTTCCTCAAGAAATATATCCATGTATTCCTTGAGAAGTCATCTATGAATGAAACATAGTACACAGACTTTCCCAGTGATGGAACTGACATGGGCCCAAACACATCACTGTGCACAAGTTCTAATATCTTGTTTGCCCTCTTAGCACCAGAAGGAAAAATCACTCGATTCTGCTTCCCATATACACAATGTTCACATAAATCGAAATCCAGAGAAAAATTAGACATACCTTCTACCATACCATCTCTATGCAGTATCCGAAGGCCCTTCTCTCCAATATGTCCAAGCCTTTGATGCCATAGCATGGTATTTTCTCCAGAGACAACTAGGCTTTCCGTCCCACTTTCAGGAACCACAGAACTGTTACACCCATCAATAACAGTACTACCTTGTAGCTTGTACAGAGTTCCAGTCCGAACTCCCCGCATTAATACCAGTGCTCCCCAAACCATCTTGCAGGCATCTTTCTCGAACACTGTTTTTACACCTGCATCATCCATCTTGGTTACAAAAATCAGATTTCTGGCCAATGCAGGAATATGCAGAACACCAGGAAGTGTTCTAATCCTTCCACCTTGCAGCTTCAGCTTGAAATTTCCACGTCCGATGATTCTGGCCCTCCTATCATCCCCTAGGAAGACATCACCACCATCATATTTCTCATACTCGCAGAACCACTCCCTATGGGGAGTGAAGTGAAAGGATGCACCTGAGTCAATCAACCATGACCATGATCTACATGTGTATTTGAAGAAGAAGCCAAATACACATCCCCACCTTCATTCGAGGTGGTTTTTGCCTCTGCAGAAGGAGCTTCATCAGATCCCTTTCCTTTCTCAGGAGCTTTAGATCTGCATTCCTTTTTTTAGTGCCCTTCCTTTCCGCATTTCCAGCACACCTTTACAAACTTTCCAGGAGATTTAGATCTCCCTCTAGATTTAGATCTCCCACTCGAAACCTTATTCTTGTTTCTGTTCTGGGACCTTCCTCGTACAAATAAGGCATCTCCATTCCGACCCTCCATATTTCTCCGTCTCATTTCCTCCGACAGCAAGGCTGAGACAATGTCATCAAAATTCAAGGTAGTTGTATTGCTACCTATTGCAATAACCAGACTGTCCCACGAGTCTGGTAGAGAGCACAACAAACTGATGCACTTATCTTCATCTGAGATTTTAATATCAAAATATGACAGCTGACTTACCACAGTATTGAAGGCGTTCAGATGCTCTGTCACCGAGTCTCCATCCTTCATCCTCAAGTTATACAACTTTTTCCGCAGGAACAACTTATTCACCAGAGACTTAGATTGGTACAAAGTCCCAAGTTTTTCCCACAAATTCTTCACCGTAGCTTCCCTAGATACATTCAACAATACTGAATCTGACACACACAACCGTATTGTGCTCTTGGCCTTCCGATCCAGTTTCTTCCAGTCTTCATCTGACATTGCCGTTGGTTTAGTACCTGGATCTACCGCGATCCACTGATCTTTATCCACCAGCAGATCCTCCATCTTGAGCTTCCACAACTCAAAACTATGACCATTAAATTTATCGATCTCTATCTTTCCGCCGCTCGCCATATTCTTTTACCGCAAGAATCGATCCCGCAGATCTCCCACTGCACAGGGTCTACCACAGGCCCGAGCAAAAAACCCTCAATAACAAAGGCGTCCCCTTGAAGCCGAAATAGCTCTGATACCAAATGTAGGTTTTAACCCTGAACAGAAATATCTACACATGATTCTTATAACAGAAAATAAACAATAGCAAGAGCATAAAACATAAAACAGATAAACACAGAGATTTTCCCCTGGATCCCAAATCGGGACGACCAGCTTGATTTTTCATTATATTCCTTTAGTGTTACAACACATATATATACATGCCGGAGCATACATAAACCCCAATCCATTAACCCTGGATTAGAACATAACCGTAGTTCCCTTGACCGGATCTACAAAAATACCAGGCGCCGAAAACCATCGAACCCCAAAACCATGTGCAAAACCATGCACAAAACCATGGGCGGATCCGCCTATGAGTGGGTCCGCACAAAAAACAAATTTTGGCCGGGACGCTGCCCCGGACCCCAACGGTGGGGACTGCTTCGCCCCTCGTGACCCCCCAGCTACGCCCGACGCAACATACAGTGCGTGGGGCCAATCGTGGAAAGAATATAACACATACCCAACAATAATATGTAAAGAAGGAAATATCTCATTAAGTCATGAAAAATGCTTTATGACGTTTATTGAGGGAATTGTTTTAGAACACCATATTTGTGGAAATGGAATTAAGGTAGACTCATCTAAAGTTGAAGTTATTTCCAAATTAGAAATCCCAAATTGTCAAAAATATGTTAGGAGTTTTCTTGAGTTTACAGGATACTATAAAATATTTATAGAAAACTTCATAAAAATTACATCTCCACTCTTCAAATTGCTCACTAAATATTGTGAATTTAGCTGGAATCCTGAGTGCCAAATGGAATTTGAAAATTTGAAAGCAAAGATATTTGAAGCAACCATCTTAAGAGGACCAAATTGTAAATTACCTTTTCACATCTCAACTGATGCTTCATATACAACACTGGGAGTTGTATTAGGACAAAAAGATCTGATCCCTTATGCCATCTACTATACAAGTAAGAATTTGACTCCTACTAAGTTAAATTACACTGTTACTGAAAGATAGTTTCTAGCTGTTGTCCATTCTATTAACAAGTTTAGACATTACATCACTGGCTATGAAGCCTTCATTCATACATATCATTCACTAATGGCAGAATCACAAGATGGTTACTACTCTTGCAAGAATTTAACATCGCCATTCTAGATCGATCTGGAAAATAAAATAGAGTTGCTAACTTTTTATCTAGAATTCAAAATGATAACAATGATACACCAGTAGAGGGTAATTTTCCCGGTGAATATATTTTTTCAATATCTAGTAAATCTCCATGGTTTGCAGACATTTCAAATTATTTGGCCACATGAAAACTAACGTCATATTTGTTTCCTAGAGAAAAGAGAAGGATAATTCAAACAAGTGCATCATATTCATGGGTAAATGATGAATTATACAAGACAGGTCCACATATCATCATTAAAATATGTGTTCGAGAAGATGAAATACTTGAAATACTGAAGGCATTGCATGATGAGCCATGTCGAGGACACTTTTCTGATAAAAGGACTGCTTATAAAATATTTCTTTTAGGATATTATTGGCCTTCCCTTTTCAAGGATTCCAAGGAGTATGTTAAAAGGTGTGAAAATTATCAGAGAATGAGGAAACCTGTTCCTACAGACGAAATGCCCTTACAACCACAGGTACTCATCAAACCCTTTGAAAAATGGGATCTAGATTTTGTTGGACCAATCAATCCACCATAAAGAAAAAAGAGGTATATTCTTGTATGCACTGATTATGTCACTACATGGGTAGAGGCTAAAGCACTTTCTTTTGCTAATGAAAATGCTGTAGTTTCATTTCTTTTTGAGGATATTTTTACCCGTTTTGGTGTCCCAAGGGAAATTGTGATAGATCAGGGAACTCAGTTTACATCCAGAATGGTGCAAAAGACTGTGGAAGAATATAAAATCAAGCACAAAAATTCTACTCCATACCATCCACAAGAAAATGGATAATTGGAGTCCACCAATAAAGGGATTGAAGCAATCCTCACAAAGACCGTACATCTACATAGAAAGGATTGGGCAGAAAGGCTTCCTAAAGATTTATGGGCTTACCGGACCACATGGAGGAATATAACAGGACATACTCCCTATGAACTTGTTTATGGGAAGAAAGTCTTGTTTCCAATAGAGTTCCAAATCAAAACCTTCAAAACAACAGTCAAATTGGGACTTGACTTATCAAAAGATCAAAAGCATAGAATGGAGCAACTCAGTGAACTTGATGAAATAAGGCAAGATGCAGTTCAAAAGACTAACCTAGTTCAACAACGAATATCTAGATGGCATGATAAGTACATAAAAGAAATAAAATTTCAGGAAGGTGATTGGGCACTTTTATTTGACTCAAAGTTCAATGATTTCCAAGGGAAATTTCAAACTCATTGGCTTGGGCCTTATGAGATTGAAAGAGTCTTTGATAATGGAGCAGTTCGGATAAGGACTATTGATGAAGAAAATTTTCCTCTTCTTGTAAATGGGCATAGGCTAAAGGTCTATCATAAATCACTGACAAAGGAGGAATTTGTCAAACATTTTTCAAGACAATGCTGATATGAAGTTGGTGAAGAAGAATCTTTCTTCTTCCCCAACTTAGTCTTCTTTTTATTTTTCATATATAAAAAAAAATAAAAATAAATGATATATATATATATATATATATAATTCTAAAATAAAATAAAATTGTATAAGTATGAAAACTAGTCACTGATTGGCATCCTTATACAGAAAATACAAGGTGAAATCGGATTTTATATTTGACATCTGATATTTTCTTTACTCCCATTCTAAAAATCCTAAATTCTTTGCATTTCCCTTTCTTTTTAGAAAAATGAAGATTAGCTACAAAATTGTTGTATTTCTATAGCTATTATGACATTCTGCAGCTCTCACACATCTCTGCAGCACAAATGAACAAAACTGTTTGACAAAAGCATCTCAAGAAAAGATTGAAGATCATACTAAATAATGTACTCAAGGAAACCTGAGGAATCAAGACAAAGAAGAAAACAATAAAGGTTAGCTATATCCAAGGTATGATACAAATTTGTTTAAATAATAAGGTTCAAAACATTGATATATATAAATTATATGATTGTATATTGCCAACTCAAAAATTTCATCATTAAACTAATTGTGTCGAATCAAAATTCAAGGAAAATTTTAAGAAACCCCCCAAATTTATATTTATAATAAATGGGTGAATCCCCATGGTATATAGAAAAATGTATAGCCTATTTTTTCATTAATATTAATATACATATATAATTTTTTGGCGGATCTTTCACTAAGCTATAAAATTTTCTTAAATATTGGCGATTTTTCTATTTTTTCTAAAAAAATAGAAAACATTGTAAAATATCAGTGATTCGTTACCAATGTATAGAAACATATTAAAAACAAGAAAAATATTTATTTAAAAACTATGATATACAATTTTCCATGTTTTGGAAAAGAAAAATCATGCGTAATGTTGCTCTAGGTTCTTGTTATACACTATTGAAAATATTTTTACATGTTTTTATTATGTTTTACCACAAATGTCTTATCACATCCCAAGGGAAAATTAATTGGAAAGGCACCCCCAAAGGCATGTGATGTTGAACCAAATAAATTATTTTGCTCAAACTTGGTCTTTACGCATCATGATAACCCTGCCATATTCTATGTAATTCATATTGTGAGTTTACTCAAACCCTACTCCAGATGAGGTCACAAATATTGTGAGTTTACTCAAACCCTATAGAGATGTGGAAGAAAAGAGTGTTTTTTTATTGATTTCAAAACACTCACTGCAGCAAGAGACTGAAAGAACAAAAAATTTCCATGTAGGAGTCCTCTCAATATGAGAAGGAAATCACAAAGCTCTCTTTGGGGCCACCCTGCACCCCTTCAACCCTTGGTAAACTGCACATTGTTTGTTTATGTTTTTCAATAATTTTAACTATTTTCCTAAAAAATTCTTATTTTTTGGCGTTGCCTGTGTTCAGCCCCAACCCGCAACATTATTTGCGAGACTTCGATGAATATAGCTACATTTTTATCTCAAGTAAGTAGATTATCGATTCTCAATTTCTATGATTTGGATATTAATAGGGAAATATTTTGTTAAATGCATAAGAAAGCGATCCAAGTTGTTTTCAAATGGATTTGAGCATAACTCATTTCAGGTTTCGAAATGTTCTCAAAATTTTGATGGATATGCACAAAGTTAAACAGTTAACAATTAACATTGTTCATATCTATCGGATTACCAAAATATTGAGAAAACTACAATTAAAATGAAAATCCAAGTCAAATAATTGGCTAGGCTAGTTCTTCTTTATTAGATTTCCAACCTATTCAAGAATTGAAATGAGCCTTCAGTCTTAAAAGTTAAATCAAATATTTTCTTTTGTTACATATGTTTCCTCTTCATTTGTCAGATATTACATTTACATCCAAATTCCTTCGCTTTTATTATTGATTTCAAACATATATGCATATGAATTTTTCCCATTCAGCAACCAATTTTCAAAATTTTCAAATACGTTGTTCATATTCTAGTTTTCAAAGTTCTCAAATACGTTGTTCAAATTATAATTTAAGTTACATTTTATTTAATGAGCAGGGACTAGCAATTTCAACAGAATATGAAAAGAGGGGAGAATTGCTTGAATTGTTCCCTTTGCACCTAGATGGGAACCTAAGGCCACCAATGCTAAAAATAAAGGGAGGTGATGGATAACTCACTCTTCATATCGCAGATATTCAGATACAAGGAAGGTGGTGAAGACTCAGATAATTAAAGCTATCTCATTTTTGCCTTACTCAGTGAATCTTTAGTATGCGGCTATTTAGAGATTATGTATTATCATAGATCTCTTGTGTAACTAGACAACTACGTTACTCAATTTATGCCTACATTTGATTCTGTAATAACTTAGATCTCTTGTGTAACTCGACAACTTCGTTACTGAGCTTATGCTTAGGTTTGATCCTGCAGTAACTGGGAATTTTTGTATGCACCCTTGAAATGTTTGTCGATTAATTCTTTTAAATTTAATAATGTGTCCGTATGAATGATAAGACTGTCGTTGGATTTGGAAGGTTATTCCTTAAAAAGTCATGCTTCTTAATGTAACAACCTCTAAAATTATTAGTAAAATACTTTACAATAGTATTGGATGTTTTTTATTGAAAGAACAATGTGGGATTCCCTCCCATGTTGGTTATCAAATTAGATAGAAATGGCGAAAATCTCAAATAGGGTTAGTTTTTTGAAACTCAGTGCTCTTTTGTGATTGTATTATTTTGTTTTTTTATAAGATTAAGGAGAGTTCTATGAGCAAGTATTTGGTGTCGCAATGGGATCACCACTCTCCCCTATTGTGGCCAACTTATTTATGGAAAGCTTCGAAAAGAAAGCCCTTGCCTCCTTTCCCTTAAGTCCAGCTTGGTGGAAAAGATTTGTGGACGACACTAACATAAAGTGGTCGCATGGTAGGGAGAATCTCGATAAATTATTCAATCACCTCAACTAAATTTCCTCAGAAATTAAGTTTACCAGAGAGATGGAAGAAAACAGGAGCATTCCTTTATTGGATGTCGTAGTTACCAGAAAGGAGGATGGTACATTAGAGCATCAGGTTTATAGGAAGAAAACACATAATAACAGCTACCTTCACGCTGAGTCTTACCATCATCCTGTTCAGAAATTTGGTGTCCTGAACACTCTTGTTGTCAGAGCCCTGAGAATATTCGATGAAGAGCACCTAGAAGAAGAACTCTCTCACCAGACATCTGTTTTCTTGGGTATAGGGTATAAGGAAAGAGAAATAAAAAAAGCCATAAACAGAGCAAAAGGTACTGTCGTATCCAAGAGACAACAGGATCCTCAGGAGAACGGTGGAAGGGTTTTTTTTCCATACATCAAAGGTGTGACAAATAAGATTTCCAGGGTTTTGGGAAGGAGTGACATTTTTTCTCAATTCTCAGCAGCAGGAACCATTAGACAAAATATGCGCTCAGTTAAAGATAGCATTAGTCAGGGGCAGCTTAAAGGTGTTTACAAGATTGAATGCTCATGTGGGAAGAGTTATATCGGTGAAACTAGGCGCTCTCTTCAAAGCGTCTGAAAGAGCATGGTGCCTATATTAAACATGAGCGATCTCGAACCTCGGCCCTTGCTTATCACTCCTCGAAAATGAAACATCAGTTGCATCTTGAGGATGCTAAAATCGTTGCAAGGGAGGAACACTATCAGAGACGAAAGATTAGAGAAGCGGCGGAGATTATAAAACACCCACATAACATCATCAGGGACGGAGGATTCGAGATTAGCGACAGCTGGCGGCCTCTTATTAGACAAATTTTCTCATTAGGTTCGTCCGCTTCCCATGTATAAATTCGCAAGTTTGCTTCTTCTCCTTTTAGTAATCAGTTTAGGGTCGTGTCTGTACAAAATATTTTATCTCACTCACTTGTAATAATTATTTTTGTTAATTAATTTTTATTCTATTTATAAAAATTAATTAATTAATAATTATTATCAGTGAGGGGAAGTAAAATTTTAAATATTTCAGTTAAAAGTAATTTATAAATTATAATAAATTATTAGGATTTAATTAATTATATTAATATTCATTAATTATTATCATTTATTTATTAACATATATAGATATTATTATTTAAAATTAATAAACATAGTTATTCTTCTTATTTAATTACACTCATTAATAAATGGTAGATTCTAGTTTAGGTTAAAATTTAGGTTAGGAATTAAAAAACTCAAGGTGTAATTAATATATTTTTAGTCGTAAAAATATAAATTTAGACCTTAGTTAAAATATAAATTTAGACATTAGTAAAAATTAATAAAAAAATTTTAGACATTAAATAAATTTTTTTAGACATTAAATAAAAATTAGTTTAGTAAGTTTAATTTAAGTACTTCGGGTTTATTATAAAAAAAATTAATTAATTTATTAAAATTAATTTAAGCACTCAGGGTTTATAAAATTAAAATTTAAAAATTTATTTATTATTAAAATAAAAAATTTATTAAAATTAAAAATAATTTATTAAAATAAGATTGTTATCTATTGTCGGCTCCTCTCAAACATCTTAATCCTTCACTATTTATACCTTGACCTTTTGCGACCTTCTTTCATTCTTCATTCTCGTCATGATGATAGATCCCTGTTGGGATTCGAAACGTCGATCAATGTTTTATGATACTGTGGATAATCCGGATTCTGCAATTAACGATAACCACAAAAGTTTAAAAACCATAAAGATTAAGGTTATGTGTTAAAAGTATTATATATTTTCCTTACAAATTTTATTGGAATTGGTTAAAATATTTTTATGTTTTTTTGAATTTTTTCAGATAACTTTGTGTGTGGGATTGAGGTTATATTTTATTTGAATTAAAATTAACCTGTGTGTTAATTAGAACCCATAAATTTTTTTGTTTGTTTGTTTTTTTATTATTTATGATAAAATCACTTTTTAGTTTTTAGTAAGTTTTTGGAATTGTAGAATCTAGCTTTGTATGTATTTAAAGATACATTTCAAGAAATGAAAAATAGTTAAAATTGCATTTCATAATTTTCAATATATATATATATATATATATATATATATATATATATATATATATATATATATATATATACTTTCTAAGGAAATGTTTTCATAATTTTCATAAAAAAAAATAAAAATATAAAATAATTAGATATTATTTACTTACTTCTTAAAGAAAATGTTTTCATACTTAATTAAAAGAAACTAAGAATAAAGTTAAAAAAAAAGTTGACAACACCACCTAAAATTATTCCAAAATTGTGAAGGTTTAAAATCAGTGGCTTAAGTGGTTAAATTTGACGGGTCCTCCTACCCATCATAGAACTTTTTTATGATGATCTCATTTTTAAACAACCCTTCATATTACTTTTAGCATTTCCTTTTACGAATTTCATCTAAGTTAAAAGTAAAAAAAAACACAATGTATACCTGCAAATATTGAAGCCAATGCAGTTAAAATTTGAATATATTAGGGTGAAAAACAACGTGCCATTGCTAAAAATAAATTTCCAAAGTTTCATTTCTAATTAGATTTATTTTTCAGAAAATGTAATATTTTAGTTTAAATTTTAATAAGGTTTAGCTAAAATGATGTTTAACTTGTTGATATTAGATATTGTCAATAAAGGTATTCAAATGAAAGTAAAGGTCAGTTGAACTTACTAAAGTTAAGATGAATCCTTTCCCAGAGAAGAGTCTGCTACTCATGAGGCTTAGTTAAAGGAGGAGTCTCATCTTGCAGGAATTCCATGGAGGAGGGAAAATTGTTACACCATTTTTTGGTCATCTAACCTATTATCAATAGATGAACCCAAGTACACCATGTAAGACCAATTTTACCCTAAGTAAAATTGCTTTCACCACATTTTTCTACATTTCATGGTCATATTTAACCTAAAACAAGGAAATCAATTAAATAAATCATGATTTATTTATTTCCTAAGAATAAGTTATTTAAATCACTATTTAAATACTATTCCTAGTTAAATTTGACTAAATCACATATAAATAATGAAATAAACCATCATTTATTTAATTATATTCCCATCATTTCCCTAAAATAATAAATAAATCATTTATTTATTTGTTATTTATAAGTAAAGGAATTGACCCAAGTCAAAAATCCTTTTCCCTCCAACAAATACAATAAAATATTCCTAAAGGGTGATTCTAGAATTTGTTTAATAATATTTTATTCATGCACTGTGTTCTATAACACCCCAATATTTTGTTATAAATAGAAGGGTTCTCCCCATTCATTAATCACCTCCATTGCATTAGATCACTCTGGATCTTTTCTTGGTCACCATTTCCATTTTTTGCATTGTGAGTTCCCATTGAGTTCTATGTTTGTTTGGGTTTTCCATATTAACCAAAGAGAAGAATGTTAGATCTGAAACATTGTGGACTTCTAAGAACCCATCCCACTGAGGAGAACTCGAAAACACCTCTCTTGTTTTCCTCACAGGTGCCCCATTTTTTAATATAATATAAAATTCTTTTAAATACATTTTTCTTGTCTTGTCTATTGGATGCATGGAGCCATATTGTATTTTATCTGCTTAATGTCTTTTGTGCTTAAATCTGGATTTGTGCAGCACTATTTGGATCACCTCATTGCAGACTTAAAGATATTTTGCAACCATAATCGATGTTAGGGCTATTTTTTATGCATAGCTAAAGTGATCTTTTATGATGAAAGATTCATACTAACAATTGGCGACTCCACACGGGTTTTCTTTTGTGACCGATATCGTTTCATCTATTCCTGCATATCCAGTTGTTTCAGACCCTAGGGTTTCTCTTTCGGTTTTTCGATTTTTCTTATTTTTTGGTCTTTCCTCTAAAACCCTCAAAACATTGAAATTTCTAACTTTCGTGTGTTCGCTATTGCGCGGTGGCCAGGCATCGGCCACGAGTGAGACGACACTTTTACGAAAATAAACGCAGAGACTCGGATGCGGAGTCGCACTTATCGGCCCAAAAGTGAGACCTGTATACGCGAGTCCACTTTTACTTTTCACCTACGACACAGATTGCAAACGGGTAAAAAACCTAACGTCTGCCCTTTTTCGCAATTTTCCAACGCCTGGGTTTGTCGAAGTTTAAGCCAGGGTTTTCCAGCCTCTGTCTCCACCCGTTTGGACCTGTTTCTGATCTATTTCACTCATCTAAGTGGGAATCTTGCCCCTTAGGGCTCTAGTACCCTCCACTTTTTGTGGGTGAGTTTTTGTTGTTTCAGAAGTCTGAATTTCTAGAGTTTCAACCTTGTTTCTTCCAGATTTGACACCCCATATTCAGATCCTTTTATACCAGCTCTTATCCCTTTCAAACCACCTCATATAGTTTTGTTTGGGTTCATTCCTAAGGCCGCCTCCTTGACCCTCCTAATTTTAGCTGGTCCCCTCCTTTTTAGCAACAACCTTGCCTCTGTCTCTTTGTTGTTCTCTGCAACTCTTTTCAGCAGATTTCTCCTTTAGATCCATGTCCCTCCTGACCTCAGATCTATTGGCCTCCTTTTAGCGTGCTTTGCCTAGATTTTTCCCTCTTCTAGACTAGTTTTGGGAGACCCGCCTTCTTGGGTTAGATTGATGCATTGGTAGCTGTTAATTTTCTGTTCTTTCAGTCTTATTTACTATAGATTTATTTTCAGTTACGCAACACACTTTTTTATTTTACTCTCAAAACGTCTGGGTTTAATCAATTAAAATTAACGCACGCCACACACTGACCCTAAGTGAAGAAGAGCCTGGTTAACACCGCCTTGTAAAGACTTTAAAATCAACTGACACTGCACCTCCCTGCCCTTGTCACGTCTTGCTTTTGCACCTTGCTGCCCTTGTCGGTCTTTCTTCTTCCCATCATCATTGCGCCTCCAAGGCGTTTGTCCCGGAGACTTCTTTGCCTTCACCCTCAGTTTCCGGTTGGTCGACTTCCTCCGTCCCGTCGTCATCGAGTAAGTCCTCCCCCGAGTCCGCACTCTGACTCTTCCTCTGATTGTTCGGGTTCTCCCCCTATTTCTGGTTCTCCCCCTCCTACCTTCACCATGTCTAGTTCATGACCTAGCCCTAACCCCATTTCTACTGCTGGGTCCGTTTCCAGTGGAACCACTACGGGACCTACCTCGACTGCCCCGTTGCTCCCTTATATGGCCGCCTCGGTCTGAGCTTCAATCAGCCGATTAACGTACCCTATCCACCACGATGTCGTTGGCTGCAGACGCAACAAGCTCCCCCTCGACATTCCCAAGTTCGAAGGCCTTGCTAGTGAAGATCCCTCCAACCATATCCGATCTTTCCACATGTGGTGTTCCTCCAATTCCATCACCAATGACTCCATTTGTCTTTGATTATTCCCAGCACCACGATTACGAAAGTGACTAAAAATGGTATGTTGATCGAAGCCGGCTCTTCCCACATACCACATTTGGCGACCATTGCATAGCCTTCTTATCTTATTTCCAACTCCCCCTCACGTCTGTTACTAGTGCGAGCTCTTGACTGCTGTCAATCCCTCTTGAGCTGATCTTTCACTTCATGTTCGGGAATGACACTTTCAAAGAGCTGTGTCACGCTCCCCCCTTTGAAGACCAGGTTTACATGGACTAGTTCCTTCACTCTCTTTTACCTCCCATTGGCAAAGATGTCGCATCCCATTTTCCCCAAACTGAAGAAGCCGCCCTCCAAATAGCCTTGAAGTATGACCTTATCTACGCTCAATTTGGTTACGTTTATACCGTCCTTCCTGACCTCCCCAAACCTGGTGGCCCTAATGCCTTGGGGGCATCTCACTTTGCCGACGACATCATTGGAACCCTATCACATATCTTTCCCTAACCCCTTCCAGGCTATGGTTTCCCTCCCGGAGGAGCCAGCCCCTTCGGCACTTTTTCTCCTCCCGGTAGCATGTATCCAGGATATGGCATGCCTCCTCCTTTTGCCCACCTTCCTGCTTACCTCAATGTTTCCCATCCTACCCCTTATTCGTACCCACAACTTGGTGTCCCAGCTCCTCCAGCATTTGGACCTCCCACTCCTTTTCCCTCTCCACCCCCGCACCCGCACTTACTACCCCCTCCAGGGCAAGTATTTGCACAGCAGGGGGAAACTAATTTTCTTCCTTCTCAACAAAAGAGAAAAGGAAATCAATCCGCTTCTGGTAATCATGGATCCAATCCTTCTAGTAATGAGCTACCTACCTTCCCTTGACCATGGGCTCCTCGGCCCAGCCTGGGATGAGCCTTGCCTGCTCTGGCCTAACTTAGTCTGCGGTGTTTATGGTCACTACACTCACGATTGTCCTTTATTACCACAAATGCGGCAGATGTGGGAATCTTAGGCCACCGTGAGGGGACAACACTCCTCCCCTACTATCCCTCCCACTCCAAATACTTCCCAACCCACTGTGTTTACCGACCCTTTCCCTCAACAAGGATTCGTGGCCACTCAACTTCCTCATGCCTCGGTAACCACTCAACCTTCCCCTTCTGGTTCCTATGATTACTAGATTCTCATGATGGCCTCTGACCCTCTCACCATCGACCTCAACCTTCAAACTCGATCCCGTTAGTATTCCACGCCTCCCGTTCCCTCTGTCTCCGAGTCTCCATCTTCAGGTCCTACAGAGCCTTTGTCGACACCCAATGGTCCCTTACAAATCCTTCCGCCCAAAGCTGAGGTTCATCCCAAGACTCCTAAGGGACCATTACGCCGAAAGGCTGCCTCTGGTCGGGCTGCCCATTCATACAACATAGTATATGATCTGGCACAAGCTCTTGCTGCCATTTCAACACTAGAACTCCTCCAGTCGTGTCCTTCTCAAAAGAAGGCTCTACTATTTGCCGTGGGTGCTGTAGATCCTGCTGATGACCAATTGATTATTTTCGACGCCCGTCAGTCAAACCATCCCCCTCTTCCTCCTTCGGTTGCTTTCCAAATCCCAGTCAAAATCCTAAATTCCAACGTCGCTCGGTGTATTATTGATGAGGGGGCATCTACCTGTGTAATGTCCGCTTCGGTTTGGAAACAACTTGGATCCCCTGAACTGGCCCCTTCCACAATCACCCTTCGTGCGTGGGATGGCCATGCCTCCCAACCCATTGGCCTCTTCCGTAATTGTCATATCACCCTTGCAGGAAAGACGGTTTGTGTCGACGTTGAAGTTATCGACGCCCCTCTTGACTACAACATTCTTTTGGGACATAGTTACACCTATGCCATGTCTTCTGTCCCATCCGCAATCCACCGCAAGATGTTCTTTCCTCATAACGGAAAAGTGTCTTCATTGAAGCCAATTAACAAATCTAGACAACTCTCGGTTTCCCTGGAGTCCTCTATCTCTGTAGTCACTAATTGTTTTCCCAATGTTTCCCCGACGTCTATAAAGCCTCCTCCTTGCTTGGAAAGTTTCTAGATCACTCTCCTACTATATCTGGATCTCGCTTGGAGAGATATTTGCATGATGCGATCATCTTGGGCGACCTTACCATCCACATTGGCTAGTCGACAACACTCAACCCCACGGCTCTAGCCCTTCGCCGCTCTGTGAGCCTTGCTCGCTGAGCTGTCCCTTCCCCAAATAATCCTCACACACCCCTCTACCCTACTGGGACAATTCCGCCCGACTTCAACGCCCTCGGCCCCGTTCCTCCTGGCCATTTTCCTACTGGTCAGATTCCTTTCCTTGCTCCCCCTCCCAGAGCTTCTTCTATCCCTATCTTAGCTACCCTCTCCCTACCCAACTTGACCTTGGGTATACTCGTCTGGTACCTTAGCCCCCCTACCCCTACCCTGCCTAGTCAACTCAAACCGTATCTTACTTTGACCCCGGTTCAGCCAATACCCATGCCCTCTACCATTGCTCTAGCACCTCAACCAACACCTCCTCCCGTTACGACAATGTCAGGTAACGATAGCCAAACTCGTAAGGGGGCACCGAAGGACAAGGTTATCCTGACCAACTCTACCCCTCCCCGCCCTTCAAAGCATCCTATCCAGTGTGCCTTGTGCGATATTGTCGGCCATGCCACCCATAACTGTCCCGAATTACCCCACCTCAAAACCGTGGTCAATGAAACGTTTCTATAATCCGATATCCCCGCGGTCCATGTCACCCCCCTATTTCCCTTCCAAAACTCAAAAACTTGTGCACCAATCACCCTTGTTCTTTATGTGATTTCCATGGGCATTATACCCACCTTTGCCCCCGTCTTGATGAGTACCGTGCTTCTTTGGCCGCATACCGCCAATTTGAAGCCGCGCTTTCCTGCCAGCCTTTTTAACGGACGGTGTGTCTACCCTCGCCTACATTTCTCATCACGTGCGAAATGACCGAACCCATTTTATTTCCTACCTTTCCTCATCACCGCATTTCCTGGCAACCAACCCCTTAGTACCTTCCCCCGATGTTTCGCCTACCCACTCATATGCTTGCTCCACTGTCACCCCTCCTGACAACGCGCATGTGAGTCTTTCCCCTCAAAATCGGGTGTCTCATATTTCTACCTCCTCAGATCCTCCTCTTCCATCCACTCTTCCCATCTTTCAGTCCGATGAAGACATCATGGAAGCCATGACCGAACCTGATTTTCCGTTGGACGATATGCACCACCGTGCATGCTTCCTCCCACACCAATTCCATGAACAATATGCTCTTGAATCTAAAGACTTCATTCGCAATAAATTTGATTGGTTCAAAAACCCATCCCTGCACCTGACGCTTTCGAAGAAGGCAATATGGCTAATATCTCTCCTACCATTAAAATAGACATTTCTGTCAAACCAGGTATCGAAGAACATATCACCATGGGCGCCCAATGCACTCCAGAAGAAATTGAAGCCTACACCAAACTCTTCAAAGAATTTCGTGATGTTTTCGCCTGGTCTTATTTATAAATGCCCAGACTCGATCCGGCCATTGTCGAACATCACATCGACACATGGCCTGATGCCACTCCGGTCCGTCAAAAGTTGAGACCCATTCATCCATCCAGACGTGAAGCCATCAAAGCTGAAATTGATAAGCTCCAATAGGCTGGTTTTATTTACCCCATCGAATACACCACTTGGGTGTCCAACCCCATTCCCGTTCTCAAAAAACAAGGCACCATTCGTGTTTGCACTGACTTTCGTGATCTGAACAAAGCTTGTCCCAAAGACAACTTCCCCACACCATTTATTAACCAAATCATTGATGAGTGTGCGGGGAAGGAGGTTCTATCCTTTATGGATGGCTTCTCCGGATATAACAAAATCACTATCCGTCGTGCTGATCAACTAAAAACCGCATTCATTAGTCCGTGGGGCACTTTCGCATACTAAGTCATGCCATTTGGCCTTAAAAACGCCGGTGCCACTTTTCAACAAGCCTTGTCTTATTGTTTCCATGACTTAGCTCATATTATCCTTGCCTATTTAGACGACCTTACTGTGCGTTCTAAACATCGGGCGCAACACCTCCATGATCTACTTACCATTTTCCTTCGATGTCGCAAGTATAACATCCGCCTAAACCCTTTGAAATATGTCTTCTGTGTTCCTGCCGGTCGTCTCCTCAGCTTCATAGTATCTAAAGACGGGATAACTCTCGACCCTTTGAAGTTTCAAGCCATTCTTGACCTTCCTCTTCCTTGTACCTTACGACAACTACAAAGTCTCCAAGGCAAAGCTAATTTTCTTCGCCGATTCGTTCCTGAATATGCTACTACCGCACATGGTTTCCTTAGACTTCTTCGATCTCACACCCCATTTTTTTGGGATACCCACGCTCAAGAGTCTTTTGCTGCCCTAAAGCATGCTCTCACATCCTCTCCCTTGATCCATCCTCTTGACTTTGACCGAGATTTCATCCTATACATCTCCGCTTCCACCCATTCGGTTGCTGGTGTCCTTATCCAAGAGGATGATAACGGTATCGAACATGTGATCTATTATGTCAGTAAAAACCTTGCCGGTCCACCTCTGTCTTACTCACATGAAGAAAAATTAGCGCTAGATGTTGTGTTCTCGGTCCAAAAACTGTGTCATTATATCCTCATGCGTTCCACCAAGGTTGTGACTAATTCCAACCCCATGGCTTTCCTATTGAGTCGACACATCCTCAGTGGGAAGTACGCTTGTTGGATCGTTATCCTCCAAGAATTCGACCTTTAATTTGTCACCCCAAAAAGTAAGAAAGGTTTGGTCCTCGCTGAACTCATTTTTTATTTGCCTACTGGGATGCAAGATACTCCACTTAATGATGATCTCCCCAATGAACATTTATTTGCCATCACCACCGACGATCCTTGGTATGGTGATATCCTTACTTACTTACAAACCCAAAAGTTCGCCCCTCATCTTGATCATGATGCTCGACGACGTATCCAACATCAAGCCTCTCGCTACCTTCTCATCGGTGACGACCTTTATTTTGGTGGCATAGATACTATCCTTCGTCGTTGCCTCACACACGCTGAAGCCGAACAAGTTCTCAATGCCTATCATAGCGGTGCTTGTGGTGGCCACCTCTCCGGCCTCGCCATCGCCCAAAAAATCATGCGTGATGGGTATTTTTGGCCTTCTCTCTTCAGTGATTGCATTGAAGCAGTCAAACACTGTTCCAATTGCCAAAATTTCGCCCCCAAGGCACGAGCTCCTCTCGCTCCCCTCCATCCTGTCATCACAACAGGCCCTTTCTGTAAATGGGCCATTGAATTTATGGAATGTTGACCTCCATCCGCTAGTAACCAGAAATATATCATCGTGGCGGTCGAATATTTCACTAAATGGGCTGAAGCTATGCCAACATTCAACAATACGGCCGCCACCGCAGCCCTCTTTTTCTTTAACCATGTCATCGCTCGATTCGGAGTTCCAAAACAATTAGTCTCCGACCATGGCCGACATTTTGAAGATGAGATTTGGCATGCGCTATCCTCACTCTTGGGTTTTGAGCATCAATATTCATCTTCCTATTACCCCCAAGGTAATGGCCAAGTTGAAGCGATTAACAAAATTCTTAAAACCATGCTTCAACGAACGGTGAATAAGCACAAAACCAATTGGCATCTCATGCTCTTACCTGCTTTGTGGGCTTATCGTACTTCTGTTAAAACCGCCACCGGTTTCACTCCTTTCCACCTCGTCTTTGGCGAGGAGGCAGTCTTACCGATCGAGTGTGAAATCCCTTCCCTTCACTTGGCCGTCGAACTTCTCCCCGATACCCAACCTCAAGAACAACGACTTATCATGCTCGAGCGCGCCTTTGAAGACCGTCGTGTTGCATTGCAAACTCTTGAAGTGACCAAAAAGCGCACCAAAGCTCAGTATGCCCGAAATGTAAACCCTCGTACCTTTCACGAAGGTGACCTTGTTCTAGTATATGACCAGGCCCACGATACCCTCGGTCATGGGAAGTTCGACTCATTATGGCTAGGTCCTTACATTATCAGTAAAGACCTTGGTAAGGGGGCCTATATTTTAGAGGACTTTGAAGGCCACATCCTTCCTAATCCTCGCAATGCACTCTATCTTAAGAGATATTAACCTTAGCATTTCCCATTCGAAATTCATGTTTTATTTTCTTTTAGATAGCCAGCATCTGTTTGTTTTTCACATTTTTGTACTTCACCAGGACACCTGTTGTCCACGAAGCCTTACTTCACGTCTCCTCAAAATCAGATTTTCTCACTTCCAAGACATTTCATTAGGGGGAACCACTTTGCCTCCCTACTCATCCCTGGTCGTGTCAATTTCCGTCATGAGACACCATTTTGTACTCATGTTTTTTATGGTCCCCTTTGGATCTTCCCCCATTTCATTATCATCATTAGTGTCCGTCTGTTCGTCGCTCTACTCTCTTCTCTCATGCCTTAGTTGGGGTTCCCTTATTGCCTCACCTAAGGCAGACCTACTTTTGTCGACATCAGCTCATTTACTCCAGAAGTCAGGTCTAGGGGGCAGTGTACCTTGGTTCCAGCTCTTTTCAGCCTGATCGTGATCTATACACTTGATGGTTCCGTGACGCCGCAACAGCTCTTGGTGATACCCGGGTGTGTGTGAGATGCCTCAACCCTCATGAGGGGGTGGCCCTGCAGGTAGCCCCCCACATGCCCAGATGACTTCTTCATTTCAGCCCTCGATGCAGCTCCTCTCATTTGATGATATCGGCCTCTGCCGCTTACAGCGCCTCTTTGATTTGCATGTACCCAGCCGATTTCGTGAGCCCTTCCCCGTGTGTAGGGGGCATTTGGGTGTATTTGTCTCTCATGTACTAAAATATTATTGTATAAGTCTTCACGATTCTTCCAGGCATGGCATGTATGTGGGATTCCTCATTCTATTCATCTGGATCATGTTTCGGCCAACACATGTTTCATCATTGCGTTTTGTGGTTTTCCAGGCGCCTTCTTGTTTGTACTATTGTCTCGGCGGGCATAGGTATGCCTCCCCATCGCCTTCAGCAAAGTTACCACTTCATAAACTAGAGACTTGTTGCACCTGTAAGTCTCGTCTCCTCAGGGTCGAGTCCTTTCATGCTTTAGACTACCTTACATTCCTCTCTCTCACTTTCCTCTTACTATCTAGTGATTGAGTTCTTACAACGTACTTCGGTCATACGATTTGCTCCTAACACTCGTACGTTGGGGGGCAATCTGTTACACCATTTTTTGGTCATCTAACCTATTACCATTAGATGAACCCAAGTACACCATGTAAGACCAATTTTACCCTAAGTAAAATTGCTTTCACCATGAGAAATAACATTTTTCTATATTTCCTGGTAACATTTAACCCAAAACAAGGAAATTAATTAAATAAATCATTATTTATTTGATTATTTCCTAAGAATAAGTTATTTAAATCACTATTTAAATACTATTCCTAGTTAAATTTGACTAAATCATTTTTAATAATTAAATAAACCATTATTTATTTAATTATATTCCCATCATTTCCCTAAAATAATAAATAAATCATTTATTTATTTGTTATTTCTAAATAAAGGAATTGACCCAAGTCAAAAATTCTTTTCCCTCCAACAAATATAATAAAATATTCCTAAAGGGTGATTCTAGAATTTGCTTAGTAATATTTTATTCATACATCGAGTTCTAGAACACCCCAATATTTTGTTATAAATAGAAGGGTTCTCCCCATTCATTAATCACCTCCATTGCATTAGATCACTCTGGATCTTTTCTTGGTCACCATTTCCATTTTTTGCATTATGAGCTCCCATTGAGTTCTATGTTTGTTTGGGTTTTCCACATTAACCAAAGAGAGGAATTTTAGATCTGAAACATTGAGGACTTTCAAGAACCCATCCCATTGAGGAGAACCAGAAAACACCTTTCTTGTTTTCCTCTCAGGTGCCCTATTATTTAATATAATATAAAATTCTTTTAAATACATTGTTCTTGTCTTGTCTATTGGATGCATGGAGCCATATTGTATTTTATCTGCTTAATGTCTTTTAGATTTGTACTTCTGCAACATTATTTGGATCACCTAACTTCAGATTTAAGAACATTTTGCAGCCATAATTGATGTTAGGGCTATTTTTTATGCGTATCTGAAGCGATCTTTTATGACGAAAGATTCATACTAACAAAAATATTCCATGAAATCGAACATTCTGAGAAAATTACAACAATATTTTGCTAAAAAAATGTCTACCCTCAAGATATTAGAATTAGGAATTCCATGGAGGAGGGAAAAGATTCCATGAAATTGAACATTTTGAGCAAATTACAAGAATATTTTGTTACATCATCTTCAAATTCACACAATCCATAATGTCAATTACCCTATTATCTTTGAATCTCTATCTTAATGGGGAAATAAGTTGTTTACCGCTCCTAACAATATTGTAAAATAAAATGTATAACATAAAAAACATACCCACTTCTAAAGCCTCATCTAGGAATGTATAACATAAAAAAACATACCCACTTCTGAAGCATCATCTAGGCTTACAAAATGTGACCAGTGTAAATCCAGTTTAACTTTGGATCCACCAAACCTCAAAAGGGTTCAAATTTATTTTCACTCAGTGAAAATAGGTTTGCATCACAAGCTATTTGATATCTGATATCTCTCTCTCAGCATGGTAGATCCTAAGTTAAGATGGATCTAGGTTGGTTTAATTTTACCCTTTAAATATGTTATGTTCCACATGAATACCATGGGTAAATACCATGGGTTCTCATACCATGTGTCAATACCATGAAATTATTTTTATTTTAATGTTTTTTTTTATTATTTTTATTTTATTTTGATCAAGTAAAATTGTTTTCACATAGTGTGATTTTTATTTTTACCTAGATCCATCTTAAATCCAGAGCTATCAAGGGCTTTAATTCCCCTTCTCCCTTAAAATAAGGTGGGCTAACCTCTAGACATAATTTTTTTATAAAATAAATTTAGGGAAATTTGAAATATAAATTTACTTTTTTTTACCCTCTCCCTTAAAATAAGGTGGGCTAACCTTGAGACCTATTTTTTTTATAAAATAAATTTGGGGCGATTTGAAATACAAATTTACTTTTTTTACCCTCTCCCTTAAAATAAGGTGGGCTAACCTCTAGGCGTAATTTTTTTATAAAATAAATTTGGGGCGATTTGAAATAATGTACTATGATACAAAAAATTTACCCAATAAAAATTTAAAACCCTTTAATTTCGCCCATAGGTGAAAATTCGCTCCTAAAATTTTCTATGTCAAAATCTAAATCTCATGATTCGCCACCAAGCCCACATCATAATCTCCTCAACGATCAATTTGATCTCATTCATTAATAATTCAATGGTCATTTCCCATGCCGAAACATCACTTATACCGAAACCTCATTCACGTTCCTAAACCATTGCTCATTCGCTTCACTTGTTATCTACACGTCTCCAATGTTTTATGACATAACTCATTCATGTTTCCAAGCTCAGATTAAAACCCTCAATTTATCCAGTCAGGTAGAGACAATCTTGAAGGAAAAACTCTTGCCAAAGAGATGGGTTTGATCGTGAGAACATAGCCCGTAGGTAAGAAATTCATGGAGGGATATCTGCAGCTAAAGGAGATACTGGAGAAGGCAAATTGGCTTAATTTCATAGAGAAATTTGATGGGTTTCACAAGGAAGTCACAAAATCTTTTGACAAAGACTTCGATGGAGTTGAGGTCGAAATTGGTGACATAAAATTTGTAGTCACAGAACCTTTGGTTGCAGAGGCAACCAAACTTCCAAAGACAGGAAAAAGGTGGTTCAAAAACAGAGGAATCAATGGAGAGGAATGGAAAATATTCTTGAAAAACTGAGGTATGGACACACGTATTTTTAAGAAAGGAATTCCCAGTACAAACCTTAAGAGTAAATGGAGGAACATGCTTTTGATAATTCAAAAATTTACTACATGTGAAGGAAGATTTGGTTGCAAGTTTTTCTATCATGCTAGGTTACTAATGAATTTTCTGGAGGATAATGAAATAAACCTTCCATATTTTTTACTGAATAGTCTAAGGAGATGGTAGGGATGGTTCAAAAGAGGGTTTAGTTTATAGATAAAAAAATGCATCATCATGCATTAATAAAAATCCTCATTGAATTTCATTTAAAGAGCATAGGAGATACTTGGGATGATTTACTAACCAGAAATCATTTTCAAGAAAAAGAAGAAAAGCAGCCTAGTGATAAAAAATAAAAAAGAGGCAGAAAGAGAAAAACTGAAAATCTTGCTAGAGATGAACAACCACCTCAAACACAATCAGAATATGAAATTCCTATTTCACAGTTATTTGGAAAGGCTAAGGAACAAATCAGCAGAAAGAAAAGGGTTAGCATGAAAGAAAAAGGCAAAGTCATACACACAGAAAAATCAGAAACCAAGAACATTCCACAACGAGTAAGAAGAAGCTCAAGACTTTGAAAAGTAGCCAAAAAGCCACTCCCTGAAGTTATAGAACCTATTGATCTAGAAGAAAATATCAAGGTACCATCACCTATCATTTATTCTCCGATACATGATCCAAGTAGAAGAACTCCATATATTGACCCTGTCCAACAAGAGATCTACGATTAAATTGAATATTTGGAAAGAAGAAATGTAGAAAAGACATCAATTCATGATGAACAACCTTATAGTCCACAAGAACCTCTAGTTAATACTTTAAAGGAAGAAATTTTTGAGCTAGAGATATTGAATGGGCATATAAATTGGGAAAATGAAGCTCTAAAGATTCAAAACCAAATTGATAAAACCATCAATGACGACACTCTTCTACATCTTGGGTTATGGTTAAAAAAGAATAAGAAATTGAAAAAGAGGAACAGATACTTGAACAGACAGATTATAAATCTGAAGTACAAACTTCTGATGAAGAAACCAAGAGTGGCAATGACTTCAAAGAGGGGAAAGAAGCTAGAATTGGATGTCCTAGAAGAGGTGTCAGAACATATGTAGGAATGAGGTGAAGAATCACAATTTTGAAATTGCATGAGGACATGCAATGGTCTCTTAGTGGGGGTATGTTGAGCCTCAAGACTGTCTTTATTTTTGACATCTATCTCATCACTTTTCCTTCCTTTTTGACATAATTCACAAACCCAATCAGTGTTAATTGATACATTTTCAGTCTAATAAGCATTTAAATGATCTCTATTTTATATTATAATTTTTCTTATTATTTGAATGAATTTTGTATTTAGCTACATAATTCATCCAATTCTGTAGCTAATCTCCATTTCTGCAGTTACCAACATTGTTTGACAGGTTCCAAAGATGAAGGAAAGGAGAAAAGCATATGGGTAGTTTTGAAATGACCCATACATGGATTTTGTCCTACTCACATGTCCAAAATCGAGGGAAATAATGCCTAAAATCACGATCAAAGGATTAGTCAAACAAAAGGCCGAGACCAGTGGACGAGAAGTTTGAAGCTTCACGATTTTCTCTCCACGTAGGAAATCATGAAAGCTGTGAAGATCACAGTCCTGTTTAGAATTCTACTTCTAATTTTCATTAATATCTTAGGGTGAGATCATCTCAAACAATTTAATTTAATTTGTTATAAATACCAGGTTGTTTTGAACTGGAGATAAGTTTAATTTTTGTAATACTGCTACACAGAAAAAATCTGTTTTTATTAATGCAAGGAGAAGGCGAGTTCAAGACCATTGATGCATAATTAGTCACAAGTAATTCCTCAAGCCGTTTTGTTGCAGTGGGCCCCTGCACAGAAAAGGTTTCGTAGCATAAATTTCGGTTGCTTTTTAGTTTTATTTTCCATTACCACATAGATTAATTACTGAGTTTTTCATTAGTTAAATGTTGAGTTTTCATAAGATGAATTTTGTGTCTTTCGCATAGTTTAATGATTCAAGTGTTTTGAGTTCCTGAAATATATCGATGTTATAATCTTGCATAATCTTGCTAACATATGGAATGAATCTCCATTTTTCATTTTGTTTACACAGTAATGATATATCTCAGAACAGACAAGCATTTTATCTTTCGCAGTAGGAAGAGTACACTGTTTTTCCTTCTTAGTTAAATTAGCCTTTTTATTTACACAACATAGTCATTTAGATTGGATATTGATAGGTGTAATATTTCTATTTCATAAAATTTAGAATAGAATGCTTTGCTTCAATAGTGAATAGAATTAGAGTTAATTTGATACTATGTTTTTCATAGAATTAATTTAGATAGTTTTCATTTGATAAATAGGGAGAATTTTTTAATACATACTTTTGATAGGACTTAATCATAGCTTGGATTGATTCTTTGAGCAGATTTAGAAGAGATTCAAGTAGATATTTTCATTCTTTAATCCAATAGGTTTAGAAGTATTTTAGATAGACATTTTAAAGATAATTTCCAACATAGAATAGTTTAACATAGTTAAAGTTAATCATGATTTCTTTGCAATATAGATTTGTTTTAGATCAATGTTCTTTCTTAATTTTACATTTCCTTTTCTTCCTTCTTGTAACTTTCATTTTCTAGTTATTAGAATATTTTCTTTAAAATAATTTATAGATCAATTTCCTTCTTAGATTAATATTAAACATTCCCTTTTCTTCCTTCTGAAGTTTATTTTTAAAGCATTAAAATTATTTTAGATTCAGTTAATTTCTTGCTTTTTAGATTTCATTCATATAAAATCTCTAAAAATATACAAAAATATTGAAGTTTCTTTTCTAGTTATTTTCAATTGATCATCTTTTTGCAAAATAGAATTCTCATCATAGGCTTTGATAATTAAATTAAGATTTCATTTCTTAGATCAGTTCTTAGTTTCCTATTTCATTCAAAAATTTAAGATAAAACATAAAACCCCCCAAAACAACATATACAATCTGCACAACGAAGTAAGAAAGATAGGCTTCTAGCATATATAGTGCACCTGCACTTCACAAGATTACTAACTCCGGTAGATAATTTGTGATAGAAATTTAAGACATTAAATTGAATAAACACATGCACATAAAAATAAAAAACTATAAAAAACTTACCTTAGTCAATGAAAATTCCAAAAGGGGAGGATTCTTTAAGGGAAACATTTCTATTTATAAGTATTACCTTCTCTGAAAGCCCAAGGAAATCTAGAAAATAGATGGAATAATTAACTGTTGTCTTTGTAAGGAATTCACGGAAACAACTAATAAATGATATAATTTGCATGCCATATCCATAAAAAGGTTATTTTGAGTCATAATTATATGTTTTGTGCAACTTTAATGTCCATACTGGTCACAATATTCTTCTTGGTTGTTATTTAAAAGATATATTGCCACCTCAGTCGAACTAAAAAAGAAATGAAGATGATAATCTACTGTCAAGGAATATCGTGACCAAAACCTATGTTTCTCCTTGGAAATCTCCTCCACATGAAGAAAATCACTGTTAGTGCTACCAAGATGAATTCTCTTGCCAACAATAACTTGGAGCCTCACTTCTTCCCATACTTCGTCGAATGGAAGAAAAAATATGGTATGCTATTTATTCATTCACACTCTCTCAAAAAATTATATTTTGCATTTAGTTTATATTCATTGATAGTTATAGAAAAGTGTGCAATGTGTTGCATGAATACAGGGAAAAATTTTGTGTACTGGCTAGGAATGGAGGTAGTTTTATATATACAAGAGCCAGAGCTGATAAACGAGATAAGATTGTTAGGGTCATTCAACTAAGGGAGGCCTGCATTTATGAAGAGTAAGAAATGTCTTCTCTTTGAAAATGGACTTATCATGGTAGAAGATCAAGATTGGCTTCACCAATGTCATATCGTTTCATAGTCACTTACAACCGAGAAAATCAAGTTGCAGGGAATAACTTCTTCTTCACCTAGGATTATAGCCACACAAATTTTCCAGCAACTTAAAAATATAAATACATTTTATTTACATATTTCACACATTTTTCTCTAAATTGCAAGAGTTGTTCTAACTTTTATTTAGTTTTTAAAAATGGTTATCAGAACATATTTTTAGTTATTCCATTTAAATATTTCTTTTCATAAGAGCGCTTTTTTCTCTCAACTTCTGATAATGTAATGGAAAATTTCTTTCTCATCTGGTATCAGAGTATCTTTTTCTTAAAATCTAAAATTATTTCATTTTAATGAAATAGTTCTTTTATTTAAGAACAATTTTTCTTGATATCTATTATAATGTTCTTGAGGACTCCCTTTTCTCAACACAATTTTTTTTTTGAACAACGACACAAATATTAATGTATATAAGAATTTCCAATCAGGGGATGTTGGCCACCTTGGTGGAGGCTTGTGGACCTGTTCTTGATAGGTGGGCTGAGAAGATGAGGGAGAGAGGAAATGGATGTAGCGTAGAAATTGAGGTGGATGATGATTTGAGTAAGGTGTTTGCGCAAGTTATATCCAAACTATTATTTGGGAGTAGCTACCAAAAAGGCTTTCATATACTAGATAAGCTCAAGCTTCTACAACAGGTTATTTTAAAGCTAACAGATTTTTTGGGATCCATGGAATTAATAGGTGTGGTAAATATTTCGTTATCTCTCTATTGTGTAGCTTAGCTTCTGCATTGATATTAAAAAAAGGAAGAATGTCGTGTGCACATTGTTAGGTTGATACCCAACAATAAATCTCAAGAACTAGGAGCGGAGACCGAATTTTTAATCATGCGACTCATTAAAGAGAACTTGGAGAAATCTGGCACCGATGCGGGCTTTGGAGATGATATGTTGGGGCTTCTATTATCAGAAATGAAAATGGATTATGATATGTCTTGTATGAGCAACAAAGGGTTAAATAATTTCATAGCAATTCAAGATATGGTGGACGAGTGAAAAACACTTTTGATAGCAAGGCAAGAGACAACTAAACTTTCATTGACCTAGACAAGGGTTTGAAATCCTCTTTGGCTACCATCTACGAGAATGGATATTAGGTGTACTTATTCATGTGGAAAGGCTTATTTTTGGCCAACCAAATTAATAATGGCCCTGAATATTATAGAGTGGGATTAGAGCATCCTCATATTTTGCCTTATTACATTATGAGTTGCATTATTACTATGACATTCTAATGACTAGAGATATGCATAATTAGAAGTATCAAATAATTGTCCTTAAACAATTTTTAATGAAGGAAAACAAGCCTATATCAATTTTTCTCCACCAAAAATGAAAATTGTCAGACAACAAGAAGTTATAATGATGTTGATTTGGTTACAGACATTGATGTAAAAAATTTGATGATAGATTATGTCTTTAATCATTGCGGGGGGGAATAAATTGATGTAGAAGACAATACTTTGTTGCTTGACCAAGTCTAGAGGTAGAGTAAATTGCCTTGTACAAAGTTAGAAAGGACTGGAAGAAACTCCAGAAATAGGTCCATTGATGGTTGCTTTTATTCATAGTGTTGTACATGTTCCATTAATTGTAACACACAAAATTAGGCATTGTTAGTATGGTGAATTTTTTTATCCTTGCTTGTAACAGATTATGAAAGAAGACCAACAATTTCACATATTCCAAACTCACAACATATTCCCACCACATGTTTTCTCTCCTTGTGACAATATATAGTAGGTATGACAAGGATATGAGGTTATCATACAATTTCAAGAAGAGTGGATGTTCCCATATAGATCCAAGTGTTACCAATCATATATAATGAGGTTTATAAGACCCTGAACAAGCAAGATAAATTTGGAGGACTTTGGATTTAACTCAATATGTTGCTTCTTTGATTCATATCCATTCATGGATAGTCACCTTTTGGGAATTTTCATTCCATGTGTTAGAGGCTTGCATGTTTGATCTTGATGGCTCATGATCTGACTTGGTTGGTCATGGAAGTGGCACATTGATCTGTTTTAACATGTTGGCATTCATATTGATCTTCGTGCATCTTGATATTGATAGTGGTTACTTGGATGGATGATATGGTTTAGAGAAGAGTATTCCCCTTGGATTGTGATGAGCATAAAAAATCACTAGACCACTAGAATGAGAGAAGACTAGAGCCCACCAACCCGGATGAAAAGCCCAGGACTTCCCTAAACAAAACCAAAACTCATTGGAGGAAGTAAATACTACCAAAAAAACTGAAAGAAATGCATATACAAATTAAAAACTATAAAAAACTTACCCCAGTCGATGACAATTCCCAAAGGGGAGGATGCTTTGAGGGAAAAATTTCTATTTATAAGTATTACCTTCTCCGAAAGCCCAAGGAAATCTAGAAAACAGATAGAATAATTAACTATTGTCTTTGAAAGGAATTCATGGAAACAACTAATAAATGATATCATTTGCATGTCATATCCATACAAGGGTTTAAAATCCTCTTTGGCTACCATCCACGGGAATAGATATAAGGTGTACTTATTCATGTGGAAAGGCTTATGTTTGGCCAACCAAATTAATAGTGGCCTTGCATATTATAGAGTGGACTTAGAGCCATGGAAAATTTTAGGGGCTAATATTCGCAGGTGGGCTAATTTTCCATGGTTTAAAAAAAAAAAAGATTCACCAATTTCCATTTTTTTATAAAAATGATTCGCCCAAATTTTACAATTTAAAATTATTTTATGTTAAAAATTGCCAACATTATCTAGAAAGTATATATAATATCATTATAAATTTGAATAATTTTACAAATACATCAATAAACATTTTATAGTTTGCATATTAGGGACTAGTGAGATTCACCAATTTTTTAAACTTCAAGATAATATCCCATCCTTAAAATTATCCCTGCTTAGAGCATCCTCATATTTTGCTAGCCATGAAATTGTTGAGCATGAAAATAAGCATTCTAATGATGGAATTCAAGATAGAGTTAGAATACTAAAGTGGGTGAAAGCTAGCTAACATTCACATGGAAGTTGGTAGTCAAAACTGCTCAGTGGATCACATGGTCAAGTGGATGTTGATCCAAAATTGCCTCTGTTGCAAGAGGTCGATCTCGGGGATAAGGTAATTATTCTTAGAGTCGATCACAATTTTGTGAAGAAAGATAAAATACTAGATAAACACAACATCAATGTAAATTTTCCAACTATGTACAACGTAGTGGAGCAAGGTGAAAGGCCACCCATTATTATGACTCACATTGGACACCCTTATGATAAAAAGATACAATTTGTCTCTACATTCCCCAGGAAATATATATTGGTAGGTATTTGAAATATTTCATATTACAATGAAATAAGAAAATACAAGGCTCCAAATAACTAATTGGTCCACAGTCTCGAATGTTGAGTGCACAAAGTACTTCTTTCCACAAGGAAATAGAGAAATCGTAGAGAAATAAAAATATGGTCGACTGATTCCAGACACTGCATACATAGGGTATAAAAATTTAGACAATTTAAACCTCGCCGCATCAAATTATCTGAGGTCAAAATCTTGTTATCTAGTGTCAGCCACGTGAAACATTTGAGTTTTTGAGGAATCAACCACTTCCAGATTTTAAGACACCACTATTTGACACCAAATATGTCAACATTTACAATAAATAAATTGATGTAGAAGACAATACTCTTTTTCTTGACCAAGTCTAGAGGCAGGGTAAATGGCCTTGAACCAAGTTATAAAGGACTGGAAGCAACTCCAAAAATAGCTCCATTGATGGCTGATTTTATTTATAGTGTTGTACATATTCCATTAATTGTAACACACAAAATTAGGCATTGTTAGTATGGTGCATTTTTAATCCTTGCTTGTAACATATTATGAAAGTAGACCAACAATTTCACAGATTCCAAACTCACAAAATATTCCCACCACATGTTTTCTCTCCTTGTGACAATATATAGTAGGTATGACAAATATCCAAGGTTCTCATACAATGTCAAGAAGAGTGGATGTTCCCATTTAGAGCCAAGTGTTACCAATCAAATAACATGAGGTTTATAATACCATGAACAAGCAAGATAAATTTGGATGACTTTGGATTTAACCCAATATGTTACTTCTTTGATGCATATCCATTCATGGATTGTCACCTTTTGGGAATTTTCATTCCATGTGTTAGATGCTTGCATGTTTGATCTTGATGCCTCATGATCTAACATGGTTGTTCATGGAAGTGGCACATTGATTTGTTTTAGCATGTTGGCATTGATATTGATCTTCGTTCACCTTGATATTGATAGTGATTACTTGGATGGATGAGATGGTTTCTAGAAGGGTATTCCCCTTGGATTGCGATGAGCATAGAAAATCACTAGACCACTAGAATGAGAGAAGACTAGAGCCCACCAACCAATGAATAGCCCAGGACTTCCACAAACAAAACCCAAACTCGTTGGAGGAAGAAAATACTACCAAAAGAACTGACAGACATGCACATACAAATAAAAAACTATAAAAAACTTACCCCAGTCGATGACAATGCCCAAACGAGAGGATGTTTTAAGGGAAAAATTTATATTTATAAGTATTTCCTTCTCCAAAAGCCCAAGGAAATATAGAAAATAGATGGAATAATTACTTGTTGTCTTTGTAAGGCATTCATGGAAACAACTAATATATGATATCATTTGCATGTCATACCCATACAAGGGTTTGAAATCCTCTTTGGTTGCCATCCATAGGAATGGATATTAGGTGTACTTATTCATGTGTAAAGGCTTCTGTTTGTCTAGACAAATTAACAGTGGCCCTGAATATTATAGAGTGGGTTTAGAGCATCCTAATCTTTTGCCAGCCATGAAATTGTTGAGCATGACAATAAGCATGCTATTGATGGAATTAAAGACAGAGTTAGCCTACTAAAGTAGGTGAAAGCTAGCTAACATTCACGAGGAAGTTGGTAGTAAAAAATGCTCATTGGATCGCATGGTCAAGTGGAGATTGATCCAAAATTTCCTTTGCAGCAAGAGGTCAATCTCAAGGATAAGGTCATTCTTCTTAGAGTCAATCACAACGTTGTGAAGAAAGATAAAATACTAGATCAACACAGAATCAATGTGAATTTACCAACTATGTACAACATAGTGGAGAAAAGTGAAAGGCCACTCATTATTATGACTCACATTGGACACCCCTACGATAAGAAGATAAAAATTGTCTCTACATGCCCCACGAAATATATATTGGTAGGTATTTGAAATGTCTCATATTACAATCCAATTGGCAAATACAAGGCTCCAAATAACTAATTGGTCCACAATCTCGAATGTTGAGTGCACGAAGTACTTCTTGCCATAAGGAAATAGAGAAATCATAGAGAAAGAAAAATATGGTCTACTGATTCCAGACACTACATACAGAAGGTATAAAAATTCATACAATTTAAACCTCGTTGCATCAAATTATCTGAGCTTAAAAACTTGTTATCTAGTGTCAGCTACGTGAAACACTTGAGTTTCTAAGGAATTGGCCACTTCCAGTTTTTCAGACTCCACTATTTGACCCCAAATATGTCAACATTTACAGTAATTGCTTCATATCCCAATTTGGTTGAAACCTAGACAATGAAGACATTCCCAAGCCAAACATTAGAGTCCTCCCCGTTGTTGAGCATCAATCCACTGTGGGAAATGTTTGTGATAAAACGACCCAAATCAAAGTCCGAAGAGACCTATAGGTCAAATTAAAATGAATGCTTTCACCTATCATTTTTCTAGTCAAAATATCCAGGAAAGAAGGTGTGTCTAAGCCTGTAAATACCCCGAGCGTTTAGTTGTGCCATTAGATATGGAGAAAGTTTATAAAAGTACTCTCCCCCAATGAAGGGGTCAGATCCCAGGTATACTTTGCCTCCATGACCAGCCTTCCACACTATCCACTTTGTGATCCACATGAGTGCAGAAATAAATCCCCTCCATATTTTGGATCCCATAACATTACTTATGGTTTGGACTGACCAAAAACAATCAGGAAGTGAATGATTTTTCAAATATTTATCAGCCACAATTTTAATTCATATGCCAAATCTTGTTAACATCCTCCAAAGTATTTTCATGGCCAAGGCTAAACTAAACTAGTGAAGGTTCTTGAAGCCCTAACCCCCACTTCATTTTGGTAGTGAGAGAAACTCCCATATAACCAAATGAATTCCATCCTTTTGTTTATGGATTTCCCATAGGAAAAATATCATAGTGTAATAGGCAGTTGCATACAAAACATATTTGATCCATGGAGAAGATCAACACCAACTGGAAAGTAGAAACATCATAACTAAAAAATAGAAACATTATAGTTGTTTACACCTTTTTCAAAAATAACAAAGGAAATCCTAAAATAATTAACTTCGCCCTAAATAAATAACATATTTGAAACCAAGTTTATCTTCGAATCTAATCCATCTTGAGTAAAGAAAATAGAAACAAAAAAAATCATAGAAAAGATGCGAGCGAACTAACAACTCTGCACAACTACTGGGTAGAATAAAGTCATCTTTCCTTTATGGCTAACACAAGTTCGATGAAAGCTGGGCTGAGATGGCATCCAGGTGTAAAGCAAGTTGACCTATCAAATCTCTGACAACTGGCAGCTCCAAAACATGAGTGAGAATCAAAAGGAAATGGTTGCGTAATGCCTGTGTAGCTGTTATGCAGGTAAATCCTCTTTGCGGACAGAGACGATCCCTCTAGCCCTAGAGTGGGTCTTGTAACAAAGGGAGAAGCTAAAGTGTAGGTTCCTAATTAACGAATGAAAAATAACAAGGTAGATTGAACTACCTAGAGTCCAACACTATTGTCGTGGTTTTCATGGTGGTGGCCTCTTGATCTATGTCTTGACAGGTCACAATCCTTCCGCAACGATGCTTGGATACTTGCACGAAGATCAGCATATGAAACAATGATCTCATTCATAATTACTAACTAGTCAAGGAGGGTTAAGCATATTGCATCAAATAAAACACATTAACGTAAGATGGGAACCAAACAATAGTAATGTATATGTATTAATAGAAGAAAGAGTTACAACCGGAGCCTTGACATCGCAACCTCCTTCAGCGGGGTTCAGTCAAAGCATATCTTGATGAATCATCGGGGAATTCAGACGGGATGAAGACACAAGTCTAAGTTCTCTCAATGAGGGTCTCTTTCGTTCTATCTTTTCTAACAAAATGTACAGGAATCTCTTTAGCGTTTCAGCTATAATATGTTCAGTTCAGATAGCACATTAATGGAAGATGGCTATATTTATAGAGGGAGAGGAGGAGGTTGGGATCCCTACAATAGTGGAAGGGAGGCCTTATCCCTTAGGAGGTTTCCCCAAAAGGTGGAAACAAGAGGCCAAAGGGGGAAGGCCGTGGTTATTTAGTCGAACCACTCCAGATGACTCGCCCATGAAGTTGTTATCATGGAAAATTTGCCTCTATTTTTAAAAAACATTCCATATACAGATTGGCATGGGCAGCTCACTGGGACGGAGCACCAACTAGCGTGGGGCCCAGTGTTAATTTCCTCGTCGGTGCGAGGGCATAACGGTCTACTTGCACCAAGGCAAAAACATGTGTTTCTGATGGTCAGTTCACGGAATTGTCAATAGAAGGAATGTTTTGCTCATGGTAAGGGATGCAATGATGGTATTTGCAAGGCATGACACTTCATTTTGGTCATGTTAGGGTCCTATAATAATAGGGTTCATAATTTTTGAATTGACTTTGATATTCTTGTAAATATGTACATATCTTTCTTTCTACAAGTTGTTTTCCCATATTTTGAAAAAATGAAAAATAATAAAAAATGAAAAGAGGGTAAAAGTCCTAAAAGAAATATAAAAGGACTTAGAAAAATATAGACCCCAAAAGAAAAAAGAGAAAAAAGACATGAAAGTGAGCAAGTCAAAATGCCACTACTATTTACTTTTACTGCAAAAATAATGATTATGTGCAGATTGTCAATAAATGCCATAATCCATGATTGGTTAAAAAATTTAATCTTAACTTTTCATGCTTTGAATTTATGTTTTAGATAGAGAATAAAGATATTTCAAATAGTCTAAAATTGAAAAATTAGTAGATAGTTAGAGAATAAATGAGGAGCTCAATAGTTTAATCTGAGCCCTCGGATGAAATAAGGTTAGACTTAGATAGATTTACGCTTTAAAAGAAAAACTGATTTAGGGTTGCAAGCTTAAATGCACCCATGAAAATGAAGTAAAAAATGTTAGAAATAAAGATGGGTAGGTAGAAAGTAGTTGTGCAATCATGTAATATAGCATCATCGAGAAAAATCACTAATTTCCCCTCCCCTACAATTATTCAGTATTCCAAACTACCAGTTAAAGAGGCTCAGAGCATTTCTCTGAATTCTGTTGGGACCGGACCCAAGGATCGATGACTGATTGGTTAAAAATATTGAATCCCTACACAAAAGCCACATTCATTAGCATTTATCCTTCATTTCATAAATCATAATTCCTTTCCTAAGTAAAAACCCATTTTTACATAGTAAAAGTAAACCATAAGTAACTAATTTCATTTTCCTTTCAAAACGCTCAAAACCCATGAAATACATTTTAACCTAAGTTAACAGTGTGAAAAAACAAAAGAAACAACAATGCTTTATTTTGTCTATCATTTTTCACTTTACTTAGATTTAAAACATGTATTTTAATATCCCCTACACTTCACCCTTTATTTCATATTAACTACTAACTATATATATTAATTCCCTAAGCTACACCCACCCGTATATTATTAAATCCCTTTTATCTTAGATAAACCCACAAAATCCCTTTATTATTACTTTATACCAATGTTTAAATACTCCATGTGCGCAATATTAAAATCTCGTCCTCATCCCATTGGTTTAACATATCTATATATAAATACCCCGCTCCCCATAGTTTTAAAACAACTGTCAAAAGTTGAGAAACTATGTAATAAAAAAACCCGCACCCATATGTATAATTAAAACATTGGCAAATGTTTTAATTAACACATAAAACTTATCCGACGCATCATATTAAACCTAGGGTTTAAAACTTCGTTTAAAATGATTATTTCTAAAGTTTAAACCTCCCCACCGCATTGATCAACCCCGACCCCACTTCCCAATCCCGACGCAGCTTTCATAATCAATCTTGATCGTTCACAGTCTTACCCCACTATCCAACGGTGGAAATTTCATATCGCAAATAAACTAGCGTGATCACCACCACTTCGTTTCTACGTGAAATGGGTGGTATTACCATTTCCTTTCTCCTCCACGTGCTCCCTTTTCATTGGATCACGTTCAATCACTCCAAAACAGATTACCGCCCAAATGTTGTGTGATAACCTCTTGTTGTTTTGATCCGTTAAGCCCAAAAACCACCGTTCCCGCCCGATGTGACCATCATTCATTGTAGAGTAAATATAACCTAATGTGCCTAATAAACATAGGAAACACATTCATTTCCTACCTTTTCTTGCGCATAAACTCTGTATAAAGCCCCCTGACTGTAAAACAAGCAGTTTACATCGTTTTCAAGCCAAAAACCTACAAATTTCAACTTGCAGCCAAAGAAGATTGCTGAAAAGCTCTCAATTGCTCGAAAATATACCACATAAGTTGTTCAAACTGTTCAAAAATTTCAGAAACATCCTCGAAACCTTATACCTGCGTATAACAGGAATTTCTCTGAAATTCGAACCTGTTTCAATCTTGAAAGACCTTTAAAAGGAAAATTCTATTCATAAGTTCAAATTTATCAAAAGAAACCTGTTAAAAAGTCCAAAAAACAGGCCAAACCTTGTCAAATTTTCTGCAAAAACCCTGTTTCTTATTGCGCGTTGTTTTTAAGAGAAATTGTGAATTTTTTTTATAGTTTTTATAAACTCTTTAAACTCCAAATTTAGCTAGAAATCCTTTGAAGGTATCCTAAAGCCTATGTGCATAATCTCTAAGTGATTTTTGGCCCAATTGCTCAGTGAAAAAGCCCAAGAAACCCCTGTTTCTTGTGTCTAAACTAGTAAAAGCCTATAAATCTTATTGAGAATCCAAAATTAAAGAGAAAAACCTAAGAGAAGCCCATATTTTTCCGATTTTATATCCAAGAAACCTCTGCTAAAGTAAATTTACTTTTGTAAACTGTCTAAACTTGCAAAAGTAGCCAGAATGACTAAAAATTAGAGTTCTAGCAATCCTGAAGGTTCCAAAATGCCAAAAACAACTCTAGCCATGACTTCTAAGACTGTTATTGTTGTAAATCCTTTACAACCCCTTGTCATAGAAATTGAACACATTCCTTTAGCTGATATTGATTACAAGATAACAGACCCAATTGTTGAATTTAATCTGCTAGATATTCATAACTGGAGCTATGAGAAGTCCTTAGATAATGAAGAAGAAGTCCATATTTGGGAATACCACTTGCCCAAATATGTTGTTCCATTAACTCATCCATGCCAAGAAGTCATTAGGCTATGTCAACAGTATTATGTGCTTGAACAGAGAGCCATAGTAAATGCCAACAAAGAAGTGCTTCTCACCATTACTGATGAATCCATTAACTAGATGCTATACCTCCAGCTTGATCCTCAAGCAGTCCATTTATCCATATAGGCCCTTACCAAATTGTATATTGACCTTGATTTTCCCAAGAGATTCATGATTTTCCAGACATTTATGCCTTTGCATGTAGAAATTCCTCAAATAAATTGCCCATATTCCACTTCCAGATTCCCAGAATGTTCAAGACATGTGATTTCCATGCTTTCCTTCATCCTAGGGTACTTTACTGAGGAACACACAGATGAATCCATCTTGGGTTTCTTATCCACTTTTACCCTAGGACAACCCCCATCTGTAATCTTTGATTATGCTGGTTACATTGCAGACAATATTCATTATCAATTGATCAGTTTTCCAATTGAAGGAGTGTTCAGATACACATCCTTCTTCTTCCACATGTTTTTATATTTTCAATCAGATAATTTTCCAGTTACTCTTCAAAAGCTTGACATAGAGGGAAACCCTCTTTCTGTCATTTTATAGACTACTTTGCTCAGGAAAGAGTGTGCATATTTCACTTATGCATAATCTTCAGAATTATTCATACATCCAGTGATCAAAATGTTAACAAAAACATAACAACCAAGGATAAATGAAGAAATGAAGAAGATATTACAGTTTTCAGAGCAGAATAAAGTTGGTGATTGGTACTTATATGAAAACATACTGAGATTAGAGTTTCTGGGTCAAATTTGTTACCTTACAAGTTACCCAAACACGTTTCTATGAGGATCTTTTCCTTGGAGTATATCAGGAAAATCATAAACTCTGATTCTATAAATTTCATGGTAGCAAAGAAGAAAACTCAGTTCAAAGTAAAGAATCATATAGGGCCGTTCATCTGCAATCATAGGGATGCAGAGAAAGAAGCAACTAAGCAGCTATTGGAATTCAGATTTGAAGAAAGCTTTCCTTGGAATTATGATCCACAAGGGATCCTTAGTAAACTAAGGGTTAAATGTAAATTAACACCCTTCATTCATGAAACAAAACCAGAGATAGAAAAATATGCAAATCAGACTGAGTGGACAGAGAATACCTTAATAGAAGCAGTGAATAAAAGTGATACTAGTCACACTTTAAAGACTGCAAATCAGCCAGAAAAATCCACCAAAAGAGTAAGGGAAGAAGGTGCCTATGTTGCTGAAAATACAATTGAAACTAAATTCAAGTTAATATATAACAAAAGGCCTAATTTAAATTCAGTGGGTAAAGAGAAGGTAACAGTTGATGTTGAAGAAACAGATCTCCCAAATACCAACACTGATTTGCCAGAAAAAAATGTTGCCACTGTCATCACGAATGAGCAAGTTACTAAAAAACAGAATGAAGAACAATTTGATACTAAATATGCACAGTTGATAGAAAGACAATAGAGCATGGAAGCCTCTTCCTCACATACAACTGAGGAGAAAGATCTAGATATCAAATAAAATTACAAACAGATCAAGCTAAAGAATGAAGAGATCAAAAACAATATTTATTCTCAATATCTCAAGCAAACACCAAGTGGTCAAAATAGACTTCTGTTTGCATTTGATTATTCAGAACAAAAGCTAATCATATCAATGTTGCAGCCAGCAGTAAAATCTCCAAAGACAGTGGCAGATTATAAGAAAATTGATGTAGAAATCCCAATAGAAAAAATTCATGCTCTTGATCAGATTGAATTTCATAGATAGACTTTAGAAATGTTGTACTCTACTGTTACAACTAAAGCCATGAGTGCTCAGAAACTCCAGAACACCATTTCCAATATGAAAGATCAGATGAAATTAGACAAAGCATCCTTGTATATTAAATATCTCAGGATAAAATCCTTGGAAGAACTAGTTTTGCAGGTGGGATATGACCCTACTAATGTCAAAGCAATAGAGTTATTAGTGAAGAAGAAAAATTTAGATATTGCAGCATTGAGGAAACAACTTAAAATGCCATCAAGTGAACATCCTCAAACCAAGGAAATAATAGAAGGACAAAAAGAAAAAAACATGACATGACGAATTTTATTTTTCGGTTGACAGCCCAAATCAAGGAAATGGAGATTCAAATGGACAAACTTGTCCAGGAAAAAGAAACATCAAAAGTACCAAAAATTCCAATAGTTATTTCTATAATCACTACAGCTGTGCCTTCAACTTTAGTTGAAAATTTGGCACCCAAAGAATCACTGGCTACTGCAGTGCTAGTAACTTTATCCACAACCTTAGCTACAAAATCATCTACAACAACAGTTCACCATACATATGAAGCCAAAAAATTAGTGAAAGCTATGGAAGAAATGCCTATTAAGACAAGTGAAATCAACAGATTAAAATAGATGGTATAAAATCTTGAGAATTCAAACAAATTGGCACAAATAAATGCAAAAACACATGAGAAAAAGGCCATCAGACTGAATGAAGAATTGAAGAAATTACAAAAGGAATTAACCTTGAAGGAACAAATTTCCTATGTGAAAAATCATTTTTGGAATAAGATCATAGAAGCCATCAATGATGTATGACCCTCAATCCAAGTGATTTTTGAATGGAGAGACTTACTAAAAGCAGCATTAGAAGAGATCCAAATGACTAGAGAGGAATTGGATAACAAACCATAACAAGCTTTAGAACTGATAAAGTTCCTCAACAGAAAGAACATGCAAGAGTTGGAAGAACTTGAAATTACTGATAGAACTGAAACTATCCTTGAGATAAAGAAGGTTATAACCAAAAAGAACCCGATGAAGCAGTTAGATGAAAAGTGTGAGAAAATGAACATTTCCATAACCAAGTTTATGGTCAAATTTGAGAATTTGAGGCAAAGAGGTTTGCTTAATATTTTGGTCATTAATGAAATATTAATGCCTCAGGATGATTACAACAAAAAGATCAGAGAATATGCCAAGGAACAAGTTGAAAAATTAGGAAGTGGACAAGGCATTCAAACAGGAAAAGTCCTACTTAGAAGTTTTGAGGACTTATTCTATTTACAACATGAAATTAAACACTTGTTTTTCATCAAACCAACTTTCTCTAGGTATGCAGAAGCAGATGAAAATTTTAGAAAGCTGAAGAAAATACAAATTCCAAGTGATGAATTTTGGGAGTCATTAATAGATTTACTGTAAAAGGTAAAAAGGCAGAAAGGTAACAGTGAAAACAATTTTCTGAAATTTGCAGTCAAACAAATTTTTACAGCAGTAAATATATTTTACAGAGTTTAAAGAGTATCAGAGGTTAAAGAGAATCAGTGAAAGAGTATCAGTTAAAGTAGATCAGATTTCTAAACAGACTTGAAATATCTAAAGCCAGCTAGAAAGACAACAAGACAGCCAGCTGCTTCTTATCCTCAATCAGTTTCTATTTATTTTGGATAGATAGTACAACTTGCTGATTTGTTAAGCACCTGTCTCTATTATTGTTGTAAAGATATTTTATTTCCCTTAGATAATTCCTAGAAGCATTCTAGGATATTTTTTAAACAATTATGTATAAATACTTCATCTTTAGAAGTATTAGTGTGGAATAAATTGTTGAAGATTTCTATAGTCATTTTTGTGGACTTGAAGGCTTTTTGTGTTCAAATTTCGAGTAGAAGGCTGGATCAGATCCACTAGCATAATATTTCAGGATTCATGTGATGAGCTATTTGGAGTGAAGTTTTTTCTACTTGTCATTGTTATCTTTCTTTGTTACATGAAATCCATTATGTTTTCTAAATTTGAATGAATGAATAGGAGGATTACTTCAGGATTTGTTAAAAGCACCCTGTCTTAACTATCTGTCATTTATATGTTTTCTTCTGATTTCCAGAGTAGGGAACCCTTAATTGCTCCCTCTTTCATTTGAACTCTGCCTACTACTTCCATTTTCTGGATCAAAGAACCCTTCATTGCTCTTTATCCTGATCATATCACTTCACAAAACAACTTTCCAAGATATCCAAGGGTTATCTATCTTGCCCTAAAAACATTTGAATTTTTGGCCTTGATCCTAGTTCTGTCTGCTTGACTTTTGACTCCTCATCCCAATGGACAAATAGATTTCCCACTATCCATCTCTTCCAGTGATTTTTCCCTCCAAACCAATCAAAGCCAAAACCAATTGCACAATCATAACTAGCCTAATATTTTATAAAAAAAAACGAAGTTAAATCTTATAGAGAGAACCCTCTCTAAAACCTAGGAAGGCTAGATCCTAGAGTTTAAAAGTTGGTCTGTGGTTACCTCTATTTTTCTCAACTAAAAAAAAAAATCTCACAACTAGAAAATTACTGGAGTGATAATAGGTCACACAAATGAGCCTCCAATGTTTGGGATGGGGATTGCAAGGATAGTGACAAAATGTTGTGTAACAGATGACCCCTAAAGCATGAGGTCCGAGAGAGAGGAAGGGGTGAAATTATTTATGAGAACGCGTTCGAACCAAACACCGCTATCAGAAGACCTGAAATTACAAATACAACTGATATCTCTGATACATGAACATGTGGCATGGGTGCAGCCATCCATAATAGAGTACATATAAACTGAGATCCGAGGTATGGACACAGCCATCCAATAGTAAGGATCAATAAATAAACTCAGGTATGGTCGTAGCCATCCAATCAAAAGAGTCATGTAATAAAGCCATGATAAACCACAATATCCCGTAGCCTGGATCTTATCAGATAAAAACCAGGGTCTTGTGCTCCATCTCAACCCAAACAAGTACAAATTCAAGCATGCGAATATGTGAGCTGAAGTTGAACATGCAAGAAAATCACCTGATTACCAGCCAATGATGAAAGCTGTTAACACGCGCGAGAGAAACCACCAATAATGAAAATGGTCCTGAAGGTACAACAGGTACAATCCACGGAAAGTGAACAGTAATCTAGCATCAAACACCCATAGAATCACTCGATCAAAGGCCAATGACATGGACCTATCATTGAATGCGAAGAAACTGCCATTGAGGAATGCAGGCTCCAAGGTACTGGTAGGGAGTCTCTAGACCAACTTCCTGGATGATGAATTGTAGTCGACAGGAAGTGATCCGGTCAAAGGAGGGCCATAATGTTTCCCACATCATCGACACGAGACAGAGTAACATAATGATAATGAATCAAGACCAACAGAGAATTAGAGGGAGGTTGAAAAATGCAGAGGCAAAACTTCTCTTGAACATATCAGCAACACGACTTTGGATTTGGCAGTATTTGACATCAAGGGATATGAGGTCCTGATGACGAGGCAAAGAGTAGATGAGAGGTCAAAACAGATTACCCAAACCCATGGAGGAAAAAAATGATGAAATGAGATGTCCCCAACTCGACATGAATGTAGATGAGTGTCATGTTCAAGAGAAACATACTGCCAACACAACTAAAGACTGGTTCCATTTTCCCCAAACATTTCTGGTGAGTACCCCAATTATTTTTTAAAACAAGCTTGAAGGGGATAGAATATGCTTGCAATATAATTTTGTCCTTCGGACAAATCTAACCTAGTACATTTTACAAGCCCTAGGAAGGAGGAACTCGAGCAACATCATGGTGATGATTTCTGATGTCATCAGGGTTTAACAAGTCTAACAAAGGGAGAACTCTGCATCTTTTCATGTTTAGAGAGTTTGAAAAGAAGTGGAAAAGAAAACTCCATCATGTCCCTTTTCATAAATAGTCTCTCAGATCCGAAAAGGTAGAAAACAATATCTGAAAGAACCTCTGAGTCGCGATAGGCTAAGGTATTCCTTTTTCGTAAATAATCCATCCCAGCCCAAAAAATGGGTAAACGTATACTGGGTAGATATCGTTTTGTAGCCATTTAACGAGTTCAAAATGACAAGAGTATCGACAATATTTTCATTTTTAGAGAGTCAAAAAAGAGTTGAAAGTTGACTCTTCCTAGAGGAGCGAGTGGAATTAAGGGTAGCAACTAGTTTCGGTGATGGTGGAACTTCTCAGAACAAGTAATGGTTAAGAGGCTGGCTAAAAAGACCACTCATTGCAGTGGTTCCTCAAAAATGGGTAAAAAAACCAAGTGAGGGCATATGATAGGCTAATCAGATAGTGACGATGGAATGAGAAAACCAAGGTTGATATGTTAAAACAGGCCGATAAAATGGAAATCACGAGAGGTAAAAAGGGAATGGTTTCATTTTTATGCAAGCTTGAAAACATGGAAAACTATGCTTTAAATTGGTTTCATTTTTACACAAGCTTGAAACAAAGAGTAAAATATGCTTGGGATTGGTTTCATTTTTACACAAGCTTGAAACAAAGATAAACTATGCTTGAAAAGGTTTGCATGCCCCCAGCATGGTGACTCAATTAGAGGTATATTCCCCCCAATCTTCAGTCCATATGAAAGGCCAATGGAGTGAAGGTTCAAATTACGAGATCAAGAGAAAGACCCGACTGGGATTTTACGAGATCGTATCAAAGACTCGAATTGAATAGGAACGTGTTTCATTGTTTTAATGCGGTTGAGACATTAAAAGAACTATCCTCATGAGCAAATTCATTTTTTAATGAGGTTGACATAGAAGACGAACTATCCTCGGATGAGCTTGTTTCATTTTTAAAGAAGCTTGACACAAGAAAATGAACTATGCTCCGAAAGAAGCTTGTTTCATTTTTTAAGGAGATTGACACAAGAAAACAAACTCTGCTCCCAAGACCTTGTTTCATTTTTTAAGGAAATTGACATAAGAAAACGAACAATGCTCCGAAAAAAGCTTGTTTCATTTTTTAAGGAGCTTGACACAAGAAAACGAACTCTGCTCCCAAGACCTTGTTTCACTTTTTAAGGAGCTTGACACAAAAAAATGAACTATGCTCCGAAGACCTTTTAGCATAACGCATAAGAGGTCATGGCTTCCAAGAGGTTCGCATTTGATGGGAGAACAACATCTTGGAAATCGTGATCGAATGGCCCCAGGAGATGGTACTCAATGGAACTATCACTGAATGAGGGCAATGAACAAGTGGCCACATAATTAACCCGTGGCGGGGAAGATACAACCGGCGGATAAAGATCCAGAAAGGATGATGGTGGGTCAGCTGCCACCTCAGGACCAAAGAATGAAAGCTGATCAATGGTCACGATCCGACCTTTGTGTGGAAAATAGATCACATGAAAGAGGGAGGAGAAAAGTGCACCCATGACATAAGCATAGTCGTGCCCCAAGAGTAAATTGAAATCCAAGGGGCCTGGAATAACCATCACATCGATATAGATGATTTTTCCTCCCAAAGTGATAGGCAACTTTGGAAGGATCCCTAATGGTTGATTGGTTCCTCTGTTAAAGGCCAACAGATTCTGCATAACAGGCACAAGCGGTGGAGAACCAAAAACTTTTCAAGTATTTGAATACAGAACACTAACAGACACACCTTCATCTATAAATGTGATAGGTATGGCCACATCAAAGGTCTATACCGTGATCTCAAAAGGCACATAAGAAGGAATGCGATATCCCACAAATCAACTCCAGTCAAAGGAAGCGACCAAACTACTTGGAGGGGGTATCATCGAACCAAGATGGTCATCCCCTGGTGTTACCGGAGAAAGAGGAGGATCCTTCTGGACCACAGACATGGGAGCAAGAAGAGAAACTTATTGAGTCACAGGGACGGGAGGATTTTTCTCCAAGTCTGGGGAATCTGAAGAAACAAGAAGAATGTGAGAGGGATGTGATCCACTTTCGACGGAAAAGACCTGATGAACCATGGGTAGGATCAGATTGACCGATTCCACAACCAATGGTTGGTCGGGATCAAATTCGTGAATTTGAATTTCTGGGTGAGCCGGATCGACCAAGGATGAATCTTGACCGATCATGGAATCAACTAGCAAAGGACTCAAAGAAAGCTTCTGGTAACCAACCGGAAGGCAGGATGTAGAAACAATAGGGTTGTCCAATACTCTTGTGGCTTCATCCATGTACGGAAAAAGGTGAATGGAATGATGCCCTTCACACAAATTATAGGGATTCATGATCTTACCCTGTTTCTTACGAGTCTTATCAGTACTAGTCGAAGATGTGCCACCAATATGACTTCCAGAAGCTAAAGGCAATGTTGGACGACCATCGGACCATGCTTCAAGTACCTTGAGAATGCCAAGGCAATCTCGAAGAAAGTGTTCACCTTTGCACAACATGCAAGGGAATTTGACTTTCTGTGGAAGGTTGGATGGTTTATCAAGAGAAGGTGTCTGAGGCGCAATATCCGCAGAGTTAGCTGTTCTCGTATCTGACTTCTTATTTTTCGTCTTCTTCTTCTTCTTCTTAGCTACCTGGTTACTAGAATCCAAACTTTCACCAGGTGAAGTAGAAGAGGAGGTTGAAGGAATAGGCGAAGAAGGGGAGAGGTCCACCTTAGAATCAACATGATGTTGTTCAAGTGGAGGGGATGGTTGTACATAGGGCGGAATACTCGTGACCACCGAGGTAGAAAATAACCATACAGGCAAACCAATAGTTAACTCAAGAAGGGACAATGTTGCCATATAAGGAGCACCAACATTCCCAAAAGAAGGAAAAGGACCTGGATTCCCTTCGGAGGGGATTCCTTGGTTGGTAAACTCCGGAAACATTGCCATTGGAAACAACTATAAAACCAAACACTAAGAAAGATAACTTTAACTAGGAATATTTCGTGGGTAGTTAATATTTTAAGACATTGAAACAAGACTTTTTCATTTCATATTTTAAGAGTCGAGAAATAGGCAAAAGGTGGCCCTATCACTTTCAGGTTGAATGGGTGTGAAAGGACAAGCACTCGATGATATTTTCACTTTAGAGAGTCACAAAAAGATCTCAATTACTATGCAGGTAACCTAAGCAAGAGGGTATACCAAGTTTTCGTGAACTGCCATACACACCTTGGTGATTAAATGAAAGAGAAATGACCAAGGACTTGACGTACGTGCAGGTAGTCTCCTCAAATGCTGTGTTCGGTGTATCACGGTTACAGGGCGATAGACTCAGCTTCCTATAGATAAAGGATTTGAACCTATGAGGGTCTCCCTTTATTTACACGACGGTATGGCGAGCACAAGTCCATACTAGCGATGTCTAATGCCAGCTGGCGAACAACAACAACTGGGTTTAATGACGCTGGAACACGTCTCTAGCCTAGACCACTAAAAATGTTTGCGTTAGGTTCCAATGCTTCCTTAGGTTAAATCGATTGATTTTACAATTGATCTTGAATTAGCGTTTTAGTTTCAAGGCCTTACCGAATTATGATCTCGAATTTCCAAAATGCAAGCTATATGCAAAAGAATGCTATTTTCCATTCGATGAATACTAATTAAGAGAAGGATAAAGATCTTTTAGACAGTAGCAAACAAGGAAAGCACAAGAATAAGTCCCCTAATGCATCTAATACAATCGAAATGAGAAACGAAAAACTCTTTCCTAGATGCAAGCACTAGTTATGAAAAATAATTTTTCATCTTCATTGAAAAAGAAAGGATGATTTTTTTGTTTTTTGAATGAATAAAGCACACAAAGCACTAATTACATCAAAAATCAAATCAAACACTAGTTTAGAGCACTATGAATGTAGAGATCTCAAAACGAACAATCCGAAAGCAATACAGACATAAAAATGTACTCGAACCAATGATGCACTCTTTTAAACAAAGAGAAAGCTTTCAAAATGAACCTGTTGTGGTAAAACACAACCCCCCCATTATTGATGTCTTCACTTCAAATAATGGGGACCCTTTTTATAAAAATTTTGGCTAAACACCTTTTAAGATTTTTATTTTAGTTAATTATCTTACGTTTTTGTTAATTTTTATCTTCTTTGGATTGCTTTGTTAGAATCAATTTTTTATAAGCTTCCCATTGACGCTTGTTTTGCCTTATTTGGTCAACTGGTTTGAAAATGGTACTCCTTTAAAGTCCCATCATTTATCTAAGTCTGGGTTTAAAATGTTATTTTTATTCTTTTTATTTATTTTCGGAGTGACCGTAGTTTAAAAAATTTCATAACTAAACTAAACATCATTAAAATAAAACCAAAATAAAAAAAATAAAAAACTGATATTTAACATTAATTAAATTTATTATTACAATAAAATATAATTAATTTAATTAAAATTAAAACTTAATATTAAAAAATAATATATAAAAATAAAATAAAAAAATAAAAAAATAAAATTTACATCGCATATCGCAATATCGGAACACATCGAAATTTTTATAACATGCACATTTGACAAAATGCGATATGCGATAAGGCGATATGTGATGTGTTAAAATTTTTTAATATAAAGTTTTTTGTTTTACCCCTTATGCCTCCCGTACCTCCACCTCACTCACCCTCACGTCACTCTCACCTCACACTCCACTCACCATACCCCTCCACAAACTCACATGGATGAATTAATAAGTGTGGATTGATTTCAATGGTTTGTTTAATGGATAATGGGTGTGGATTGATTTCAATGGTTTGTAAATTAATTTTTATATTTTTATATTATAATAATTATATTATAATTATAATATTTATTATAATTTTAATATAATTTGAATTATAATATTAATTATATTTAAATTAACTTTTTCAAATCATTTGTATATTAATTTAATTTTGTAACTTAATTAATTTCTAAATTAGATAATAATTAATTAGAATTAATTGTATATTTTAGTTAGTTAATAATTAATTTAGAATTAGTTATTAGATAATTAGAATCTAATTTAGGATTAAATTTCTAATTCTGATTTTTAGCCCAACAACAGAATTTCCAGAATTATGCCAGTTTTGACTCATCAACTTTGGAAGCTCATAGATTGAGTTATACTTGACCAAATGAGGCCCAGGACGGCTCATTGGAAAGATAAAATCAAGGAGAACATTTTTGAGGAGGTTCCACTAATAGATTTGGTCATTAATTGGGTCAAAAATCATGCAGAAGATCAAGCTCCAAATTTCTAAAAACAAAATCAATTTTCTGAGTTATTTTCTACATTTTCATTTGCCTAAGCCTCTTCTAATTGCAGATTCGCTCATCAATAATATCTTTGGCCAGGCATCGATAGAGGGCTTATATTTTATTTTCAATGATTTATTTAAATTAAATTTGATTGGATTTGTTTTAATGCCAGAAATAGTATTTTGATTTTATTGTTGCATTTTAATTTATTTTGATTTCTTTTTGCAGGAAAAAAGTAGAAGAGATATGAAGAAAAAATCTTAATCAATGAGAATGCTCCAACAATTAAAAGATTGGAATTTTTGAGCAAATAAAAGTGATTGGGCAGATTTTCTTCAACAAACTTTCCTCTCAAGAATTCCTTTGCAAATATTATAAATATGAGATTGCAGAATATAATAAGGGCTGCTCTCCTCTGCAATTCTGGAATTCTAAAAGCACTTTTATAATAGGGATTTTGAGTTGTAGGTGGGAGGAGTGGAATCTCAGATCTGGGGATTATTGAGGTTTTTCTTTTACATCCTGAGTTATGTATAATGAACGGAGTTTGCACTATTGTAGCTTTGCTTTTGAAAGCAGAAGCTTAGGCATTGTAAAGGACTATTAGAGACCGGAGCTGGAGAAATGGATTCAATAAATTGGTATTTCAAATACTATTATTTTAAATGCCGGTTTTATTTTATGATAACAGGAATGGTGTCAATTTACTTACATATTTGTGCACTTTTGTCGGTATGGGTAATTTGCTTCTATTGTATGTTGTTATTTATCTCTGCTCTTATGGGTTGAATTCTGATTTCTGAGTAACTATTTACTCATAAATCTGTCTTTTAATATTGGATGAATAAATAGTGATATGTTGTGAACTTCTTCCGCATATTATTGTTTAATAATTCAAGTTACTGATTAAATGATTAATACCATTTTGTGAACTATTTCCTGTGTGTTGTTGATTAATTATTTCAGTTAAAATGTCTCAATAGGATGTGTTTTGCTATCCATAATGTCAGTTAATTGAACTATTTCATTAACTTGATATTCATTATAAACAAGACATATTTCAATCTCAATATTTTAAATACCTGCTCTTGGTTAAGTTAGATCTATATCTGCCTAATTGAGATAGGATTAAGATAGTTACTTTTACTTGCACCTTAGAACAAGTTTTCATTTAAAGTAAATTCTACATTCTTTTAAGTCCTCTTCCCAAAGAGGCAAACTTTAGTAGTGGATTGGCTGAGCCCTAAATCAGCTTAAGGATCACTTTCTTGCCTGATCAGCAACAAGGTTGATCTGATGTCTCTTTTCCATTGGTGAATGAAAGTCATATTTTAAAGCCATTGGAGATTGAGAGAAGGTAACCGGACCTAGTTGAACCAGTCGGAACCACCATTCCAATCGGAAAAGGAGCTGCTTTAAGGTCCGGACCGGGTGGTCATCCTCCATGTTGTTGCAGCGATTTTTTAGGCTTCAACATTTTGGCGCTAGAAGGAGGGCCTGAAACTTGTTGTCTATTGGAGTCTTTTCAATTTTAACATTTTATTTAATCATGATGGCTCCTCTTAAACTTCCAATTTGGAGTTGTATCCATGGACGTGCATCTTCCAATACTCCACCTGAAGTGGTAAGACTTTTGTCTCAGGTAAAATTCAATGGTAAGAAAAATTCTTCCGCTTTTAATCATGTCTTTCAATTTATTCAAAATGTTTCAAATTATGATTTTCAAGGAATTGATGAAGGCATCTTATGCAGAATTTTTACTCTCACATTTGCTGCAGAAGCCAGAAACTGGTGTAAAACTCTTCCGGTTGCCTCAATTCACAGCTGGGATCAATTTGTTACAATTTTTGTTTGTAAATTTGACCACTATGATTATGATCAGGTATGTGATGAAATTGAATATCTACGAAATGAAAATGAGTTTGTTAGAGATTTTAATATTGGACTTCATTTGAATTGTTTAAAATTTAATGTCAAAGATGAACCTATGAAAGAAGAATCATTAGATTGGTTTGAACATAATTATTATCTTCCTCCTATTCCCGATCCATATGAAATTAGTTCAAGCTTTGTTCCATCCCCTTCTAACATAAATGAGAATTCCAATATGGATGTTCAAATAAATTGTGATGAAGTGGTTTCAAAAAGCTTGGAAAATATTTCTAATCAAATGCAAGAAGACAACAACAGCAATTTTGGAGAAAGACCTGCATTGGAATCTGAAAGTTTCTCTGCATTAAATTCAGAAAATCAGATTGCAAATCAGCAAGTGCAAGTAACAATCAAAATAAATAATAGCATGCAAACTGCTGTACAAATTTTTGAATCTTTTCATGATGGACAAATGCTGAAATTAGAGCGGAAAAGTAGTCTTCTTCAAGAAAGCATGCGCACGCAAAGGAATGATCTGGAATCTGAAATTTACAATGATCATAATGCACAAGAGTTCTCAAACAGGGACATTTTTAAATGCATTATTTCAGATTCACATTTTTCCCTTTATCCTGATATTTTTAATGATGGTAATTTTTCCCCTCTTGGTATTAATGATATTTCAAAAAATAAAGAGGATGGTCTAAATGAATTACCAATAAGTTTTTATCAAGATAGAGAAACAATTATTGATCACTCTTTTGCCATTAATGAACATGAAATTCTTATCCCTCCTTGTTTTGATATACTGGATGAGATTGAAGGGAAATCTAGAGAATCTTGTGAAGTCATTTATGATAATTACTCTGACATTGAAGATGTCGATTTTTCTCGAGAAAATTGTCATCAGAAACTTCAAATAACATCTGAGAATGAGAGACATTTTAATTTAGAAATGATTCCAACCAATCCTCATTCTAAAGCAGCAAATTATCTTCATGATTTCACTATTCAAGAAAATATACCAATTTATGATTCATATCATGATCAAGCTTTCATTCCTGTTCATAATCATAAATCTTTTTCTAATTCACAAGTTGGAATTCAAAATTACTCAAATTCCATAATTCTGGCCAATCCTTGTGAAAAAAAAATTATTTCAAAACAATCCCAATTGTGCTGTAACATTAGTTGTATAAATAGTGATTTCATTTTATTTTTGTTTCCTCAATTATTTTGTATAAAATCAGATTTATTTTCAGATTTTTGATACATTACGTTGGCATATTGAGCACTTTACTATCAAACATTCAATTGATGCATTGCCTTGTTGGAAAATTGAAATTTTATATTATAATAAAAAGCATTAAAAGCTATTTCAATTTCAATTTCAATCAATGCTAATGTTTTACCAAAAGCTTCTATCTTCTCAAAGGCAATATCAACAAGAGAATGTATTTTTAGAAGTCTGCTAGCAATCCAATTTAATTAATAAATTTCCATTTCATTTGAAAGATTTCCATCCATTTTTGTTTGATTCATTTGAAAAATATTTGAAAAATTTTCCTTCATGGAAGATTGTCAATAGCTTAACATTTACACATAACACTAACAGTTTCTTCCAGGCCTTTGAATTTAAAAGCTCATATCCACAATCTGGCTTGTTATCTCTTCCTTTGAATATTTCCCAATCCTTAATAGAAATCCATCCAGATTTCTATGATCCAATTGGTATTCAATTGGAAAGGAAATTTCAAGAGAAATAGATTTTCATTAAGTTGCTAACAATAACTGTGTATTTTAATTATAGATTTAATTTCCTTAGTTCAATAAGATTTCTATTTTTATTACTAACATTTGAATTGTACATACATGCAGGGATTAAAATGAGAAAATTGTTACACTGGAAATATGACTATACCTAGTCATTTTTCAAGTATATGGTTAGAATAGGAGTAGAGTTAATATAGTTAATTTATTTTCAATAGTTCTGTAGATTAAAAATAAAACAAAGCAATCAACCATTTTCATACATGTTCAGTGAAAACATTTTCTCCCAATCAGAAAATTTTAATTCTTGTTTTCCTTTTTAAATTTCTTACAGCAATACCTCTACTCTGTCTATTTTGTATAATGTCTTGATTAAATTCAATTAAGGTTGCACTTGGCATCAATCACCTCAAAGCCACTTTTCTTAATTTCGGGATTTCCTTCTAAGTTTTTCTTTTGAAATTTATATGATAAAGGTTTTGAAGATATAAAAGCTTCATGATCTCATTATCCCATGAAATGTATGACTGTCTATGATAAGCTTAATTCTGACTCAATCATTATTATTCAGTCTAACCTTTCGTGGTAATCACATGAAGTTCATATTATCTTCCTTGAAATTTTCTAAGCTGACCTTAAGAATGCCCATTTTGCTATGTGCACACATTCAAATCTGTTTTGACATTTTTCCACAATTAGTGGCTTTATCCCATTGGGACCTTTAGTTTATTATCTGATGTTGTAATACACATCATATTTAGTTACTAAAGGCATTATTAAACAGTCACTATAACAATACAAATTTTTCTCAAGTTAATTCAGAATGTGCAGAGGTAATAAATTGTTGTTGCAATTCAAAAGGGAAGCATAGTTTCATATTTATTTCTAGTAAATTTTATATTTCCTGAACATGAATAAACATATTTTATTTAGACTGATTGCTCACTCCGATTTAGAATAAATAATGAGATGATTTTGAACAAAGTCAGAATTTTAATAAATCGAAGGAAGAATTTGAAGATTCATGAGGTAAAATCTACAAACAATTTCCTTCCAGGTATGCATTTACAAGTTCATTTTCATCTATTATTAGTTTATCTTTTCTTTAGTTTATTTTTTATTCTTTTCTGTTTTAATTGCAGGTTTTCATTTTTTTTCAAAACTTGTAGTAAGCAGCAAACCCAGTTCAAATTGGCAACAGGTTCAGGGAAATTTTATTTGAGATTCATTAGAATTTGAGCATTCTTTAACTTTGTTTTTGTTCATTTGGGAAACCCAATCTAAATTAAAAACAATATCATAAGATTTCATCGGAAGTAGCTCTTAGTAGTTTTGATAACAAATTGTTCATAAAAGATCTCCGATGTATTATCTCACTCATATGCCATATCTCATTTCGCATATCGGAGGTTTGCAGTTGAATATACTTCCATTATCATGAATCGTCAATCTTCGATAAACGACTTTACCATATTGTGATGACCACATAATTCCAGACCCGATATGAAATTCAAATCAAGTTTATAAAATATCGCGTCCATTCAATCGCAAATAATGGTAGGAGCATAACTTTAAAAGGGTCGATGTCTCAGATCCGATATGTTATTAAATTTTCATCATAAAGTTATTGGGTCCACTCTTCATCGCATATCGACGTATCGAGAATTGTTACATCATGTGCTTAAGTTTTCCGATTGAAATTGCCAGTTAACCACGTCATTCATCGCATATTGGCATCCCAAGAATCATATTGTATTATATCGGGTACCAAACATTCACGAATCGCCGATTAGCATCGCTAATTAGAAATCTCCGATATCGCAATTGCTTCATTGCATTTTTATTTTATTTTATGCTCACATCACAATTCAGAATCTGCGATGTGCGTTGTGCAATGTGGGAAGCACAATGTAAATATTCCCAGATCCCCGATATAATATTTCTTCAATGATGCGATCGCTCCATTTTATTGCACATCTTCTCATTACATGTTTTCATATCGGCAATTTTCCATTGCAATCTCCGGTGTGATATCTTTCAATGCATGCGTCTAAGCCATTAACATTTAATCAATATATGGCATAGCAACAAAGGTGAAGTCTTGCATGATGAAGAAACATGTGATGCGAATCATCCAATACAACGATGTGTTATTTTAAAAGCGAGCTTGGGTAACCACTATGGAAAGAAAGCTGTTAATGAAAAATTTGCAGCATATTCAAATCATTCTGATTTCTCATATATTTCAGTTTTAAATATATAATTCCATAATTTAAAAATAAATTCAAGACCTCTCTATCTTCACATTTAAATTTTATTATCTTGGATGTGGTCTTGATTCTGGACAATTTATAAAATCATGGAGTTTATATGAAACTTATAATATTTTGAGAAACAGTCATTACTGCAAATTTTCATTCTCATTTCTGATGCATTTGTTTTCCCTCGAACATTAAGCATTCCATTTTTTTTATTTTACTGCTTGCTTTAGTTTAGATAAAATAAATAATGATTTTGGGTTATAGGATTTTGGTTAGTTTGACTTCTTCAAGTTTTTAATGTTAATTAAAATAAAAAGTCAGCTAGTTTGGAGAAACTGATACCTTTCAGGTAAGATCAAAAGCAATTATCCAATGGTAAGATTCATGTACCCACTTTCATTAATTTCCATTTCATTACTTTAATTTTCAGTTTTCTGATATATAAATCTGTTCTGCAGCTCTTCATAAAAGCATCCAATCCTCCACCAGATCATATTTTCGAAGTCCATACTCTTATCCTAGCTTTATTTCGATAAGCAGCGATAATCCTTATTCAAACAGATACACAAGGAAGTTTCAGAACCTTTAGCTTGTTTCTTTAAGAATTCCTTTCATTAGAAAATGATTAAGATGATGCTTTGAAACAAGAAGATTTTTATTAGACAGATAATTTTCGTTGTGGCTGAAATAATCATCACTGCTATCCAAAAAGCCTAAAAACACTTACAACCCTACAAGGTATGATTTTCTAAATCTCGACATAAGAAGGACTGATTACATGATTATTTTATTTTTCTTCATATTGTTGAGACAATGGTATAACCATTTTTGTTAGAGTTTGTATTTCAAAAACTTGGATTTTCCTTTCACTTTTCAATTTCTTTATTTTTGTTTGTTGATTTCTCTCTCATTTTAGCATAAGAATTCTTTTTCCTTTGGTTTTCAATTTTGATTTTGATGACCTTGCCATGATTTATATGGAAAGCCTACTTGTTACCTAACAATGGTCAACATACATGGAGAAAAATTGTTAATAGTCACCTATTAGATTTTTCTTAAATCTCTTAGTCAAGATTGATTTTCTTATTATAAAGGTAGACATACTTAAGGAAGAGATTACCAATTTAGAGAAGTTGACAAAGTATCATAAAATCTGGAGAAATTTCTTTTTCATCAAAATTGTAATAATTTTGAGATTTCAATATTTTATTAAGATCTTTCAAAGTTTTATTATCAGTCAAGAAAAATTATTTTTAACTAAGTAAAGACACTTTACAGCAAAGCACCTTTAACTCTGAAATTGTCATTCTTAACTCTTAAGGAGTCAATGATTCTCCCTGTCCCGAAGAGTCTTATTTTTCTAGAGTATAATTCAGAGATATATTTAAACTTAAAAGATAAGAGGTCTCATCATGAGCATGCTTACCATGATCATAGGGGAAAAATAGGCTGACATTACCAACACTGTTAAACAAACCAGGGTAATGGCTTATGATTGCAAAAAATTATAAGACAAAGGGTCTCATCACGAGCCAGCTTGTTCAGTCCAATTATAACCAGTGAATGGCATTGTCAACTATCTGGCTATCAAACCAGGACAATGGCTTTTAAGAACTAAAAAATAAAAAATAAAAAGAATAAAAATAAACATATATAAATGGATTTATTTCTAGGTCAATAATTCTTAAAAGAGATGGGATTTTGAATCATTGGTGATTAAAAGGTAACCCTGTCGAGACTATAGATGTTTGCTGGCAACAATGGCTCTACTTGTGACAAATGAGTATATTTTAAAAGCTAAGCTGTAAAGTGACCCCTGCTTTATCTCTACAACTAATTAAGGAATGATATAGAGTTTTGAAATATTTTAATTTATGAGGAATTTTAAGAAAAATTACAGTTAGATGATTCTTGCTTTTATTGAGACTAATGAACCCAGTTAAGTATTTCAAGCATAATTCTCTCTTCTTTAATTAGTTTTACTTTGATTTTAGGAAAATCTTATTGATATCAAATAGAGATAACTGGTTCTTCTCTCGTGTGTCGCCATTGTTGTGGTAAAACACAACCCCCCCATTATTGATGTCTTCACTTCGAATAATGGGGACCCTTTTTATAAATTTTTTGGCTAAACACCTTTTAAGATTTTTATTTTAGTTGATTATCTTACGTTTTTGTTAATTTTTATTTTCTTTGGATTCTTGTTTTGATTGCTTTGTTAGAATCAATTTTTTATAAGCTTCCCATTGACGCTTGTTTTGCCTTATTTGGTCAACTGGTTTGAAAATGGTACTCTTTTAAAGTTCCATCATTTATCTAAGTCTGGGTTAAAAATGTTATTTTTATTCTTTTTATTTATTTTCGGAGTGACTGTAGTTTAAAAAATTTCATAACTAAACTAAACATCATTAAAATAAAACCAAAATAAAAAAAATAAAAAACTGATATTTAACATTAAATTTTAACATTAATTAAATTTATTACTATAATAAAATATAATTAGTTTAATTAAAATTAAAACTTAATATTAAAAAAATATATATAAAAAATAAAAAAATAAAAAAATAAATAAAATTTACATCACATATCGCAATATCGCAATATCAGAACACATTGCAATTTTTATAACATGCACATTTGACAAAATGCGATATGCGATAAGACGATATGCGATGTGTTAAAAGTTTTTAATATAAAGTTTTTTGTTTTACCCCTTATGCCTCCCGTACCTCCACCTCACTCACCCTCACCTCACACTCCACTCACCATACCCCTCCACAAACTCACATGGATGAATTAATAAGTGTAGATTGATTTCAATGATTTGTTTAATGGATAATAAGTGTGGATTGATTTCAATGGTTTGTTTAATGGATAATGGGTGTGGATTGATTTCAATGGTTTGTTTAATGGATTATGGGTATGGATTGATTTCAATGGTTTGTAAATTAATTTTTATATTTTTATATTATAATAATTATATTATAATTATAATGTTTATTATAATTTTAATATAATTTGAATTATAATATTAATCATATTTAAATTAATTTTTTCAAATCATTTGTATATTAATTTAATTTTGTAACTTAATTAATTTCTAAATTAGATGATAATTAATTAGAATTAATCGTATATATTAGTTAGTTAATAATTAATTTAGAATTAATTATTAGATAATTAGAATCTAATTTAGGATTAAATTTCTAATTAAAAATTCTGATTTTTAGCCCAGCAACAGAATTTCCAGAATTATGCCAGATTTGACTCATCAACTTTGGAAGCTCATATATTGAGTTATACTTGGCCAAATAAGGCCCAAGACGGCTCATTGGAAAGATAAAATTAAGGAGAACATTTCTGAAGAGGTTCCACTAATAGATTTGGTCATTAATTGGATCAAAAATCATGCAGAAGATCAAGCTCTGAATTTCTAAAACAAAATCAATTCTCTGAGTTATTTTCCACATTTTCATTTGTCCTAAGCCTCTTCTAATTGCAGATTCGCTCATCAATAATATCCTTGGCCAATTAAACCATCCCAGGCATCAATAGGGAATTTATATTTTATTTTCAATTATTTATTTAAATAGAATTTGATTGGATTTGTTTTAATGCCAGAAATGGTATTTTGATTTTATTGTTACATTTTAATTCATTTTGATTTCTTTTTGCATGAAAACAGTAGAAGATATATGGAGAAAAATACCTCAATCAATGAGAATGCTCCAACAATTAAAGATGGGAATTTTTGAGCAAATAAAATTGGATTGGGCAGATTTCTCTTCAACAAACTTTCATCTCAAGGATTCCTTTGCAAAAATTATAAATAGCAGATTGCAGAATGTAATAGAGGCGGCTCTCCTCTGCAATTCTGAAATTCTAAAAGCACTTTTGTAATATGGATTTAGAGTTGTAGGTGGGAGGAGTGGAATCTCAGATCTGGGGATTATTGAGGTTTTTCTTTTACATCCTGAGTTATGTATAATAAACAGAGTTTGCACTATTGTAGCTCTGCTTTTGAAAGCAGAAGCTTAGGCATTGTAAAGGACTATTAGAGACCGGAGCTGGAGAAATGGATTCAATAAATTGGTATTTCGAATACTATTATTTTAAATGCTGGTTTTATTTTATGATAACAAGAATGGTGTCAATTTACTTACATATTTGTGCACTTTTGTCGGTATGGGTAATTTGCTTCTATTTTATGTTGTTATTTATCTCTGCTCTTATGGGCTGAATTCTGATTTATGAGTAACTATTTACTCATAAATCTGTCTTTTAATATTGGATGAATAAATAGTGATATGTTGTGAAATTCTTTCGCATATTATTGTTTAATAATTCAAGTTACTGATTAAATGATCAATACCATTTTGTGAACTATTTCCTGTGTGTTGTTGATTAATTATTTCAGTTAAAAGGTCTCAATAGGATGTGTTTTGCTATCCATAATGTCAGTTAATTGAACTATTTCATTAACTTGATATTCATTATAAACAAGACATATTTCAATCTCAATATTTTAAATACCTGCTCTTGGTTAGGTTAGATCTATATCTTCCTAATTGAGATAGGATTAAGATAGTTTCTTTTACTTGCACCTTAGAACAAGTTTGCATTTAGAGTAAATTCTACATTCTTTTAAGTCCTCTTCCCAAAGAGGCAAACTTTAGTAGTGGATTGGCTGAGCCCTAAATCAGCTTAAGGATCACTTTCTTGCCTGATCAGCAAGAAGGTTGATCTAATGTCTCTTTTCCATTGGTGAATGAAAGTCATATTTTAAAGCCATTGGAGATCGAGAGAAGGTAACTAGACCTATTTGAACCAGTCAGAACCACCATTCCAAACGGAAAAGGAGTTGCTTTAAGGTCCGAACCGGGTGGTCATCCCCCATGTTGTTGCAGCGATTTTCGAGGCTTCAATAGACCCAAATGAACAATGTGATCTATGCTCGAAAATGAAGAGATGGAGAGTCTAATAAACACAAAAGTAATCATTCAACGAACCAAAAACTAAAAGGATCAAGAAAGACTCAAGCAACTGATCAGGGAATCGAACTGACAAGAAACCAATATACTTGACCTTCAATCAGAAGGCTCAGTGAGAAAAAGACACCTAGAACCCTAGGGCTATGAACTACACTGATAGGAAAATAGACAAACAACTAAGAAGAGCAAGCCTAAAGCAGTAAAAATAACTCGAAAAATACTAATTTCAAACCAAAAACAAATCAGAGTCAAGCACAACTAACCAAAAAATCAACAGGGAGGTCAAACCAAACCCTACAGGGTTTGATGCGACTGTAAGGCAGTAATTCACGCCAAACAAGGGTTGGCGCTACTGTAACAAAAGCAACAAGCGCCAATTGGCACGACTGTTCAAACAAAAAGCGTGCCAAGCCGGATTTCTATGGGAGAATGGGAAAACCAGTGAGCCGAGGTCAATCTTGATACTCTGGAGCTGAACAAGAGGATTCTAAATAATCAAGCAAGTCAGAAAAGATGGACAAGCAAGCGAACGACTGAAGTCAACTCGACAAGGGAGAAACGACAAACTCACACAAATACCCAGTGGAGTTACCAAGTTTTTATGAAGGTAAATCCTCTCTGCGGATAGAGATGATCTCTCTAGCCCTAGAGTGGGTCTAGTAACAAAGGGACAAGCTATAGTGTAGGTTCCTAATTAACGAATGATAAAGAACAAGATATATTGACCTACTTGGAGTCCAACGCTATTGTCGTGGCTATCATGGTGGCGGCCTCTTAATCTCTATCTTCATAGGTCACGATCCTTCCACAACGGTGCTTGGATACCTGCATGAAGATCAACAAACAAGAGCAACATACGAAACAATGATCTCATTCATAATTACTAACCAATCAAGAAGGGTTAAGCATATTGCATCAAATAAAACAAATCAATGCAATATGGGAACCATAAAATAGTCATGTATATGTATTAATAGAAGAAAGAGTTACAACCGGAGCCTTGACATCGTAGCCTCCTTCAGCGGGGTTTAGTTGAAGCGTGTCTTGATGAATCGTCTGGGAATTCGGACGGGATGAAGACAAAAGTTTGAGCTCTCTTAGTGAGGGTCTCTTCCATTCTATATTTTCTAATAAAATGTATAGGAATCTCTTCAGTGTTTCAGCTATAATATGTTTAGTTCAGCTAGCAAATCAATGGAAGATGGCTATATTTATAGAGGGAGAGGAGGAGTTTGGGATTCCTACAATAGTGGAAGGGAGGCCTTCTCCCTTGGGAGGTTTCCCAAAAAGGTGGAAACAAGAGGCCAGAGGAGGAAGGCCGTGGTTATTCAGTCAAACCATTCCAGATGACTCGCGCCAATGGGCGCGGGGCCTAGTGTTAATTTCTTCATCGGTGCGAGGGCATAATGGTCTACTAGCACCAAGGCAAAAACATGTGTTTCTGATGGTCTGTTCAGGAAATTATCAACATAAGGAATGTTGTGCTCATGGAAAGGGATGCAATGATGGTATTTGCAAGGCATGACACTTTATTTTGGTCACATAAATGAGCCTCCAATGTTCGGGATGGGGATTGCAGGGATAGTGAAAAAATGTTCTGTAACAGTAGCACACCTTTTTTTAGGTATATCTCCCAAATCGTAACATATTTTTTAAAACTGAAGGGGGTTATTTTATATCATAGTTTTGGGAAGAAATATCTCTCTCTGTTTCTCCAAATTATTCCCATATTTTGAGAAAATTCTCAACAATACCATGGCTCAAAACAAGAAATTTACAAACTACGAAAAAATGAGCATTAAAGATGCATTCATAACGCCTGATCTGTTACACCTGTGCGAAAACTGGAAGAGGTTTTTGTACTTTGGCCCGTCTTAAAGAACGACCTCTCTCATTTTTCCATAATTGGCCTTTATGAAACTAAACCTTCAACTTGTGTGCATGGATATGAAATTTAACCAGATGTAGAGCAACATCTTCTCCCTTTCCATCTTTGAATATTGGGAGATATGTTGACCAATCAACAGGAGGTTGGGATTTGGAAAACTAGGAATACGAGATCTGTCCATAGGTGCATACCTGAAATTTGTTCTTGAACCCATATTAAACACAATCAACCAAAATGAATGACCTTAGACTAGTGGAGTCACCGTGAAATTTCAATCTACTGGATCCTTTGAACTCAGAGTCGCCATGTGAATGATTCAACATTCATATGTCCAACTATCGTTCACCATCAAGAATTTGATTTGATTTTTTTCGTTCATACCCAGGGAAAATGTGACCGGTAGGTCCTCGACAAAAACACCAATATGTTAACACTCCCTGATATCTACTAGGTTGGAAATAGACTCAAGAAGGTGACCACTAACCACTTATGGTCGGGGTAGTGGCCTTTCCCGACTGGAAGGGGATCCCTCACTTAAATAAACTAGAGATTTGACAATTATAAATCCACATAGATGAGGTCTGCTGTAACTATTTCACAATTCATTCTGTTTGGGGTAGGTAAAAATTTATCTAAAGAGAATGTTTACAGCTCAAAAACCCTGCACAAATAATGGCTTATGCTTAAACAACCACTCATTCTCACAAAGGCTCAATCAATATAACATCTCAAACATTTAGAAATTGTAGCATAGGGGAACAAGATATAGTAAATACTCAATTAAAATGAAACATCATGAGAAATTCAGATATTGCACTCATAGGAAATAAGCATTTTAGAATAAATTAAACACATATATAAGCACCATAATTGCACTAAACCAAGTTGTAACACCTAATTTGGAGCAATGTTAGGTTGAATTCCAAATAGCCTCAACTTGTAATTATGACAGAAAAATAGAAAAACTTTTAGTGGAAGAGAGACAACATCAAATTTTACAAGAGAAGAACAAATATTTTACAGGAGAAAAACAAGTCTGAGATCCCATGAGTATCTTCGCCAGAATATTAGTGGATCAACTGTACACAAGCTCCATGCATTAAATTTCAAGCCGCAACACAATTACATAGTAACACTCTTGCAAATTATTTTTCCAAACCAACCAACCAACCCTTTCTTCATTATATAGGAAAAGTATCATAATGTAATAGGAAATTTCATAAAAAACATGTTCGATCCATGGAGTGGATCAATACCAATTGGAAAAGTAGAAACATCATAACTGAAAAATAGAAAAATTTTAGTTGTTTACACCTTTTTCAAAAATAAAAAAGAAAATCCTAAAATAATTAACTTCACCCTAAAGAAATAACGTATTTTAAACCATGTTTATCTTTGAATCTCATCCAACTTGATTAAAGAAAATAGAAACAACAAAAAATCATAGAAAAGCTACGTGTGAACTAATAGCTCTGCGCAATGACTGGGTAGCACAAAGTCATCTTCCCTTTATGGCTGACATGTATTCGATGAAGGTTGGGTTGAGATGGAATCCATGTGTAAAGAAATCTGACCTCTCAAATTTCTGACCGCTGCCAACACCAAAACATGAGTGAAAATCAGTAGGCAAGGAGCTACGCAACACCTGTGCAACACCTGTGCAACACTTGCGTAGCACACTTTGTTTTGGGTATATCTCCCAAACCATAACATAATTTTCAAAAATTAAGGAGGTTATTTTATATGATATTGTTGGGAAGAAATACCTCTCTTAGTTTCTCCAAATCCTTCCCCATCTTCTCACAAAATTCTCTGCAAAACCATGGCTCAAAACAGGAAATTTACAAACTACGAAAAATGAGCTTTAAAGATGCATTCATAACGCCTGATCTGTGACACCTGTGCGAAAAATAGAAGAGTTTTTTTTTTTATTTGCCCATATTTAAGAAAAAATCCTCTCATTTTTCCATAATTGGCCTTTATGTGGTCAGAATTGTCGTTTCAAAAGGGTGTAAAAAACAGAGTACGCACAGCGAGAAAATCTAAGTAGCATTGTGATGATTTCACCTGATGTTTTGGAGCGCTCCACCTGAATTGGCATGTGAATCACAACATAGGTAATGATTAAGTGTAAGTGGTATGATATCCCTTTGGTATGAGAGTTTTATATATGAGAATGGGGTATTACATGAGGGTTATATGATATGACTATGGGAAATGGTAATGTTAATATAGGGAATGGTTTAGAATGAAAGGGGGGAATAAAATGAATGCAATATGATGATAGGTTAGTGGTATATGGGAAGGGTGCAGGATTTAAATTTATATCAAGGGGGATGAATGGAAAGTAAATGGGTAAATCGGGAAATAGGAGGTGAAATGGATAAGCATATAGTAAATAAAAATGAGGGATAAAATTGTAGGATGTCTCAAATGACCATACCTTGTAGCCATCAGAAATTTGACTGCAAATGAGCTCAATTTAGACAATTATGATAGACAAATTATTAAACCCCCTTTGAGTCTTGACTTGACATGACAAAAACATGTGCGACAAAAACATGTGCGACCATGACTCCCATTAACTTGACACTCTTTCATAATTTGAATGAACCCTTCATGTAAGAAGCTCCAAGATGTCAGACAACGATCTAGAGGCTATGAAAACAACAATATTCATAGGCTCAAATAATCAAAACTGAAAATTAAAGGATAAGGAAAAACATTTGACAATTAAACTTATGACCCTACTACACATGACCAAAATACGAGCGGTAAAACATGGAGGTTTGCTTGAAAAACAAATCTGAGATCCCATACCATAAGTATCTTCACCAGAATATTAGTGGTTCAATTGATACACAAGCTCCATGCATAAAAATCCAGGCCACAACACAATCATATAGTAACACTCTTGCAAAGCCTTTTTCCAAACCAACCAACCAACCTGTTAGGGTACTATAATTTATAGGATCTCAAGGTGATTGGATATTTTATCTTAGTTATATGATATTGTAAATAATATTTCATATTTGCAAATGATTTCCAAAAAAATATATAAAAGAAAATGAAAAGATGGTATTTAAAAAAAAATGGAATAAAGAGACAAGAGAAAAAGAAAAAACATAAAAAGAATAAAAAATAAAATGAGAACCCCATAAAAGAAAAAACAAAAAAAAATATAGTACTGAAAGTGTTGTAAATTTAAATGCCACTACTTGATAGATAGTTTCATTATGTTAAATAAAATCAAGGTTGTGTGTAACTTGTGTTGGCAATATGATGCAAAGTGTTGTCCTTGATGGAAACCTACTTGATAAAGTTGATAGCAACCTACTTGATGAATTAAGGGGGAGATTGTTGGCAATGCGATACAATGTGTTGAATTTGATGGAACCTGCTTGATGAAGTTGTCCCCGATGGAAACTGACTTGATGAGTTGTTAATGATGTAAATCTGATGTATCTACAGATCAGTTCAGAAGTAGCAAAAGAAAGGAATTCAGAAAGTGCCGGAATAATGTTGAACAAGGTATATCACAAAGCATACACGGGTTTGTTAAGGCGAAGTAGCGTATGTACGTGGAAAAGTACGTGCCAAGTCGCGTATGCCTATCTGCGCTCTAAATTTATAAAACAAGGGGTCTTTACCATGGTATTGGTTCGTTGTATTGAGCGCTGGATTGTCTATTTGATCCTGTCCAAGAATACCATTGGAAGTTGTGTGGTTTTGACTCATGGTATTGACAAAGGCTAAATGTATATAAGGAGAAGAAGATCATTGTGCAAGAAGGTGTGCAAGTGTCTGGGCTTTAATCAATACTTCACTCTGAAGTATATCTACATGGTTGAAATCTATTCTTAATTGTTAGATCTGAATCTATGATGCACCTATGAATATGATGAAGATTCAAAATCTCTAGATCTGGAAATGGTGAATCTCTAGGATGATCTGAAAAGAAGTGATGAAGACCTGGCGCAAATTTGTTGAAGAAATTAAAGAAATCTGGGTAAGTTCATAGATCTGATCTGTTCTGCAAAGTTTATCTTTTATAGATCTATACGCGGGTTCGTTTCGTGAAAAGTGCGTGTATACGCGGATCTGATTAAATAAAAGCGCGTATGGGCAGTTAGGGTTTTTATATAAATTGCACAGATGTATACGCAGGTTCGTTTCATGAAAAGCGCGTGTATATGCGGGTCTAATTAAATAAAACCATGTATGACATCTGAACTAATGGTTGCTTAAGGTTGAATGTGTTTTTGCATATTTATTCTGAAGTCTGGGTTATCTCTGATATTCTGGTTACAGTGGTTTCACTGTTCTGTTGGAAGCAATGGGCAAAGTATGTTTAATGATAAGTGAAGGGTTGTGTTGAAGCTTTTTGATCTAGTTTGAAAATTGATGAAACGTGGTCTGCAGTGGTGCTGAGGGTCGAAGCCTTCAGTAAGGGGGTAGTAGCTCCCTTCCAATGATAGCTAGTAAACGAGAGCAGGGGTAGTAGCTCCCTTCTAGGAGAGGCTGGTAAACGAGAGAAGGTTGTAGCCTTCTGCAGGTGGGTGCCTGCGTGCTAGTATGAGTCTGCGCCAGTAAATTGTTGTAAGATGTTTTATTTATAATAAATATTGAAGACTGAGACGACGACAACGGTGGTTTTCTCCCGAATTGGGTTTCCACCTAAAATCCTGGTGTTCATGTGTGTTTCTTATGTGTGATGATTTATTCTGTTCTTACTGCACCTGTTTACTGCTTACTAAACATCTAATGAATGAATGATGCAAGATCTAAGTAAAGAATTATCTGCATTATGAGATCTCTGGTTATACGCGAGTTTCATTAAGAAGATCCACATGTATATGCGAGTTTGCTTCGGTAAAGTAGCGTATGTGTTTTAGAGAAAGAAAAAGCAAAAAAAAATTCAGTGAGCTCTAAATACTGACTCACCCTCCCTCTCAGTATTTTTCCCAACAATTGGTATCAGAGCAGGTCCTTCTGAAAAATATTAGCCGCTAGAAGGAAGATCAAGCAAGATGAGCAATCAAGAAGGAATAACATCTATCAAGCCTCCAGTCTTTAATGGAAACAATTTAATCTTCTAGAAAATAATGATGAGATCATATCTTCAGTCTCTGGGAGCAGATGTATGGGCCATTGTTGAAGGAGGATATCAATATCCAACTGCAGTTCCAACAGATCCAACGGAAAGGAAGAATTATGAATCAAATGAAAAGGCGGTTAATGCTCTAACTGGAAGTCTAACTGAATCTGAATTCGTCAAAGTCATTCAGCTGAATACAACAAAGTAAATGTGGGACAAAATCATTCTAAGTTATGAAGGTGATGCAAAGGTAAAAAGTGCAAAACTCCAAACTCTCAGAATTGAATATGAAAATTTAAAGATGCATAGTGATGAGAGTATTTCCAGTTTCTTTTTATGTCTTGATGATGTTGTGAATCGTACGAGAAATCTGGGAGAAACAATAACCGAATCTACTTTGGTTGAGAAAATTTTAAGATCGCTAACGGCAAAATTTGAGTCAAAAGTTTCTGCTCTTGAAGAAAAACAGGATCTTCAAAATCTTACTGTGGTGCAACTTCATGGCATACTAACTACATATTAAATGAGAAGAGAAGGACCATCTAAAGTCAAAGAAGCCATTTTTAGAGCTTCTACAAAAGGGAAAGAAGTACGAGAAGCAGAGGGAGCAGGTTATATTTCAGAAGAAGATGAGGTAAACTTTGTAAAGAAACTTCAACTTGGTATAGGACGGTTTAGAGGTAAGCTTCCGTTCAAATGTTTTGATTGTGGAAGAGTTGGTCATTATGCTGCTAAGTGTCCTCATAAAGAAACATCTGCAAAAGGGAAGGAAGTAGCAAGAAGGAATAAGAATCGGTTTAACACTAGAAAAAGTTACTATACTCATGAAGACAGTGATGGGTTATCTGATAGTGCGGAAGAATGTGAACAAGACTTTAGACTTCTCATGGCATTTGAATCTAGAGAAGAAAATGATACTTTTGTGGATGCTCTAGAGGACAATGATTTTCTTGAAGAAAAAAATCAACTCAAAATATGCTTAGAAGAAAGTAAAATACTCTTAGAAGAAAGGAAAATAACCATAGAGACTATGGAAAAGAAGTTTGAAGAAGCAAAGAAACACATTGAGAAATTAGAATGTGAAGTGGTAAGTCTAAGAAAAGATTTTGAGAAAGTAAATACTCTGAATCTTAGATTTGCTAAAGGATCCGAAACCTTAGATGAGATTATCAAGGCACAACGTTCTCCTCTTATAAAGACAGGTCTTGGATATACCGGAGAATCTTCTCAAGCTTCAGCACCAAATTATCTAAAAGCCGCTACAGCTGGTTTACAAAATTCTGCCACTTAGCAAGGGAATAAAGAATCTTTACAGGTAAAGCATGATCATCTCAAATCGAAGAACACTAAAAAAAATATCTTTCAAAGAAACACCAATCAACAGGTAAATTCAAGTAGAAGATTTCATGATCGCAGAAATTTCTTCTTCAATGGACAATGTTTCTCATGTCACAATTTTGGTCATAAAGCTGTTCAATGTGTTACATATAAAACCATCATGACAAGAGAAGCAAGAAAGAAAATGATTGATATTGAAGCAAAGAAGAATACCTATAACAATTTCTCTCCTCTTCTAAATGAAGTTGAATGTGCTTATTGCAATAACTTTGGGCATGAAGAATCTGAATGCAGGAGAAAAGTTCAGCCAAAAGAGCATTTTTCTTCAAGTTCCAAAGTATGGAAAAAGAAGGAATTACAGGTTGAAAATTGTGGCATAGAATTATTTGCAGAAGGTGAAGAAAATCAATGGTACATTGATAGCGGATGCTCAAGACACATGACAGGTGACAAAAACAAACTTCGTGCATATAGTGATCTAGAAAAGGAAAATAAAGTTACTTTTGGAAATGATACTCCTGCTATAATTAAAGGAAAAGGGTCTGTGTTTCTAAAAGAAAAGGTGAAGGCTAAAGATGTCATGTATGTGGATGGATTAAGGCATAACCTGTTAAGTGTAAGTCAAATGTGTGATCAAGGAACTAAAGTTGTCTTTAGTTCAAAAGAATGTGTGGTTCGTGATCTTGATACAGGTAAAACAATTATAAAAGGAAAAAGAACTCCAAGCAACCTGTATGTATTGAAGAACTACAAAGAACAATGTTACTTGAGTAAATCTTCAGAAAACTGGCTATGGCATAGAAGGTTGGGGCATCTAAGATTCTCTCAAATCAACAAATCAAGCAGACTTAATGCTGTTCATGGTCTTCCCAATATTACTCTACCTGAAAGTATCATATGCAAATCCTGTCAATTCGGTAAGCAAACCAGAGTGCAATTTAATGCCAAGGAAGGATCATCAAGTAAGCCTCTTGAACTCATTCATACTGATATATGTGGACCTATGAGGAAAAATTCACCACGTGGTGAAGAATACTATATCTTATTCATTGATGATTTCTCTAGAATGTGTTGGATTGGGTTGATTAAACACAAAGATGAAGAATTTGAGAAATTTCAGATCTTCAAAGCACTGGTTGAAAATGAATTAGATCTAAAAATCAAGTGTCTTAGATCTGATCGAGGAGGAGAATATACATTAGATGAATTCCTTGAATTTTGTGAACAACATGGCATAAAAAGACAGTTTTCTGTAGCTGGCACTCCACAACAAAATGGCGTAGTAGAAAGAATGAATAGAAAAGTTCAACAAATGGCTAGAGATATGCTTGATGATTCCGGAACACCTGACACTTTTTGGGGAGAAGCAGCACATACAGTAGTAAATATTCTTAACAAGGCACATGTTCATGTAAATAGTGATAAAACGCCATATGAACTCTGGTATGGTAATCCTCCCACTGTAAAGCATTTTAGAGTTTTTGGAAGAAAATGCTTTATCAAAAATAATGATGAAAAAATTGGCAAGTTTGAACCTAGAGCAGATGAAGGAATACTTCTTGGGTACTCCTCTAGGAGTAGAGAATATAAATGTTACAATAAAATACTTCAGAAGATTGTTGAATGTATTGATGTTGTTATTGATGAGTCTCCTGCAGCCCCAAAAGAAGAAAAACAAACAACAAATGAAGATGATGATGACTTATGTCCTTCTACATCAAATAGCAATGATATAGACATTGAACCCAATGAAGAACTTGAAGATGATTTATCTGAAAAAGCTCCATCCAGATATGTTCAAAAGAATCATCCAGAATCTCAAATTTTGGGAGATAAGGGATTAGGTGTACAAACAAGAAGGACTCTTGTGGGATCTTCTAGCTATCTGGCATTTCTATCCACTATTGAACCACACAATGTCAATCAAGCTAGCAAAGATGAATGTTGGGTTCAAGCCATGAATGAAGAGCTTGATCAAATTGAAAAGAATCTCACTTGGGAATTAGTACCAAGACCTCATAACAAAAATGTCATTGGAACTAAATGGATATTCAAAAACAAGTTAAATGAGAATGGGGATGTTGTAAGAAACAAAGCTAGACTTGTTTGCAAGGGTATACTCAACAAGAAGGTATAGACTTTGAAGAAAATTTTTCTCCTGTAGCTAGACTTGAAGCCATAAGAATGTTTCTTGCTTTTTCAAGTTTTCAAAAAATCAAAGTTTATCAAATGTTAAATCTACATTTCTCAATGGTGATCTAGAAGAAGAAGTTTATATAGAACAACCAGAAGGATTCATTTTGGGAAATGATGAAAATCTTGTTTGTAGACTTAAAAAGGCTCTATATGGTCTCAAACAAGCTCCAAGGGCATGGTATTATCGGCTTGACAAATATCTTCATCAACAAGGATTTTGAAAGGGGTCTGCTGATAACAACTTATACACAAAAATTGAAAATGACAAACTATTGATTGTGGTTGTATATGTTGATGATATCATTTTTGGAAGTAATGAAGAATCTATGAGTCAGAAATTTGCTTCTGTCATGTAGCAAGAATTTGAAATGTATTTACTTGGGGAACTAACATTCTTTCTTGGCTTGCAAGTGCATCAAACTACAGATGGTATATTCTTATCACAAGCAAAATACCTTAAGCAAATTCTGAAGAAGTATGGCATGGAAGAGTGCAAACCTGTAAGTACACCAATGATAACCAGATGTAATATCAGTTCTCATGATAATTCTCCCACGGTGAATCAACCAGAATACAGATCTATGATAGGAAGTCTACTTTATCTCACTGGGACTAGACCAGACATTATGCATGCAGTTGGGATTGTTGGACGATTCCAAGCTAATCCAAAAGAGTCTCACCTTCAGGCTGTCAAAAGAATATTCAAATATATACAAGGAACTCAAGACTTTGGACTATGGTATCTAAAGAATGCTGATCTTACTCTTCATGCTTACACTGATGCAGATTGGGCTGGAAATGTTGATGATTGGAAAAGCAGTAGTGGTGGTGCATTCTATATGGGGCCCCGGTTAGTATCTTGGTTCAGAAAGAAGAAAAAATCTATTGCCTTATCTACAGTAGAAGCAGAATATGTAGTTGCCGCATCATGTTGCACTCAACTCCTTTGGATGATGCAAAATTTACAAGACTTTCAAATCAAATGTTCACTTCATATCTCCATTATGTGTGATAATACAAGCGCCATCAGTATCTCAAAGAATCCTGTTATGCATTCCAAGACCAAGCACATTCCCATCAAGTATCACTTCTTACGTGAACAAGTGCTTGAACAAAAGGTGAAGTTGGAGTATGTTCCATCCAAAGAACAAGTTGCTGATATATTTACCAAACCTCTGCCCAGGGAAGCGTTCAAATATCTCAGACAGAAGCTGGGAGTAGTCTCTGCCATGCAGAAAATCAGAACTGCTTAAATTCAGAAGATTAAATTGGATATGCGGGTTTCTTGAAGGACGGTCGCGTATATACGCGAGTTTATACATAGAAAACCGCGTATGGTTGGTTGCTGACAAATTTTTTTTGGGGTCAGCATTTTTCAACACAGCTGGAGTGCTGTTTGGTATCTCTGATGCTATTTGGTATCTCTGGTGATGTTTCAACTCTTATATTTCTGTTTCATTCTCTGATATTGGGTGAAGATACCTTGATGATTGGCTGTTGAAAGTGTTCAGGTTGCACAGGCTAAGGAGGAGTTTTGGTCATATGGAAAGGATGCATTGGATGCACAGTTTCAGGGGGAGAATTATCCTTGAATAATGCATTGTTGGCATTATGATGGTTCTGAAATATGATCTCTCTCTTGAGGTCTTTTTGGTCTTAGTTATAAAAAGTCATCTTTGTAATTTGATGAAAAGGTTATGTTGAGACCTATGATGTAAATTGTAATATTCAGTCATGTAAAAGGCTTGTTCAAATTTGTAAACCCACTTGGTTGGGAACTTGAGTCTCTTATGTAAATCCACTTGGTTGGATCTTATATGTAAGTATGAGTCCTTGGTGATAGGAAAGGTCATAGAGTCATGTACTTCATTAAAATATATATATATATATATATATATATATATATATATATATATATATATGTTTGAAGATTCAGCATGAACTCAGGGGGAGCATGGTAACTTCAGTACTCATAAGATCTACAGAGCTCTTCTTTACACAAGGGAAGAAAAACCTTGTCTTGGTTTTGATCCGCCCTTTGCCCTTGATGTCAAAGGGGGAGAGTAACATGGTGTTTGTATAAGGGGAGAGTATGTGTTTGAATAGGGGGAGAATATCATGGTGTTTGCATAATGATTATAATCAATGTATCTATCTGTTGTGATGATCAAACACCATCATGGTTGCCATCAAGTCCAAAGGGGGAGATTCTTGGCAATATGATGCAGAGTGTTGTCCTTGATGGCAACCTACTTGATAAAGTTGATAGCAACCTACTTGATGAATTAAGGGGGAGATTGTTGGCAATGTGATACAATGTGTTGACTTTGATGGAACCTGCTTGATGAAGTTGTCCCTGATGAAAACTGAATTGATGAGTTGTTAATGATGTAAATCTGATGTATCTACAGATCAGTTCAGAAGTAGAAAAAGAAGGGAATTCAGAAAGTGCCAGAATAATGTTGAACAAGGTATATCACAAAGCATACACAGGTTTGTTAAGGCGAAGTAGTGTATGTACGCGAAAAAGTACGTGCCAAGTCGCGTATGCCTATCTGCGCTCTAAATTTATAAAACAAGGGGACTTTACCATGGTATTGGTTCATTGTATTGAGCGCTGGATTGTCTATTTGATCCCATCTAAGAATACCATCGGAAGTTGTGTCGTTTTGACTCATGGTATTGACAAAGGCTAAATGTATATAAGGAGAAGAAGATCATTGTGCAAGAAGGTGTGCAAGTGTCTGGGCTTTAATGAATACTTCACTCTGAAGTATATCTGCATGGTTGAACTCTGTTCTTAATTGTTAGATATGAATCTATGATGCACCTATGAATATGATGAAGGTTCAAAATCTCTGGATCTGGAAATGGTGAATCTCTAGGATGATCTGAAAAGAAGTGATGAAGACGTGGCGCAAATCTGTTGAAGAAATTAAATAAATCTGGGTAAGTTCATAGATCTGATCTGTTTTGCAAAGTTTATCTTTTATAGATCTATACGCGGGTTCGTTTCGTGAAAAGCGCATGTATACGCGGATCTGATTAAATAAAAGCGCGTATGGGCAGTTAGGGTTTTTCTATAAATTGCACAGATGTATACGCAGGTTCATTTCATGAAAAGCGCATGTATATGCGGGTCTGATTAAATAAAAGCGCGTATGACATCTAAACTAATGGTTGCTCAAGGTTGAATGTGTTTCTCCATATTTATTCTGAAGTCTGGGTTATCTCTAATATTCTGGTTACAGTGGTTTCACTGTTCTGTTGGAAGCAATGGGCAAAGTATGTTTAATGATAAGTGAAGGGTTGTGTTGAAGCTGTTTGATCCAGTTTGAAAATTGATGAAACATGGTCTGCAGTGGTGCTGAGGGTCGAAGCCTTCAGTAAGGGGGTAGTAGCTCCCTTCCAGTGATAGCTAGTAAATGAGAGCAGGGGGTAGTAGCTCCCTTCCAGGAGAGGTTGGTAAACGAGAGAAGGTTGTAGCCTTCTGCAGGTGGGTGCCTGCGTGCTGGTATGAGTCTGCGCCAGTACATTGTTGTAAGATGTTTTCTTTATAATAAATATTGAAGACTGAGACGACGGTAGCGATGGTTTTCTCCCGAATTGGGTTTCCACCTAAAATCCTGGTGTTCATGTGTGTTGCTTATGTGTGATGATTTATTATGTTCTTACTGCACCTGTTTACTTCTTACTAAACATCTAATGAATGAATGATGCAATGATCTAAGTAAAGAATTATCTGCATTATGAGATCTCTAGTTATACGCGAGTTTCATTAAGAAGATCCGCGTGTATACGCAAGTTTTCTTCAGTAAAGTAGCGTATGTGTTTTAGAGAAAGAAAAAGAAAAAAGTTTTTCAATGAGCTCTAAATACTGATTCACTCCCCCTCTCAGTATTTTTCCCAACAACTTGTTCAAAATTCTACAATCCTTACTCATTGTTTGATCATACAACTTACTCTTGGTTAAACAAATTTAAATTTTTGTTAATTAGATTAGAGAATAAGATTAGCCAAACTGTTTAATCTTGGCTAATGTTAGTTAGGTAGAAAATTAATATTGATTCAAATGTTTACGCTGAATTAATGGAGAAATAATTGGATAGGATAGACTAGGATTTTTTTTTTTCAAAAGAAGTAAAATAAGGGTCTGCAAGTCCAAATGCACCCTTAGGAATGAATAAAAATCTTAGGCTTAGTTTAGGAGAAAATTTGAAGACAAAAGGAAAAATGTGGTTAATTCTACTTCAAAATGCTTACTAGTGCATTTTTAGCCTAAGTTTTAAAAAAATGATGTAATTTGCGCTTTTAGGCCTAATGTTTGAATGTATTAAGGTTTTACCAATGTTCTGCCATGTAATAAAGTCAAAAGTACGTCAAAAACCATTTTTCTCTTTTGTTTAAGTCAATCGCTCAAATCAACAATTTTATTTTCACCGCGCCAGATCTACAACTGACATTGCTTTTCGCCCCCCTTTCCATCCTACCTTTACTACCTGGGGGTGGGGGGGGGGGGGGGTTCGAAAAGATGGTTTTACCCCTGTCGACCCCATGCAACGTGTCACCTCTGTTGAATTTCACACCCCCCCTCACGATACCACTTACTGCTTCGACCCCTCTCCGAAAACTGCTATCATCCTCCTTTCCTGCTCTCCCTTCTTACGCTCTACCCTCCACTGATAGCATGCCATGTGGCTATAACCGTTAGCCAATTAATACATTTCTCAGGATAACCATTAGCACATTCAATATTTTTTGGGTAACTGTTTGAAAATCCAATGAACCCGCGCCCATAACGGAAAAATCCCCAAAACATATAACTCTGTCGCGCAACAATTCTTCACCTTTTCTGCTGCATATTGTCTCAATTTACCTTGTTTTCCAGATTTCATGTGCCACAATTATTCTTCCATCAATCAAACATCTAATCTAGAACAACATAAGGCCCAATTCTCCTTCAGTCTTCTACAAACCCTCATTCCTGGTAAACATTCATTTCACTCCTATTTATGTAAATTTCCATTGACAATATGCCTCAAAAGAAGAAAAAATCCGAGGAATATATCAACCCTCTCATGCATCCCTCTGTAGACCTGGATCATATCCCCTAGAAACTCGAGACTATAAGATTTCCAAGACTTAGTGTGAGTTCGATATTTTCTAACTCTACTGCTGGCTCAAGGAAAAATTTGTTGATAATACCGATGAAATTGGACTCTGGGAGTCCAATCTCCCTCATTAAATCTTTCCCCAGAAATTTCACTCCCTCAAATTTGTTAGAAAATGTCAAGCCTGCTATGTCCCAAACTAGGGAGCCATCATAGCCCTTAGAGGGGAAATTATACTCACCATTACCTCTAAAAACATTTACCAGATGATGCAGGCCCCTCCTGTAGAAACCAACACTCCATTTTTCATGGAAGCCTTAACGGAACTCTATCAGAAGTTGGATTTTGCTAAAAGAGCACATATTTTTGACCTCTTCTTGCCTGAAAAAACCCAATTGCCTAGAAAAAATACACCTTACCCTTATTCTATGTTCCCAAATCAAGCCAAGAAAATAATATCTGTGTTATCCTGCATATTGGGCTATTACTATGATCAATGGGTAGATGAACCTCTGTTAGGCTTCCTATCAATATTTTCTACAGATTACAAACCTTCAATCATTTTCAATTTCAATCAATTTTTGGCTAACAGTATACATGAACAACTCCTTAAGTTACCAACTGAAGGAGTGCTCAAGTATACTTATATTTTGGTTTATATGCTTATCTATTATCAAGTAGAAAAAATCAAGTTTGCAATGCAGAATCTAGATGAGGAAGGGAATCAAAATTCTGTAATATTTTGGACTTCCTTAGTAATGAAATATTCATAGGAATTCACATTTAAGCATTACATTGAGAAGTTCATACATCCAATGATGAGCATGCTGACCAGTTCTACAGAACCGAGAATCAGTGAGGAAATAAAGAATATTTTACATTTAACAGAGCAAGCAAAAGTCAGAGATTGGTACCTGTACCAAAAATATATTGAAATTAGGGTGTATGGGTGTGAATTGTCACCATACAAGTTGCAAAAATACCTCCCAATGAGAGTATTTTCCCTAGAATACATCAGATAGATAATCAACTCTAATGAAATAAATTTTGTTTCAGCCAAGAATAAATCCCAATTCATGATTAAAACTCAAGTTGGTTCTTTTTTTTGCAACCACAGGAAAACATGAGAAGAAGCAGACAAGCTTCTCAAAGAGATGAAGTTTAATCTCAATTTCACATGGTCATATGACCCTTTGGGCATAATTTATAAGTTGAGGGTGGAACAAACAAATCACTCCGTATACCCATACTCAGAGGCTAGAAATTGAAATATATGTAAACCAATTGACCCGAATAGAAAATACTTTGTAGGAAGCTGAAGAACAGCTGGTTTCTACTTCAACTTTACAGACTCCTACCCCTTAGGGGAAAGATAGAAAAAGGCGAAGGGAGGAAGAATCACCTTCAGTAACAGACAGTGCGGGTAAAGAGTTTAAGATTATGTACAGAAAGAGGACCAAGTTGAGTCCTAAAGTATATTTAGAAAAGAATGTAGAACAAGGTGCTCCTATGATTATTAAAGAAACACCATCTTCATCACAAGAAGGTAGCAATTTTTTTGCATCTCCAACAATATCATCTGTGTCACAGTGTCAACAAGACACAACTCAGACTTCAAAGGTTATTCAAGGAGAAAAGGAGAAGAGTATTTTTGATAGATACAGAGAGATCAAACTCAAGAATGAAGTTATCAAGAACAAAAATTACACACAGTTCTGGAAGTAGAATTCCAGTTCACATAGTAGGCTTTTATCAGGCTTTGATTCAGAAAGACAGAGGATGCATATGGCCTTCCTTGAGGCTCAAATCCTACAGCCCAAAACAACAGTAGATTACAAAAAGATAACATTTGAGTTTGACACTAAGGACATTCATTCCATTGATCAAATGGTGATGCACAAGCAAACTTGTGAGATGATTTTCTCTACTTTAACCAATACAAAAATGATTGTGTCAAAATTGCAGATGTCACTTTCAAACATCCAATCTTAGCTAAAGAGTGAGAAGATCTATTCTCTGGACAAAGGTACCAACATCAAATCATTAGAATATTTGTAGAAATTTGCTGAATAATGAAGATTTATCCACTGAGATTATCCTGATCACATACTAATTCGAATTCATATGAAACACATAATCTCTTCTACAATCAATCATCAATTTGCGGAAATAGAAACAGTCGCATGCGCACATAAACACAATATGTAATGGGGAAAGATTATAGATGAAAACCCCTCAGCTATTTTGTATATTATATGGAGAGAACATGTAACAGTACATAGCACAATACTCCTCACAAGTACTCAGTACTATCTCATGAAGTTACACACAAACTAGCTCAGTTTTGAACAAGTCACAGGTTCAAAAACCATCCACTAATTGCCTGCCTCTATTGCGCAATCAAGGCTGGTCTAATGAGAGATCCAAGGTTCTCCTTGGCTTGACAACGCAATCCTCATGGGCAATTTCCTCTACCCTTTCATCTATCTCAACCCTTTCATCTACCTCTTTCACTGGTATTCACTGAACTTTCCATGCACTATAGTGAATTGATGTGTTCTTGAGTTGAATAATGAGTTAATAATTAGTGAATTAAATAATATTTAATTCACTCCACTCATTACTATTTTATTAGCTAGTTAAACTAATCACAACTAGTTCAACTAAGTTAAACCGAACACAACTCCACCAACTGTCTCATCAACCCCACCAAACTTCTGCCACTGAAGTCCTAACTGAAGTCAACCATGCATGAGCTCACCAAACCCCAAGGAATAGCATAATTCCTTCTGTCAGATGCATGGGCCACATCCGTAGCTCCAACTGAAGTGCTCCAAGAGAATAAACTGAAGTTTAGAGTCTAAATATTATTAAGGGTTAATAATATTTGACTGACCTATTTTTAGATAGGCAGTCTAAAAATAGACTTCGACCTGTATGTCTAAAAATAGAGGTCCATCTATTTTTACCAACTCGACTAATCATCCAAGAATATCATACTGAAACTCCTAGACCATGCTCCATATGTCTAAAAATAGACATAGTCTAAAAATAGACTTTGCGCCAAAAATAGCCTGCGGGCCCACTTAGTGAAGGCGACTTCATTTCACTAAGCTCCATCATCTTGTTGCATTTTCAACACTCCCTCTCAACAAGATATGGATTATCTGCAACCCCTATCATGAAACTGGTTAATCCTATGTTTCATGATAGATCTAAAAATATTGATATCCGTTATCATCATATCATAGATTGTGTGCAGCGGAAGATCATGTTGCTTTAGTACATTCCTACAGAGGATCAGGATGCAGATATTCTAACGAAGGCGCTCACCGGGAGAAAATTCGAATGCCATAGAGGCAGGATCGAGGTGAAGGATAATCCCTATCTTGTTGAGATGGAGTGTTGAGATTCAACAAGATGATGAGCTTAGTTAAAAGAGTCGCCTTCACTAAATGGGCCCGCAGGCTATTTTTGGCGCAAGTCTATTTTTAGACTATGTCTGTTTTTAGACATGGTGATCATATTTCAGAAGTTGCAAGATGTTAATTGTGGATGGTTGGTCAAGTTGGAAAAACCAACTAGAATCTTCCTCATCCAGATATCCTCACATGCAGCTTGACTTGCTGCCATGTATTCTGCTTCTGCTGAACTGAGTGCCACGGATCTTTGTCTCCTGCTGTACCAAGAAACTGCTGTAGATCTGATACTGAAAATCCCTCCTGGTGTGCTCTTTCTGTCTGTTGGGCTTCCTACCCAATCTACATCCGTGAAGCCATGCAAATTCACCTCATCCATTTGTCTGTACCATAAACCATACTCAGATGTGCCCCTGAGATATCTCAGGACATGCTTGCCTGCCTTCCAAAAGAGCTTGGTAGGCCGAACCATCACTTGTGAAAGCTAGTTCACCGCATAGCATATGTCCGGTCTTGTATTAACTAAATACATGAGCGAACCCACCAACTGTCGATAAACAGTGGCATCCACTACCTCTGCCGATGTAGCATCCTCTTTCTTCGAATTTCCTGGAAGAGGAGTGTCGATGAGCTTGAAGCCTTCTGCATGAGAAACTTCTGGGTATCTCTAGGCATGCTGCCTTGAGACACAAAAAGTTCACTTTCCCATTTCCCGCCATATTTTCCAATCCAAGGAAATAATGAAGGAGAGGCCCAAATCCTTCATCTCAAACTCCTTTGTAAGATCTGCCTTGCATGAGTGTATCAACTGCTCATCACCTGTTAGTATTAAATCATCAACATAAAGTACAATGATTAAAAGCTTACCCTCCACCACAATCTGGTATAGGTTTGCATCCGCTTCACCCTTGGTGAAGCCAAGTCCAGTGAAATAGCTGTCGATCTGAGTGTACCAAGCACGGGGTGCTTGTTTCAGCCCATACAATGCTCTTTTGAGCCTGCACACATGTGACTTGCTGCTGAGGATCTCAAATCCTTGAGGCTTCTCAATGTACACCTCTTCCTCAATGATCCCATCAAGGAACGCAGTCTTCACATCCATTTGATGAATGTGCCAACCCATTTGCGCTGAGAGATCAAGGATGGCTTGTACAGAAGAATACAGTGCGTTAGGTGCAAAGATTTCTTCATAGTCAATCCCCTCGATCTGTGAGAAGCCTCGGGCAACAAATCTTGCCTTATACTTCTCGACGCTCCCATCAGCAACTTGCTTTACCTTGTAGATCCATCTTGATCCTACAACTGATTTTCCCATCTGTTAGAGTCGGTCTTTACAGCCCTCCGTCAGAGATCGTTTCGCTTTTGCATATTCATTCTTAGGTGTCTCGCTTGTTCCACTTCGTTGCATTTCGCTAGGAGCATGCCACTGACTGACGAGGGGGTCTGGTTGTCATGTGTTTCCTCATGCTTGTACCCGCAGGGCTATTTAGAAATTCTTCAAAAATTTACTGAAGTTCATCGTCATTTCATTCATGGTCATTAAATGTCAGTTTCGTTAAAAAGAGTTGTTAGTCCTAGAGTCTAGGGTTTTCGAGTCTTTGCATATATGTCATAAAGCCCGCAGGCCATGAGGTTGGTTTCGCAAGTTTTGATTTCATATTTTTATTATCATAAGCATTTGAAAACATTTCTAGTCCAAAACTTTGTTTTGGAACTAGAAATTGTTTAATTTCATTTTTGTAATAATTGTATTTATTTCACCATGAGAAGCTTCAGTGCAAGCCTCTGATCTTGTCCTAAGCTAAAGTGCCACATCTCTGCAAAAGACAGCAAAGTTATCAGTCCAAAAACTCAGAAAAGCCAAAGAGAAACATTGTATTAAAAGATCAAATGACAAAGTGCAGAAACATTATGAAAGTGGGTTGTAAAATAAATTTGAAAAGCAATATGATTTGATGAGATATTTATTTCATATATAAACATGACAAACAAACTCATTTTCCAAAAATCCGCAAGGCAGAGGTCGAAGTCGAGTTTTTGAAGGCCGTAGGCAAGTTTTCATAGCTCTGGATAGTGTTTGGAGGGCGTGCGACCCACTTGAACGGGCGAGACCCACTTGAGGGGCGCGACCCACTTGAGCGCCACAGCCAGTGTAAAGTTGAACGAGCGAGACCCACTTGGGGGGTGCGACCCACTTAAACCAGTGCGCTACCCACTTAAATCAGAACCCAGAAAATTCGTTTTTTGCGCCCAGATTCGATTCTAGTCGACTCCAAAAGCTTCCAAACAGGTTTTAATCATTGCTCATTCGATTTTTAATATGGTTGTGATGTCATTGATGTTGGGGAAACAAGCCATCCTTGGAGAAAATATATGAACCCTTCATTCACATGCAAGTTAATTCTGTAAGGGTTTTGAGATTGTATGGGCAGTTTTATGAAAAATTTGAAAACCTTCGAATGGTGGATATGTTCACACCCTAGCACGTTGTATAGATGATCCTCACGCCCTCAGTTATCATCTTATCACTGTTGTTCATGCTCTTTCATATTTTGCACAGTCTTATGTCGACTAATCTATAGCCCTCATTACCATAATATCACCATTGTTGTTGTTATCATTATATTACCACTGTGATAGTAATTTGTGTCACTATGGTCATGGTCTTCTCCCTGTTCTCCAGTTCATAAACACAGTCCTCTACTTGTTTGCTTCTTTGACAAACTTTTCCCATCATTACCAAAAGCTTGCCCCATACTTTGCAGCTGGCATTCATTTGTGAAACTCACTTATGGTCAAAATAGTGATAGTTTTCATGCCACTAAAACAGAGCCATCTTCATTGTAATTTTGTTTTCCTATGATACTTTGGCAGTGGGTGATATCTATTGGGTGTTGAAACATACATTATAACTTTATTTTCACTGCATCTATATCAGTATACATATTGCAAATATCTTGTTCAAAGCCATGTCAGAGACAGAGTCAGATTATGAGCAAGAGTCGGACAGTGATTCCACGACAGAGGGTAATGTGCCACGGAGGCCTCACCGAGGTGGCAAAGGTGGTGACAATTGCAGGGAGGAGCCTACTTCTTTGGCTCAGTTGCAGGCATGTCCATTAGCAATGGATTTTTTTCGGTATCTGTCATGTTTTTGATTTTGTGAGATGATTTCACAAACCCAGCTTCATCGTGAACTAGCTCGCCTGTTTGTTCTTCATTTACGTAATGGCCGTGTAAATCTCGCTGGAGTAGATTTCTTTTTGTCACCAATGACTATTGCTCATGCCACTGGTATACCAAATGTAGGAGAGGAATGGAACAAATGTCAGCATTTAGAGAAATCCTACTATCAGCCATACATCAAACCTGAGTATATGAGGCACTTGGGAAGAGTTTTTCCTTTCAGATTCCTGAGGGATGAGTTTGCACCGCTGATGAAACTCATCATTCAGTATTTCAGTTGCGAGGGAAGATTCGCACGTCTCTTTGCGTACCATGTTCGTTTGTTGATGCACTTCACAAGGGTACGTATGATGAACATTCCGTATTTTATGTATCGCAACATAGAGAGGATGGTGATTTTTGTACAAAAGAAGAGCCCAGCACAGCAGCATAGAAGTATATATCATTACGCTTTGATCAAGATCATAGTGTTACATCAGTTGGCACAGCAGGGCATCACTTGGGAGGATTTCATCTCCCGTGACTTTTTCACAGCGTCACAGCTGCCTCCTGAGGTAGTTTATGATGCGAGAGAGCCTTCACACCAGCCAGACATTCCTGAGGTCGGGCAGATCAGTGCTCCATTGCTTATGACATATCAGCGAGGCCACCAGGGCCTTATTTGCAGCTTCACGACGAGTACTATCTCCACATGGCGTGGAAGGGGTCTCGCCTTCTTCATCAGTGTAGGTACATTCACAAGATCATGATAGAAACAAAGACATGTTTCGTCACATGAAAGGCCATTATTGGGCTCGCATGCATGTCTGCAGAGCGAGAATGAAGATTCTGAAGAGGAGGTTGAGCGAAGCACTAAAATGGCGGAAAAGGCCTGATCCACTCCAGATTTTGGCCGATGCTTCATTGGCTGGGCATGATACATGATGGAGGGTCTTCACTCCGAATTTGAGCAAATTCGGAGAAATTTTTGTCATTTTGAAATATTTTGGTCTAAAAACAGGTTTTTCGGTTAAGCAGGTAGCGCACTCATATGCTCACTTTTTTTTGGGACACTTGCTGAAGGAAATCTTTGCATTTTTGGATTTTTCATGGTAATTTATGCATCCTCAGGCATTTCCAAAGCATTTCATCAGATTCTGGATGGTCAAAAAGCTCAAAAACACCATGAAAACCACCTTGCTGCCACCTTTTGCATCAGAAAGAAGTACTTCTGGGAGAATGAAGTGTTGGAGGGGAAAATGAGCTCCAAATTGAGAAATTCCACTTGGGTTGGATAGCCAACCTCCAGGGCTTTCCAACGAGCTATCATGAGCTCAATTTGGATGCCAGAAAGTACTTCAAAATCAGGCTGAAAGGTGCGCGACCCACTTAGCTCAGGGGCGCGACCCACTTAAAATTTTGGTTGAATTTTCAACTTCCAGCTCAGAATTTCGGCCAGTTGGGACCAGTTTTGCTTATGGATGAAATTTTTGGGTTTTCATGATGTAAATTGATGGTTGAAATGTAAATTTGGCTTATTTTTACCTATTCTAGAAGATTCACTCTCAAAAAAGTGAAAATCATGTAAATGAATCAGTTTCAACTCTTTTAGAGGCAAGTTGTTAGCTGCCTAGATTTTAGCTTCTTGATTAGAATTTGTTGGAACTGCTCCTAGAAGGAGGATTTCGACCCCTAGAGGCATGGGAAGGGGTTAGGATGGTCTATATGATGTAATTTCTCAATCATTTTCAGAGATTGGAGAGGTTGGACTCTTGGGAAACTTTTGGCACCATTGTACATATTTTTTCATATTTTGGCTAAGGAAAGATCAGAGGTTTTGCGGCACTTGTTGGGATCCTTGTGGTGTTCTGTTCTTGATGGTGTTTTCTCTCTATTTACTGTAAGTTCTTGATGTTTAATGTATGCCATTTCTCACTCATGCTTCTTAAATTAAATGAATGAGTAGATGAGGTTGAATCCATTATTCACAGTGCTCTGCCTTTGAATTCATTTAGTTTTTCATGTTTTCCACTGTTTGAAAAGGATCCATGTTCATCCTTTCCCTTTTCAGCTCCTGTTCGTTCTGATCCATCCACATATCTAATCTAAAGCATCAAGACATTCACCAACCTCGCCCCAACTCGAATTCTGCAAAGGTCTGACCTTATCCCCAGACCCAAAATTTGTTTTTCCCATTTCTCCAACGAAAACCCAAAAATAAAAATCAAACATACCTATCTCTTTACTAGCCTAAAATCAGTTCCCATTTTAAGTCATCTCGCACCCTATTGCTCATTTTATCGAGATTGACGGAGAGAGCCCTCTCCTGTCCTCGTAGGGCTAGCTACGAGGCTGAGCTTGGTTTGATGTAGCCTTGAGTTTATCTTATTTCAGTCTGAGGTAGATTTGAGCGCTAACATAGTGGCGACCATACTGGGGAGAACTGGTTTTTTTGTTAGTGTTGTTTGTTTTATAAGCTACAGACGGAGTCTGAAGTCAGGCCAGGTAGCCTTCGAACTGCACATTGCTCTGCGAGTGCATAGTAGATAAACGCTGCTTCAGTCGATCTCTGGTCTAGCTTGTAATCGTAACACTTAACTTATAAACTGCCCCAGTACATGTATCAAGTTCAGATCTGATGGTTGATGGTGAAAAACGATCAGACATCGCAAGGCTAAAATCATTCACCTGGCGACTTCATTCACTGAACAATCCAGAAATCAATGCTTCTTGGTGACTTCACTGCAGGGAGATCAGTAGCTGTCAGATTTTCAAGATGGACCGAATCACAAGAAGATATGCTCCCATGAGCCGAGATCACATCCCAGGTTTTCCGAATAAGATACCCAAGGTAGATTGGTCAAGGAATCTGCCTACGTTTAACGATGATGGTAAGAAAGATGCTGCTTTACATCTGGTTAAATTTCACATGCATATTCGCAAGTTGAAGGTGGATTTTCCTGAATATTGCTTGATGAAGATATTCCTGGCCACTTTGGAAGGTGAAGCCCAATCTTGGTATGAAAATTTTCCGCTGGCCTGTATCTATTGTTTAAAGGATTTTCATGCCCTATTCATTGAAAGATATCAAGTATCTTATCCATCATTAAATTTAGTTCATGACTGTTGCAAACATGCTTCTACTTTTATTGAAAGCCTTGAGAAATATTATGAAGATGATAATTTCATGGATGATGAGATTATGGAAGCCCTGTATGAAAATCCATTTCAGCAGCATAAAGATGATCATGAAAATTTGCAGCAGGATCAAGATTTTAGTGCGGTGGAAGATGAAGGAATTTTGAATCTTGACAGTCAACAAGAATTATATGAAATGGATCAGCAGTATGAAGAGAATCAGTATACTCCTTCACTTGAAATCAATGAAGACAATCACTATTTGAGCAAAAGAAAACAAAAGGTATTATCTCCTCTATCTGAAGATGAGATAGATCTACTTTTGAGAGGTCTTGTTCCAGCTCAAGTTAACGTAGATCTGCAGTGTGCACATGATCAAGAAGATGATGGTGGAACTTCTTCCTTTTCTGAAAAGGATGACAGTCCTGTAAGAAGTTTTATAGATCAGCAGGTTGAAGATGTCTATATGGCTGAAAATGATGAAAGAGAAGAGTCTGTTTCAGATCTGTCCATGGAAGAAGACAGCATGCAGAGAAATCAAGTTTCAATTTCAGAACGTGATCCAGTCCAGTCAGCCATATCAGATCCAGATTCAGATTGTAATGACCAAGAATACCTTGTGCTGAAACCCATCAAGGAGAATTCTGCTGTTGAGATCATCCGGAAAGAGGAAAACAAAGGTATGGATTCAAATGTTTTCAGTTCATTAGAACACAGCCTTCAGAAAGAAGCCATTCAGTCAGTTAATGAAAAACAGGATGGGATCTTCATTCAAGTAAGTGAAACAGTTCCTTTGGATGAATTTATGGTAGATGATAGAGATATCATGTTTGAGCATCAAGAATCAGCTGAAGTTTCTTTTCTCATGATTGATGACTGTAATGAAAATCCGGCTGTCCTATCATATGAAGATGACCCACCAAATATTCAGACTACAGAAGATCAGACCATTCAAGATTTCCATTCAGATTCTTCTTCATATGTCTCATGTGTTGAAATGTTTTTACAAGAGGAGATCTGCTCATCTACCTGTTCAGAGTTTTTTGAAGCCCAGGAGCATACTTTTATTGAAGTACATGATGAAGACAGATCGGAAGCAGGAGAAAAAGACACCTTGTTCTTTCAGCAGGAGGTAAATCTTCATGTTTTTCATGATCCATTGGAAAAATTGTTATAGTCAGCAGTAAAGGTGAGTATTGCAGTGTTCAGTGATGAAGGAGATCATGGTCAGCTATGTTTTTGGATGCCCAGTTACCAGTATTTGCTATTGACCAGGAGATCTGATCGGGAGAATCAGTCAAGAAGCCATATGCTTGACTGGTTACATTGGAAAGCCAATTATACATGATTGTACATATTTCATTAGTATGCAGGTGGTTGTCATCATGATTCCAAATCTTGATGGATTGCTGCCTTTTTTTCCAAAAGCTTTGTAAAGTCTTGTTTTAAGTCAGTCATGAGTCATTTGTGTTTGGTCTGTTGAGTCAGTTTTTTCAAGTTATTTCAGTTTGCCATCGAGTCAGTTTGAGTCAAGTTTCAGTCAGTTCTCAGTCAAGTTTTCATTCAATAAATATGTCAAAAGTTTTTGTTTTATTAGTTGAAATAATGACTCCATCGCCCAATGGATGAAGGCACTGTCGGACTTCCCCAGAGATCTACCGTTCTTGGCATCTCCATGGAGCCACCATCCCCATTGGAGCCAATGTTAGAGTCGGTCTTTACAACCCTCCGTCAGAGATCGTTTCGCTTTTGCATATTCATTCTTAGGTGTCTCGCTTGTTCCACTTCGTTGCATTTCGCTAGGAGCATGCCACTGACTGACGAGGGGGTCTGGTTGTCATGTGTTTCCTCATGCTTGTACCTGCAGGGCTATTTAGAAATTCTTCAAAAATTACTGAAGTTCATCGTCATTTCATTCATGGTCATTAAATGCCAGTTTCGTTAAAAAGAGTTGTTAGTCCTAGAGTCTAGGGTTTTCGAGTCTTTGCATATATGTCATAAAGCCCGCAGGCCATGAGGTTGGTTTCACAAGTTTTGATTTCATATTTTTATTATCATAAGCATTTGAAAACATTTCTAGTCCAAATCTCTGTTTTGGAACTAGAAATTGTTTAATTTCATTTTTGTAATAATTGTATTTATTTCACCATGAGAAGCTTCAGTGCAAGCCTCTGATCTTGTCCTAAGCTAAAGTGCCACATCTTTTCAAAAGACAGCAAAGTTATCAGTCCAAAAACTCAGAAAAGCCAAAGAGAAACATTGTATTAAAAGATCAAATGACAAAGTGCAGAAACATTATGAAAGTGGGTTGTCAAATAAATTTGAAAAGAAATCTGATTTGATGAGATATTTATTTCATATATAAACATGGCAAACAAACTCATTTTCCAAAAATCCGCAAGGCAGAGGTCGAAGTCGAGTTTTTGAAGGTCGTAGGCAAGTTTTCATAGCTCTGGACAGTGTTTGGAGGGTGTGCGACCCACTTGAACGGGCGAGACCCACTTGAGGGGCGCGACCCACTTGAGCGCCACAGCCAGTGTAAAGTTGAACGGGCGAGACCCACTTGGGGGGTGCGACCCACTTAAACCAGCGCGCTACCCACTTAAATCAGAACCCAGAAAATTCGTTTTTTGCGCCCAGATTCGATTCTAGTCGACTCCAAAAGCTTCCAAACAGGTTTTAATCATTGCTCATTCGATTTTTAATATGGTTGTGATGACATTGATGTTGGGGAAACAAGCCATCCTTGGAGAAAATATATGAACCTTTCATTCACATGCAAGTTAATTCTGTAAGGGTTTTGAGATTGTATGGGCAGTTTTATGAAAAATTTGAAAACCTTCGAATGGTGGATATGTTCACACCTTAGCATGTTGTATAGATGATCCTCACGCCCTCAGTTATCATTTTATCACTGATGTTCATGCTCTTTCATATTTTGCACAGTCTTATGTCGACTAATCTATAGCCCTCATTACCATAATATCACCATTGCTGTTGTTATCATTATATTACCACTGTGATAGTAATTTGTGTCACTATGGTCATGGTCTTCTCCCTGTTCTCCAGTTCATAAACACAGTCCTCTACTTGTTTGCTTCTTTGACAAACTTTGCCCATCATTACCAAAATCTTGCCCCATACTTTGCAGCTGGCATTCATTTGTGAAACTCACTTATGGTCAAAATAGTGATAGTTTTCATGCCACTAAAACAGAGCCATCTTCATTGTAATTTTGTTTTCCTATGATACTTTGGCAGTGGGTGATATCTATTGGGTGTTGAAACATACATTATAACTTTGTTTTCACTGCATCTATATCAGTATACATATTGCAAATATCTTGTTCAAAGCCATGTCAGAGACAGAGTAAGATTATGAGCAGGAGTCGGACAGTGATTCCACGACGGAGGGTAATGTGCCACGGAGGCCTCACCGAGGTGGAAAAGGTGGTGATCATCGCAGGGAGGAGCCTACTTCTTTGGCTCAGTTGCAGGCATGTCCATTAGCAATGGATTGTTTTCGGTATCTATCATGTTTTCGATTTTGTGAGATGATTTCACAAACCCAGCTTCATCGTGAACTAGCTCGCCTGTTTGTTCTTCATTTACGTAATGGTCGTGTAAATCTCGCTGGAGAAGATTTCTTTTTGTCACCAATGACTATTGCTCAGGCCACTGGTATACCAAATGTAGGAGAGGAATGGAACAAACGACAGCATTTAGATAAATCCTACTATCAACCATACATCAAACCTGAGTATATGAGGCACTTGGGCAAAGTTTTTCCTTTCAGATTCTTGAGGGATGAGTTTGCACCACTGATGAAACTCATCATTCGGTATTTCAGTTGCGAGGGCAGATTCGCACGTCTCTTTGCGTACCATGTTCGTTTGTTGATGCACTTCACAAGGGTACGTATGATGAACATTCCGTATTTTATGTATCGCAACATAGAGAGGATGGTGATTTTTGTACAGAAGAAGAGCCCAGCACAGCAGCATAGAAGTATATATCATTACGCTTTGATCAAGATCATAGTGTTACATCAGTTGGCACAGCAGGGCATCACTTGGGAGGATTTCATCTCCCGTGACTTTTTCACAGCGTCACAGCCGCCTCCTGAGGTAGTTTATGATGCGGGAGAGCCTTCACACCAGCTGGACATTCCTGAGGTCGGGCAGATCAGTGCTCCATTGCTTATGACATATCAGCGAGGCCACAGGGCCTTATTTGCAGCTTCACGATGAGTACTATCTCCACATGGCGTGGAAGGGGTCTCGCTTTCTTCATCAGCGTAGGTACATTCACAGGATCATGATAGAAACAAAGACATGTTTCATCACATGAAAGGCCATTATTGGGCTCGCATGCATGTCTGCAGAGCGAGAATGAAGATTCTGAAGAGGAGGTTGAGCGAAGCACTAAAACGGTGGAAAAGGCCTGATCCACTCCGGATTTTGGCCGATGCTTCATTGGCTGGGCATGATACATGATGGAGGGTCTTCACTCCGAATTTGAGCAAATTCGGAGAAATTTTTGTCATTTTGAAATATTTTGGTCTAAAAACAGGTTTTTCAGTTAAGCGGGTCTCGCACTCATATGCTCACTTTTTTTTGGGACACTTGCTGAAGGAAATATTTGCATTTTTGGATTTTTCATGATAAGTTATGCATCCTCAGGCATTGCTGAAGCATTTCATCAGATTCTGGATGGTCAAAAAGCTCAAAAACACCATGAAAACCACCTTGCTGCCACCTTTTGCACCAGCAGGAAGTACTTCTGGGAGAATGAAGTTTTGGAGGGAAAAATGAGCTCCAAATTGAGAAATTTCACTTGGGTTGGATAGCCAACATCCAGGGCTTTCCAACGAGCTATCATGAGCTCAATTTGGATGCCGAGAAGTGCCTCAAAATCAGGTTGAAAGGCGCGCTACCCACTCAGTTCAGGGGCGCTACCCACATAAATTTTTGGCTGAATTTTCAACTTCCAGCTCAGAATTTCGGCCAGTTGGGACCAGTTTTGCTTGTGGATGAGATTTTTGGATTTTCATGATGTAAATTGATGGTTGACATGTAACTTTGGCTCATTTTTACCTATTCTAGAAGATTCACTCTCAAAAAAGTGAAAATTATGTAAATGAATCAGTTTCCACTCTTTTAGAGGAAAGTTGTTAGCTGCCTAGATTTTAGCTCCTTGATTAGAATTTGTTGGAACTGCTTCTAGAAGAAGGATTTCGACCCCTAGAGGTGTGGGGAGGGGTTAGGATGCTCTATATGATGTAATTTCTCAATCCTTTTCAGAGGTTGGAGAGGTTGGACTCTTGGGAAACTTTTGGCACCATTGTACATATTTTTTCATATTTTGGCTAAGGAAAGATCAGAGGTTTTGCAGCACTTGTTGGGATCCTTGTGGTGTTTTGTTCTTGATGGTGTTTTCTCTCTGTTTACTGTAAGTTCTTCATGTTTAATGTATGCCATTCCTTTCATATGCTTCTGAACTAAATTGAATGAGTAGATGAGGTTGAATCCATTATTTACCGTGCTCTGCCTTTGAATTCATTTAGTTCTATATGTTTTCGACTATTTGAAGAGGATCCAAGTTCTTATTTTCCCTCTTTAGCTCCTCGTCGGTCTGATCTATCCGTATATCCAATTAAAAGCATCGAGACAATCACCTACCTCGCCCCAACTCGAAATCTGCAAAGGTCTAACCTTATCCCCGGACCCAAAATTTGTTTTCCCCATTTCTCCAACGAAAACCCAAAAATCAAAATCAAACATACCTATCTCTTTACTAGCCTAAAATCAGTTCCCATTTTAAGTCATCTCGCACCCTATTGCTCATTTTATCGAGATTGATGGAGAGAGCCCTCTCCTGTCCTCGTAGGGCTAGCTACGAGGCTGAGCTTGGTTTGATGTAGCCTTGAGTTTATCTTATTTCAGCCTGAGGTAGATTTGAGCGCTAACACCATCTACCTTGGAACAATCTCCCAAGCACTGTTTCTGACAATGGAGTCATACTCCTCCACCATGGCATCTACCCAAGTGGGCTCCTACACTACTTCTTCGAAAGAAGATGGCTCTGTCACAATACACTTTCTCATAAGAGTCATGTATCCAGTAAATCGGTCAGGTGACTGTCTTTGTCTACGCTATGATGTAGGAACTCCTACATTCTGTGCCGCATCAAGATTTAGTCTCTCAGCTTTTGTGGTACGATTTTTGCCTTGTCTGATGTTTGGTTCTGCATGAGTGGACTCCTCCACTCCATGAATCTCCTCCCGTGGTTGATCCACATCTAGAGGCTCATATTTGGGAACAAGAAGTTCCTCCTCAGCATGCAAGTGCAGCTCCCTCTCAAGCGACAACTTCATGGCTTTCACCTCATTGAATTTTATATCCCGTCGCACAATAGTCATCCGACTGTTTGGAAAATACACACGATAATTATGGGGTGTTTCTGTGTAGCCCACAAATATCCCAACTTATGCAGTCGGCTCCAGCTTCTTCCTGGCGTCCTTTGTCACATGAATGTAAACAAGTGAGCCAAAAATATTCAAAATAGAAATATTAGGATTCTTACCAGTAAAATCTTCTTCAGGTGTACTCATGCCAAGTACTCTATGAGGACAATGGTTTTGCACATAAACCGCAGTGTTGCATGCTTCTACCCACAAGTGCATCGGTAGGCCCTAGTCATGCAGCATCGCTCGTGCAACACCCATGATCGTTCTGTTCTTCCTCTCCGTGACCCCATTCTGCTGTGGGTTATGAGGCGCTATGAGTTCTCTTTGAATTTATTCTTTGCTACAGAAGTCTTTGAATTCGCCTGAGATGTATTCACCACCATTATTGCTCCGTAGAGCTTTCACTTGCTTCCCCGAATCCTTCTCCACCAATGCCTTGAACTCACAGAACTTTGAGAACGTTTCACTCTTATTCTGCATGAAGAATATCCATCATCTACGAGAATATTCATCAACAAATATAACATTATACCTATGTTTTGCTATTGAAGCAACCAAGAAAGGTCCACACACGTCTATGTGAATTCTCTCCAGGATCACCAAAGCATGGTTCTCCTTCTCATGAAAGGTGGTCTTCACAAACTTACCCATAGTACATCCCTTGCACTAATCTGAGTTAGCAAGAGTACCCTTGGGAAGTCCAGTAGAAATCTGCTGCAAAATCTTTAAAGCGCCATGGTAAAGATGGCCCAATCTCCTGTGCCATAATTCGCCCTCATCCCAGCTCACCACTTCTTCTACTTTGCCCACCATTGCAGCGCAACCATCTACCTCCAGATAGTAGAGATTCTTAATTCGAACCCCTATCTTCTTGGTTTGACCCGTTGTTTTATGTCAAAGGAAGGATTTTCCCTCACTGAAAAAAACATCATAACCTTTGTCTTCCAGCATTGTGACCGAGACCAAGTTCTTCTTTAGACCTGGAACATGCATAAAATTCTTCAACAAGAATGGATTACCAGACTCCCTCTCAAAGGTAATGGTCCCAATGCCAGTCGCATTGCACCAACCATCGTCACCCATCTCTATATGCATCTGGAGGTCCTTCTCCTCCAAGTCACTAAACAACTCTTTATCTCCCGTCATATGGAAAGACGCACCACTATCAAGATACCACACCGATCCCATGCAGCTTGAAACCAAGCATGCGATCAAGGAGAAATCAAGCTCAAGTTGCGAGACTAAGGCCTCTCCAGCTACAGATCCAACAACCTTCTTGTTCTTCTTCTTTTGTGGACAGTTAGTGGCGAAATGTCCATGTTCGTGACAATGAAAACACTTCACTTTGGACAAATCCTGCTTCTTGCCTTTAGCATCAGATTTTGAAGGATGTTTCTTCCCCTTCCCTTTCCTTGCTTTGCAAGCCAAAGAAAAATTCTCTTCATATTCATTCTTCGATGAAGATCCATCCCTGGTACCCAGCCTTATCTCCTCCTGCACAAGATCCAACCAAAGTCGCTCCCATCCCAGCAGTTTCTACCGTCCATTAATAGAGTCTTTGTAGCTATGCCAAATCTTCAGAAGCCCAAGGAGAGCCAAGCTCACCAAGTCTTCATCATCAACAGTAACCCCCACGCTTCCCAGTTCATCCTTGCAGTGGACAAACTTCGTGAGGTATTTTGGAATACTGTCGCCCTTCTCCATTTTTATTTTTCTGAGCTTGTCTTTAAGCGCCAACTTCCTCTGGTCACTTCTGATTTGGAATAAGTCTGTCAAAGCCTTCCACATTAAGAATGGAGTGGCTTTCCCGTGAAGGCTGGACACAATATGGTCCTTCACACCTTCCAATAGAATTCTCCTCGTCTTTTCTGTATTCTTTTGCCATGCGTCAAGTAATGCAGCATCGCTAGATCCCAGCTTAGGAACATCGCTATCGATGAAATCCTTCAATCCATTATCCTCCAGAACTACCTCCATCCTGTCCTTCTAGGCTATGTAATTCGAGCTCCCATCAAGGGAATACTCCAATTGTAACCCATTGAAAGCCATTTCAATGTATATTCAACTTCTGCACCAAGAATCTTCTATAGCAAATTCGAATTGTCCACCAGCACAAAATCACTTCACAATTGCAATCTTCAATAAAAAATGCTCTGATACCATGTAGAAATTATATGCACTAAGCATGCATATGTCCTAGATTCACCTGATCTCAGACTATTTAACTTTATGCAATATACTGAATCAATTCCACTTGCTAATCTTTTGCGGAAAAATTAATTGCACACACATGTGAAGCATAAACAAAAATCAATCGCACATAACACAGTTTTTAACCGGGAAAGCCTGAAGTTGAAAAAACCAACTATATATTATGTATCATGGAGTCATATGAAAATCCTCATACAAATCTTATCAAGCTCTCAGTATAGTACAATCGTCATACACTAATCAGGAACAATCTTGCAAATCCATGCACCGATCTCTGCCCCCTGCTAGCCTACCTCCACTGCGCAATCCCTACTGAAGCATAGCTCTGAATGAATTCGAATTACTCTTTCCTTGACTGCACAATCCTCATTGGCAACTCCAATGTGTCTGTGATGCAATCAATGCATCACTATAGTCACAACAGATATTCCATCTTGCCCTTTCACCTATCTATCCACTGGGTCTCCATTGAAACTTCCATGCACTGTAGTTAACTGTTGTATTGTTCAGTTGATTAATGATTTATTATTTGTGAATTAATTAAATAATTAATTCAATCCACTCTCACTAGTGTATCATTCAGTTAGACTAGATACAACTAGCTCAACTGAGTCTAACTGAGTTAAACTGAACACAACTCCATAACTACTTCTTCCAACTATGTCATAACTTTTCCACTTGAGTTCTAACTGAGTCTTCCATGCATTAGCTTCAGTAAACCCTTGGGAATTGCGTAATTCCCTCATTCCACTGATGTGCCACATCTGTGCACTGAAAAAAAATGCTCCAAGAGAATAATTTACTGTTTAGCGTCTAATTATTATTAAGAGCTAATAATAATCGACATGCATCTATTTTTAGATCGACGATCTATAAATAGACTTCGCCCAATATTGTAAAAATAGAATTTCATCTATTTTTCCAACTTGACCAACCATCCACAAATAGCATCCTGCAACTTCTGAAATATGATCACCATGTCTAAAAATAAGCATAGTCTAAAAATAGACTTGCACCAAAAATAGCTTGCGAGCCCACTTAGTGAAGGCGACTCTTTTCACTAAGCTCATCATTTTTTTGAATCTCAACAGGGTCCTATAATTTATAGGATCTCAAGGTGATTGGATATTTTATCTCAATTATATGATACTATAAATAATATTTCATATTTTCAAATTATTTCCAAAAAAATATATAAAAGAAAATGAAAAGAGGGTTTTAAAAAAAAATAGAATAAAGAGACAAAAGAAAAATAAAAAAACAGAAAAAGAATAAAAATTAAAGATGAGAACTCCAAAAAGAAAAAAAACGAATAGTATTGAAAGTGTTGCAAATTTAAATGCCACTACTGATAGATAGTTTCATTCTATTAAATAAAATCAAGGTCGTGTGCAACTTGTTCAAAATGCCGCAATCCTTACTCATTGTTTGATCATACAACTTACTCATGGTTAAACAAGTTTAAATTTTTAATTAGATTAGAAAATAATATTAGCCAAAATGTTTAGCCTTCGCTAATGTTAGTTAGGTAGAAAAATAATATTGATTCAAATGTTTAAGCTAAGTCAATGGAGCAATAATTGGATAGGATAGAATGTGTTTTTGTTTTTCAAAAGAAGTAAAATAAGGGTCTGCAAGTCCAAATGCACCCTTAGGAATGAATAAAAAGCTTAGTCTTAGATTAGGAGAATATTTGAAGACAAAAGGATAAATGTGGTTAATTATACTTCAACAGACTTACTAACGCATTTTTAGTCGAAGTTTCAAAATGATTATGTAATATGCACTTTTATGCCTAACGTTTGAATGTATTAAGGTTTTAACAAAATTTCCACCATGTAGTAAAGTCGGAAATATGGCAAAAAGTGTTTGTCAATTTCGGTTCAATTGCTTAAATCAATGGTTTGATTTTCACCGTACCAGATCTATGACTAACATTGCTTTTCAGCCCCCCTTTCCATCCTGCCTTTACCCCGGGGGTGGGGTGGTCTGAAAATATGATTTCACCCCCACCGACCCCATGCAACATGTCACCTCTACGACATTTCTCACCCCCCCCCTCACGATACCACTTACTGCTCTGACCCTCCTCTGAAAGCCACCTATCATCCTCTTTTCCCACTCTCCCTTCCCATGCACTCCCCTCCACTGATAACATGCCATGTGGCTATAACCGTTAGCCAATTAAGACATTTCCCGGGATAACTGTTAGCACATCAAATATTTCCCAGGTAACCGTTTGAAAATGCAATGAACCCACGCCCACAACGGAAAAATCCCCAAAACCATATAACTCTGTCGCGCAACCATTCTTCACCTTTTCTGCTGTAGATTGTCTCAATTTACCTTGTTTTCCAAATTTCATGCACAACATTTATTCTTCCATAAATCAAACATCTAATCAAGAACGACAGAAAACCCTATTCTCCTCCAGCCTGCTACAAACCCACATTCTTGGTAAACATTCATTTCACTCTCGTTTCTGTAAATTTCCATTGACAGTATGCCTCCAAAGAATTAAAAAATTTGAGGAATCTGTCAACCCTCATATGCATCCCTCTGTAGACCTGGGTCATATCCCCCTCGCAGACCGATACTATAAGATTTTTGATAATTAGTGTGAGTTTGATCTTTTCGAACTCTACTGCTGGCTTGATGACAAATTTGTTGATAAGACTGATGAAATTTGACTTTGAGGGTCCAATCTCCCTCATTATATATTTCCCTAGACCTTTCACTCCCCTAAATTTATCAGAAAATGTCAAGCCTGCTATGTCCCAAACCAGAGAGCCATCATAACCCCTAGTGGTGAAATTATACTCACCATTACCTCTAAAAACATTGACCAGATGATGTAGGCCCCTCCTGTAGAAACGAAGACTCCATTTTCCATAGAAGTCTTAATTGAACTGTATCAGAAGTTGGATTTTGCTAAAAGAGCACATATTTTTGACCTCTTCTTTACTGAAAACACTCTTCTTTCCTAGAAAAAATCCATCTTAACCTTCTTCTATGTTCCCAGATCAGGCCAAGCAAATAATATATGTGTTATCCTGCATATTGGGATATTATTCTGATCAATGGGTATATGAACCTCTGTCAGGCTTCCTATCAATATTTTCTATAGATTACAAACCTTCAATCATTTTGAATTTTACTTAATTTTTGGCTGACAGTATAGATGAACAACTCCTTAAGTTACCAACTGAAGGAGTGTTCAAGTATACTTATATTTTGGTTTATACGTTTATCTATTATCAAGTAGACAAATTCAAGTTTGCAATGCAGAAGCTAGATGAGGAAAGGAATCAATAGTCTGTAATATTTTGGACTTCCTTAGTAATGAAAGATTAAGAGGAATTCAAATTTAAGCAATACGTTGAGCAGTACATACATCCAGTGATGAGCATGCTAACCAGTTCTCCAGAACCAAGAACCAGTGAGGAAATAAAGAATATTTTACATTTAACAAAGCAAGAAAAAACCAGAGATTGGTACCTGTACCAAAACTATACTGAAATCAAGGTGTATGAGTGTGAATTGTGAACCATAAAAGTTTCACAAATACCTCCCAATGAGAGTATTTTCCATGGAATACATTAGATAGATGATAAACTCTAATGAAATAAATTTTGTTTCAGCCAAGAATAAATCCCAATTCATGATTAAAACTCAAGTTGGTTCTTTTTTTTGCAACAACAAGAAAATAGGAGAAGAAGTAGCCATGCTTCTGAAAGAAATGAAGTTTAATCTCAGTTTCACATGGTCATATGACCCTCTGGGCATAATTTCTAAGTTGAGGGTGGAACACAAAACCACTCCTTATACCCATACTCAGAGGCTAGAAATTGAAATATATGTAAACCAATTGACCTGGACAGAAAATACTTTGTAGGAAGCTACGTTGAGATTCAACAAGATGATGAGCTGAGTGAAAAGAGTTGCCTTCACTAAGTGGGCTCGCGGGCTATTTTTGGCGCAAGTCTATTCTTAGACGATGACTATTTTTAGACATGATGATCATATTTCAGAAGTTGCAGGATGCTATTTGTGGATGGTTGGTCAAGTTGGAAAAATAGATGAAATTCTATTTTTAGAATATTGGGCGAACTCTATTTATAGATCGTCAATCTAAAAATAGATGCATGTTGATTATTATTAGCTCTTAATAATAATCAGACTCTAAACATTAACTTATTCTATTGGATCACTTCAGTTTAGTGCACAGATGTGGAACATCAGCTGACAGAAGGAATTATGCTATTCCTAAGGGTTTACTGGAGCTAATGCATGAAGGACTTAGTTAGAACTCAAGTGGCAAAGTTATGACACAGTTGGAAGAAGTAGTTGGAGTTGTATTTATTTTAACTCAGTTTGACTCAGTTGAGCTAGTTGTATCTAGTCTAACTGATTGATACACTAGTGAGAGTGGAGTGAATTAATTAGTTAATTAATTCAAAAATAATAACTCATTAATCAACTGAACAATACACCAGTTAACTACAGTGCATGGCAGTTTAAGTGGAGACCAGTGGAGAGATAGGTGAAAGGGCAAGATAGACTATCTGTTGTGGCTATAGTGATGCATTTATTGCATCACACACTCAGTGGAGATGCCACTGAGGATTGCGCAGTCAAGGATGAAGTAATTCAAATTTATTCAGAGCTATTCTTCAGCAGAGATTGTGCAGTGGAGGCAGGCTAGCAGGAGGCAGAGATTAGTGCATGGATTTGCAAGATTGGTGCTGATTAATGTATGACGATTGTACTGTACTGAGGGCTTGTGATAAGCTTTGTATGTTTTTATGATATTTTCATATGATCTTCATGTTACATAATATATATTTGGGTTTTTCAGCTTTAGGCTTTCCCGGTTAAAAACTATGTTATGTGCGATTGAATTTTTTTGTTTATGCTTCACATGTGTGTGCAATTAATTTTTCCGCAAAAGATTAACAAGTGGAACAGATTTAGTATCTTGCATAAAGTTAAATAGTGTGAGATCAGGTGGATATTGGACATATGCATGCTTAGTGCATATAATTTCTACATGGTATCAGAGCATTGTTGATCGAAGATTGCAATTTTGAAGTGAGTTTGTGCTGGTGGACAATTCGAATTTGCTACAGAAGATTCTTGGTGCAGAAATCGAGTATACATTGAAATGTATTTCAACGGGTTGAGATTGGAGTATGCCCTTTATGGGAGTTTGAATTACATAGCCTGGAAGGACAGGATGGAGGCAGTGCTGGAGGATAATGGGCTGAAGGAGTTCATCAATAGCGATGTTCCTAAGCCGGGATCTAGCGATGCTGCATTACTTGATGCATGGAAAAAGAAGACTACAAATACGAGGAGGATTCTGTTGGAATGTGTGAAGGACTATATTGTGTCTAGCCTTCATGGGAAAGCCACTCCATTATTAATGTGGAAGGCTTTAACAGACTTGTTCCAAAGCAGAAGTGACCAGAGGAAGTTGGCGCTTAAAGACAAGCTCGGGAAAATAAAAATGGAGAAAGGCGACAGTATTCCAAAATACCTCACGAATTTTTTCCACTGCAAGGATGAACTAGGAAGTGTGGTGGTTACTATTGATGAAGAAGACTTGGTGAGCTTGGCTCTCCTTGGGCTTTCTAAGAGTTGGCATAGCTACGAAGACTCTGTCAATGGACCGGAGAAACTGCCGAGATGGGAGAGACTTTGGTCGGATCTTGTGCAGGAGGAGATAAGGCGGGGTACCAGGGATGGATCTTCATCGAAGAATGAAGATGAAGAGAATTGCGCTTTGGCTTCCAAAGCAAGGAAAGGGAAGGGGAAGAAAAATCCTTCAAAATCCGGTGCTAAAGGCAAGAAGCAGGATTTGTCCAAAGTGAAGTGTTTTCACTGTCATGAGCATGGACATTTCGCCACTAACTGTCCACGGAAGAAGAAGAATAAGAAGGTTGCTGGATCTACAGCTGGAGAGGCCTTAACCTTGAAATTTGAGTTAGATTTTCCCTGATCGCATGCTTGGTTTCAAGCTACATGGGATCAGTGTGGTATCTTGATAGTGGTGCATCTTTCCATATGACGGGAGACAAAGAGTTGTTTAGTGACTTGGAGGACAAGGACCTCTAGATGCATATAGAGATAAGCGACAATGGTCGGTACAGTGTGACTGGAATTGGGACCATTACCTTTGAGAGAGGGAGTATGGTAATCCATTCTTGTTGAAGAATGTCATGCATGTTCTAGGTCTGAAGAAGAACTTGGTCTCGGTCGCAATGCCGGAAGACAAGGGTTATGATGTTGTTTTCAGTGAGGGAAAAGCCTTCCTTCGACATAAAACAATGGGTCAAACCAAGAAGATAGGGGTTCAAATTAAGAATCTCTAAAAGTTGGAGGTAGATGGCTGCACTACAATGGTGGGCAAAGCAGAAGGAGTGGTGAGCTGCGATGAGGGCGAATTATGGCATAGGAGATTGGGCCATCTTCACCATGGTGCTTTGAAGATTTTGCAGCAAATTTATACTGGACTTCCCAATGGTACTCTTTCACAGTCAGATCAGTGCAAAGGATGTACAATGGGTAAGTTTGTGAAGACCACCTTTCATGAGAAGGAGAACCGTGCTTCGGTGATCCTTGAGAGAATTCACACAGATGTGTGTGGACCATTCTTGGTTGCTTCAACAAAACAATAGAGGTATTATGTGATATTTTTTGATGAATTTTCTCGTAGATTTTGGATCTTATTCATGCATAAGAAGAGCGAAACTTTCTCAAAGTTCTATGAGTTCAAGGCATTGGTGGAGAAGGAGTCAGGGAAGCAAGTGAAAGCTTTAAGGAGTGATAATGGTGGTGAATAAATCTCGGGCGAATTCAAAGACTTCTGTAGCAAAGAAAGAATTCGAAGAGAACTCATAGCGCCTCATAACCAACAACAGAATGGGGTCGCAGAGAGAAAGAACAGAACGATCATGGGTGCTGCATGAGCGATGCTGCATGACCAGGGCCTACCGATGCACTTGTGGGTGGAAGCATGCAACACTGCGGTTTATGTGAAAAACCATTGTCCTCATAGAGTACTTGGCATGAGTACACCTAAAGAAGCATTTTCTGGTAAGAAGCCTGATATTTCTCATTTGAAGATTTTTGGCTCACCTATTTACTTTCATGTGACGAAGGATGCCAGGAATAAGCTGGAGCCGACTGCAAAAGTTGGGATATTTGTGGGGTACACAGAAACACCCCATAAATATTGTGTGTATTTTCTAGACAGTCAAATGACTGTTGTGCGACGAGATATAAAATTCAATGAGGTGAAAGCCATGAAGTTGTCGCTTGAGAGGGAGCTACACTTGCATGCAGAAGAGGAACTTCTTGTTCCCAAAGATGAGCCTCCAGATGTGGTTCAGCCATAGGAGGAGATTCATGGAGTGGAGGAGTCCACTCATGCAGAACCAAACATCAGATAAGGCAGAAAGCGTACCACAGAAGATGAGAGACTGAAGCTTGATGCGGCATAGAATGTAGGATTCCCTACATCACAGCGCAGACAGAGACAGTCACCTGACTAATATACTGGATACATGGCTCTTATGAGCAAGTGTATTGTGACAGAGCCATCTTCTTTTGAAGAAGCAGGGTAGGATCCCACATGGGTAGATGCCATGGTGGAGGAGTATGAATCCATTGTCAAAAACAGTGCTTGGGAGATTGTTCCAAGGCTGGTGGGAAAATCAGTTGTAGGATCAAGGTGGATCTACAAGGGAAAGCAAGCTGTTGATGGGAGCATCGAGAAGTATAAGGAAATATTTGTTGCCCGGGGCTTCTCACAGATTGAGGGGATTGACTATGAAGAAACCTTTGCACCTGTCGCACGGTATTCTTCCATACGGACCATCCTTGCTCTCTCAGCGCAGAGGGGTTGGCACATTCATCAGATGGATGTGAAGACTGCGTTCCTTAATGGGATCATTGAGGAAGAGGTGTACATTGAGAAGACTGAAGGATTTGAGACCTTCAACAGTGAGTCACATGTGTGCAGGCTCAAAAGAGCGCTGTATGGGTTGAAACAAGCACCCCGTGCTTGGTACACTCGGATCGATAGCTATTTCACTGGACTTGGCTTCACCAAGAGTGAGGCAGATGCAACCCTGTACCAGATTGTGGTTGAGGGTAAGATTATAATCATTGTACTTTATGTTGATGATTTAATACTAACAGGTGATGAGCAGTTGATACACTCATGCAAGGAAGATCTTGCAAAGGAGTTTGAGATGAAGGATTTGGGCCTCCTTCATTATTTCCTTGGATTGGAAATATGGCAGCGGGAAGGTGAACTGCTTGTGTCTCAAGGAAATTATGCTTGGGAGATACTGGAGAAGTTTCACATGCAAGGTTGCAAGCCTATCGACACTCCTCTTCCAGGAATTTGGAAGAAAGATGATGCTACATCGGCAGAGGTAGTGGATGCCACTGTTTATCGACAGTTGGTGGGTTCGATCATGTATTTAGTCAATAAAAGACTGGACATATGCTATGCGGTGAACCAGCTTTCACAAGCGATGGTTAAGCCTACCAAGCTCTTTTGGAAGGCAGGAAAGCATGTCTTGAGATATCTCAGGGGCACATCTAAGTATGGTTTATGGTGTAGACAAAAGGATGAGGTGAAGTTTCATGGCTTCACGAATGCAGATTGGGCAAGAAGCCCAACATATATAAAGAGCACATCAGGAGGGATTTTCAGTATCGGATCTATGGTAGTTTCTTGGTACACCAGGAAACAAAGATCTGTGGCACTCAGGTCAGCGGAAGCGGAATACATGGCAGCAAGTTTAGCTGCATGTAAGGCTATCTGGATGAGGGAGATCTTGGTTGGTTTGTTCAGTTCACATTTAGATCCCACGGTGATTCATTGTGATAATCAGAGTTGCATTAAACTCTCGGTTAATCCTGTGTTTCATGATAGATGTAAACATATTGATATTTGGTATCATCATATCAGAGATTGTGTGCAGCGGAAGATCATGTTGCTTCAGTACATTCCTACGGAGGATCAGGATGCAGATATTCTAATGACGACGCTCACTAGGAGCAAATTCGAATACCATAGAGGTAGGATCGGGGTGAAGGATAATCCCTATCTTGTTGAGAGGGAGTGTTGAGATTCAACAAGATGATGAGCTTAGTGAAAAGAGTCGCCTTCACTAAGTGGGCCCATAGGCTATTTTTAGGCGCAAGTCTATTTTTAGACATGATGATCATATTTCAGAAGTTGCAGGATGCTATTTGTGGATGGTTGGTCAAGTTGGAAAAATAGATGAAATTCTATTTTTAGAATATTGGGCAAAGTCTATTTATAGATCGTCAATCTAAAAATTGATGCATGTCGATTATTGTTATCTCTTAATAATAATCAAACTCTAAACAACAGCTTATTCTCTTGGAGCACTTCAATTCAGTGCACAAATGTGGCACATCAGCCAACAGAAGGAATTACGCTATTCCTAAGGGTTTACTAGAGCTAATGCAAGAAGGAGTCAGTTAGAACTCAAGTGGTAGAGTTATGACACAGTTGGAAGAAGTAGTTATGGAGTTGTATTTAGTTTAACTCAGTTAGACTTAGTTGAGCTAGTTGTATCTAGTCTAACTGATTGATACACTAGTGAGAGTGGAGTGAATTAATTTGTTAATTAATTCTCAAATAATAATAATTAATCTACTGAAAAATACACCAGTTAAATACAGTGCATGGCATTTTCAGTGGAGATCAGTGGAGAGATAGGTGAAAGGGCAAGGTAGACTATCTGTTGTGACTATAGTGATGCATTGATTGCATCACACACTCAGTGGAGATGCCAATGAGGATTGCGCAGTCAAGGATGGAGTAATTCGAATTCATTTAGAGCTATTCTTCAGTAGAGATTGCGTAGTGGAGGCAGGCTAGCAAGAGGCAGAGATCGGTGCATGAATTTGCAAGATTGGTGCTGATTAGTGTATGACGATTGTACTGTACTGAGGGCTTGTGATAAGCTTTGTATGTTTGTATGAGATTTTCATATGATCTCCATGTTACATAATATATAGTTGGGTTTTTCAGCTTCAGGCTTTCCCGGTTAAAAACTGTGTTATGTGCGATTGAATATTTTTTTTTATGCTTCACATGTGTGTGCAATTAATTTTTCTGCAAAAGATTAACAAGTGGAATAGATTCAGTATCTTGCATAAAGTTAAATAGTGTGAGATCAGGTGGATCTTGGACATATGCATGCTTAGTGCATATAATTTCTACAAGCTGAAGAAAAATTGGTGTTTACTTCAATTTCACAGACTCCTACTCCTCAGGAGAAAGTAGGAAAATGGCGAAGGGAGGAAGAATCATCTTCAGTAACAGAAAATGCAGGTAAAGAGTTTAAGATTATGTACAAAAAGAGGGCCAAGTTGAGTCCTAGATTATATTTAGAAAAGAATGTAGAACAAGGTGCTCCTATGATTATTAAAGAAACACCATCTTCATCACAAGAAGGTAGCAAATTTGTTGCATCTCCAACAATATCATCAGTGTCATAGGGTCATAAAGACACAAATTAGACTTCAAAGGTTATTCGGGGAGAAAAGGAGAAGAGTATTTTTGACAGATACAGAGAAATCAAACTCAAGAAAGAAGTTCTCAAGAAAAAAACTTACATGCAGTTCTGGAAGTAGACTTCCAGTGCATAGAGTAGGATTTTATCAGGCTTTGATTCAGAAATATGGAGGATGCAGATGGCCTTCCTTGAGGCTCAAATCCCACAGCCCAAAACAACAGTAGATTACAAAAAGATAAAATATGAGTTTGACACTACGGACATTCATCCCATTGATCAAATGGTGATGCACAAACAAAATAGTGAGATGATTTGTTCTACTTTAACCAATACAACAATGATTGTGTCAACATTGCAGGTGTCACTTTCAAACATTCAATCTCAACTGAAGAGTGAGAAGATATATTCTCTGGCCAAAGGTACCAAGATCAAAACATTAGAAGATTTGGTTGTGAAGATGGGATATGATCCAAAAAATTTGAAGGCTGTAGAAAAATTGATTAAGAAGAAGATTGCTTACATTGCAACATTAAGGAAACAACTGAAACTGCCAGCAACTAAATATCCACTGACTAAAGACAGAAGAATATGAAACTCAGAAGGGAGACATGCTGAAATTGATCATGGAGGAAAATGATCAAATCAGGGAAATGGAGATAGAGATGGAAAATATGATTAAGGAGAAAGAGCAGAATTCACAGGTGGTCATTGTTCCTTTGGATTTTGTACCTATCATAGCTATCCCCACCATAACAGCTACAACATCAACAATGTCTTTAGCCCAATATGCAGATGCTGCTGAAAAATTGAAAAAGGCCATAGAAAACATGTCTATACACACAGATGAGATAAATAAGTTGTAGGGGCAAGTCAAAAATTTGCAGGAACATAAAACCAAGAGTGAAGCTTCACATCTGGCTAAAGCACATAAATCTCCAAGGCTGTTAGAAAGGATACAGAAAGTAGAAAGAGAGTCAGCTATTGGCCAAACCTTGGCCCAAGCCAAGGAAAGCATATGGATGAACATTCTAAATTCCATGAATGAGATTTGGTCATGTATCCTGATCATTTTTGAGTCGAAGGACCTAATAAAGAAAGGCACGTAAGCTATTGCAAAAATCAAGGAGAAGCTGGGTGAGAAGCCTACTGTAGTAGCTAACATCATAAAATTCCTAAATTCAAATAATAAATATGAGTTGGAGGACTTAGGAATTTATAACAAGACTGAAACCATCCTGGAAGTCAAGAAGGTTTTGACTAAAAGGAATATAATTATGAAATTAGAAGAAAAGTGTCAAGGAATGGAGATAATAGTTAACAGGTTTTTTAGCAGAATTGAAGCATTGAAACAAAAAATATTACCAAGTGTATTTTTAATTAATGATAAATTAATTACCCAAGAATATTACAATAAGAAGCTGAAGGAAGTGGCCAGAGACAATTCCAAATTCACCAACATAAAGGGCGGTATGACAGGCAGAGCATTCCTGGAAGCAATGGGAAGCAATTTTTACATTCAGCATGAAGTAAATCACATCTTTGTGGTAAAACCAACCTTTGAAAAATATACTAAGGTAGATGAGATTTATAGGAAGGTAACAAAGCGGACAATTTCGGATGAAGATAGGTGGGATAAGTTGTGTGAGTTACATGATTAATTGGTAGCTCCAAATGCAGTTACAGGACCAGTCAGCGCAACAATGACAGACATGCCAACTCAGCAACAACTTCCTCCAGATCTGGGCCACCTCTTGTTGCAGTTTTTCACCTATCATATTAGTCTGCACAATAGATAATTTGTTTAGATTAGTGCTAAATATACATTGTTAGTTGAGACAGGAGTTTTGTAAATATTGTATAAATAATTCACACTTCGAATTATTTTAAGTTTATTGTTGAATATTATTTTCTCAAAGCTATTGTACTTTTTCTAGTCGATGGAATCATCAATAATACAAGGACTTCTTCACATGATTCATGTGTTGGACACATTGGTGATGTATTTTTCTTTGTTTATGTTTTATTTCGTTGTTTCCTTCACTGTTCTTTCTTAATTACATTACTGAAATGGTGACGATCAAGATTTGTTGAAATATACACCTTGTTCTGGCTGTAAGTAATTTTAATGTTTTCTTCTTAAGTCAAAATAAGGGATTCTTAATTTCTATTTAGTTTTAGATGAACCTTTATTTTCTTTTGTTCCATATCATTTTAAATTCTAAAAGATCTGACTAGTTCACCTATCTTTCCCTTTGAAACTCCTTTAAAATTTGATGCATATGCAATTAGTTTTATAGAATCCATAGCACAATGGAAGTATAAGAATTCAATCAACCAAATCAATCACAAAAAAAACAAAAAATTGCACAATCATAACTAGCCTAAAATTTATAGAAAACAAAGCTAAATCTTATAGAGATATCCCTCTCTGAGTTTAGAAGGGCTAGCTTCTAGACTTAAAAGAGGTTTGATGTTATTTTCTGCGTTTACTCTCATAATCTCAAAAATCACAGAATGATAACACAACCCTTTATTCATTTTCTTCTCTTCATTATACAGGAAAAATATCATAGTGTAATAGGAAATTTCATACAAAACATGTTCGATCAATGGAGAGGATCAACACCAACTGGAAAAGTAGAAACGTCATAATTGAAAAATAGAAACATTATAGATGTTTACACCTTTTTCAAAAATAACAAAGGAAATCGTAAGATATTTAACTCCGCCCTAAAGAAATAACATATTTTAAACCATGTTTATCTTTGAATCTCATCCTTCCTGAGTAAGGAAAATATAAACAGTAGAAAATCATAGAAACGTTTCCAGTGAACTAATAGCTCTACGTAGCAACTGGGTAGCACAAAGTCATATTTCCTTTATGGCTGACACCTATTTAATGAAATCTGGGCTGAGATGGCATCCAAGTGTAATTAAAGGTGACCTCTCAAATCTCTGACAACTTGAAGATCCAAAACATGAGTGAGATTGAATAGCAAGGGCTGCACAACATCTCCATAGTGCCTGCACACCACCTGCATAGCACACTTTTTTTTGGGTATATCTACCAAACCGTAACATATTTTTCAAAACTGAAGGAGGTTATTTTATGTGATAGTGTTTTGAAGAAATACCTCTCTCCATTTCTCCAAATCCTTCCCCATATTCTCACAAAATTCTCTGCAAAACCATGGCTCAAAATAGGAAAATTACAAACTATGAAAAATGAGCTTTAAAGATGCATTCATAATGCCTGATTTGTTACACCTGTGTGAAAAATAGAAGAGGTTTTTGTACTTTGGCCCGTATTAAATAAAAAACTCTCTTAGTTTTCCATAATTTTCCTTTATGAAATTGAGCCTTCAACTTGTGTGCATGGATATGAAATTTAACCAGATATAGAGAAACATCTTCTCCTTTTTCATCTATGAATGTTGGGAGGTAAGCTGACCAATCAACGGGAGGCATGGGATCCAAAAAACCAAGAATATGAGATATGTCCATAGGTGCATGCCTGAAATTTGTTCTTGAACCCATATTGAACACAATCAACCAAAATTAATGACCTTTGACTAGTGGAGTCACCATGAAATTTCAATATGTTGGATCCTTTGAACTCAGAGTTGTCATGTGAATGATTCAACATTGATGCAGGAGCATCAAGACCTTTTTCTCCATTTGTAAATATGGGGTGTGATAATATTAATTTGTAAATATGGGGTGTGATGATTTTTAATATTTTATTAATTAATTTGAATTAAATAGGAGAAGGTGAGGATTTATGTAAATATCTTTTTATTAATAAAAGGATATGAGGAAATTTAATAAATTGAAGGATTTTAGGGATAAAAACCTATCCTTTAGGGATGTTGAGAGATTTAGGGGTTTGTTGAGGAATTGAAGGGATTGAGAATTTAATTAAATGATTTTTAAAATTGTATAAATAGGAAAGGGATTTGTGAGAAAAACAACATTGAGATTGTGAAAGAGTGTGAGAGTAGGGTTGTACAGCAAGGCTGTAAGCCTTCAGCAAAATTGTAAGGGCCACAGAATTGAAATATATGGCCAGAAAAAGTTGTAAGCCGTTGTTTTGTTTCAGTTTATATACATTGATTGGTTGTGCAATTATATATATTTCTGGTTATATGTATGATTGAGATATCAATTGTTGAAAAATCGACCAAAAGGAAGTGTGAAATAATGAGAATTTAAGAGCTTTTGAATCGATCCTGTTTCCTATGTGACTTATTTGCGCCTTTGTAGTATTTGTGAGTTTCTGTGGCAAGATTATAAAAGATTTTCCAATTGGAGAAACAACAGTAATGGTTTAAGACAAAGTGGATGGCAAATTCATAATTGGGAATTAAATATTGATGGCGCAAAGCTATGGATCACAACTCTGTTGGAATGTTGGTTTTGTAATTAAAATACTGTTATTTGAATACGCATTGTGCTGGTATGAATATTTTAAGTCAAAAATTAATGAATACGTGAAATTGCTGAACCAGTCGATAGCAGTAATTGTTGAAGCCACGGTAATACCTCTGTTTGCAACCTAATCGAGTTGAAAGGGCGCAGTATACAGGTATGGAAGTGAATTAAATTTGCTATCGAATATTCTATGTATTGTGAGTTTGTGGAAGGCACAATTAAGTCCAACAATGGTATTTAATTACCAATGAGTTTTTAAATGAAGACAGCAGGATGCTCTGTTGAAATGGTGTCAATGGTTTTTAAAACTCAGTAAAAATATTCAGTTGTAAAGCGCTGTTGAATGGAATTCTGACATTCGATTTTATAAATGGGTAAGCAGAATGGGCGCTCTTATATATATATGGTTCAATAATGTTGGCACATTTGTTGTTGAACTTGGATGTGAATGTTGGTGAACATTTGAATGTTAATACAAGGATATATAATAAAATTGAGTTCGATAGTAAATGCGTTGAAAACAATGAGTTCTGTTCCAATCCGTTTGATAATTTGCAAACAGAATCTGTTCCAAGTTGGGCGAAAACAATTTGTAATGATTTGTAAAAATGCTTGTTGTAATTGATATGGATTTTCAGTTGTTGAGGAAACCGCAGAGATTGCCAGATAGTTGAAGAAATTCAATTGCAGAATGCAGTGGAATCAAGAGGTTCGATTGACAGCGTGAACAAAGACGCAGTTTTCCAGAGTAAGCATGTTAATGCAATGGGCGATGATTTGCTGAAGAAAACGTTAAACAGTTGCAAGTGAAACCAGATGTGGAAGTTTGTAAGCGAGAAAAACCGGATACGGGTTTGAAAAGTCTTTGTTGATTTCTCGATTCTAGATAATATTGAAATGAAGTGGACTAAATTACGGGGGCGCGGAGTTGAATGGAAAATAGACAATTGAGCGAGAGAGCTAATTTATTGGTAAGTTACGTATGGGTTATTGACATTAAATTGTGAAATTTACCATGACTATGTGAGTGCATGGGAGTGGGAATTTTAAGAGCGCACGAGATGAGGGTTTTATGTTGATTTAAGAGGTGATAAAAATTGGGAATGTGGCGTGGTGGAATGATATTTATTGAATGAAGGTTTGCGAATATAAAGGGAACTATGATGAAAGATTTGGGATGATGTATAATCATTGTTGTGTGAAGCTTCCAAAATTGCTTGAAGATGAGTGTTTTGAGATTAATATTATATGAGATGGTGTTAAATGATCTTGAATCATATATGGGAAAGCTTCGGTATGTTGAAATAGGAAAGAGTGAAATTGGCATTGATTGATGTTTTAAATTGGAATATTGCTGAGTATGCAATCTTTTAAGCATGATTATTTGATGATCCTGGGTATTGCAAGCTCTAGGCTTGCATCAATTTTGGTATCAGAGCCTGTCTTTGTTAAAAAGAATGTTTGTCTTTTCTAAATGAAGACAGAAGGTTTGTTGAACTAGAATGTATTTCTGAATGTGTGATGAATGATGAAGTAGCAGATGTGCATGAAGGCAAAGGAGGTCAGATTCTAATCTGACAGTCAAAGCAAACCAGAGTACAGCTGAAGAATTGAGCAGATAAATTCGGAAGATTGGAAAATAGAATCAGATTTTAAAATCTGATTAACAGTAGTTGAATATCGAGCAGAGGAAGCAATGAAGATTTGCTGAAACAAAATTGCAGGAATGATGAGATTGAAGTGCAGGAGAATGGAAGGACAAGATCAAACGAGATCTTGGAGGTAAGAAGATATGTTTTTTTGAAGAATAGAATATTGTAGTCTTTGCATTGAAATATTATTGCAACTCCCAAAAGGCAATTGCTAACAGATAAAGGAAGCTGGTGAAAGTTTCTAGGTGAAAACATAGAGGTGGCAGAACCTGGAGGAAATCCAATAGAGATTGGATAAGGAAGACAGTTGTGAACAGGTATATGAGTTGAAGCCAGGAAGAGCAAAGAGAAGTGCTCAAAGGAGGTTCCAGAGAGAGAACCAATTGCTTGCCAAAAGACTGAGTGAGGAGAGCTTGGTGAGGTAAGTGGCGGCAAGACAGGACTTGCTGCTGAAGAGGCTTTAGTGCAACTCATAGTAAGGTGAGTGAGGAACTCATAGAGATGGAAAGGATGATGACTAGTGACAGTCGTCATAGAGGTTCTGAAATAAACCATAGCAGAAGACAAATGGAAAAGGATGCCAAGGCAATTGGCATACAGAGACAGTTAAGCAAAGAGGAATATGAAAGGGAGAAAGCTGAGATAGCAGTTCAGCTTGAGGTGTTAATGGAGATGTTGCAAAGAAATAAGGAGGACCAGAAGCATGGTTATGTCATGAGAAAGAAGTTGAGGTGGCAGAGGCTACAAGAGAAGTGGAATCATCAGGTAAATATGCAGTTGATAAAGGAACTAAGGGAACTTGAACGGGTTATTGATGCCAGGCAGAGGATAGAGAAGCTCGAAACAGTTGAGCTACAGCAAAAGGAAGATGCTGAAGAAGATGTTGAAGTTTCGATATGTTACCCAGAGAGTGGACCATTACTTTTTGAAAGTGATGAAGAGCTAGAGGAGTTGAATCATATGAATGATTCGAAGCAGCCGGAAGATTTGATGACTGAAGCATCAAATAAGACCGTAAGGTCTTGTGATTTTAAAACTAACGATTTGTGTGTGATTGCAGGTTTGGAAGAAGAGGAAGAACATCTACTGAAGGATATTAAGAAAGATTTAGCAGAAGAAAGACCATGTTTGGAAGAAGAGGAAGAACATCTACTGAAGGATGTTAAGGAAGATTTAGCAGAAGAAAGACCATGTGAAGAAATGGAAGATCGTGTAAAATTTCCAAAGTCTACTCCAAGTAAAATCATTGAGTTATATAGAGAATTAGACTTTCAAAGGAGGAAATTGGAAGAACAGAGGATGAATGTCCAGGATAGATTGCTGATGAAGGATGACAAAGCATGTCATAAATGATAATCAGGAAGAAATTGCAGATGGTGAGCAAAGGAATGTTGCAGAGGGAAAGGAATATTGGAAAGCCGCAACATTCATAGTGACAGCTAGAGAAACATGTGAGGCGACATTTATAGTAGCAGCAGCAGAAAAGGTGCAAAACAGCAGTAAGGGTGAAAAGGAAGCGATCAAAACAAGTGAAGAACAAGCAAGAATGAGAGATCAGCAATCAAGGGATGGAAACAATCAACAGACAGAGGACATACTGGACAGAGAAATTGAGTTGATAAGGAGGTTAATGACAAAAACATCCTAGAGAAAGACAGCCGAAAGAAAGAAAAGGAGCGACAACCAGAGAATGACAGTGAAAGATTGCAAGAGCAAAGCAAGTGGAGTCCTACAGCACAAAATATGGAATCCTAGAAGACAACAGCAGATAGCAACAGTAATGAAGCAATCGACAAGCACGGAAGGATTACAAAATAAAATTTGGGATCCAGGAGGAGATATCCAGACTTATGACCAGGGGGTCATGAATTTTCTTACATGGGTAGTCTGATGCAGGAGCATCAAGACCTTTTTCTCCATTTGTAAATATGGGGTGTGATAATATTAATTTGTAAATATGGGGTGTGATGATTTTTAATATTTTATTAATTAATTTGAATTAAATATGAGAAGGTGAGGATTTATGTAAATATCTTTTTATTAATAAAAGGATATGAGGAAATTTAATAAATTGAAGGATTTTAGGGATAAAAACCTATCCTTCAGGGATGTTGAGAAATTTAGGGGTTTGTTGAGGATTTTAAGGGATTGAGCATTTAATTAAATGATTTTTAAAATTGTATAAATAGGAAAGGGATGTGTGAGAAAAACAACATTGAGATTGTGAAAGAGTGTGAGAGTAGGTTTGTACAGCAAGGCTGTAAGCCTTCAGCAAAATTGTAAGGGCCACAGAATTGAAATATCTGGCCAGAAAAAGTTGTAAGTCGTTCTTTTGTTTCAGTTTATATACATTGATTGGTTGTGCAATTATATATATTTCTGGTTAAATGTATGATTGAGATATCAATTGTTGAAAAATCGACCAAAAGGAAGTGTGAAATAATGAGAATTTAAGAGCTTTTGAATCGATCCTGTTTCCTATGTGACTTATTTGCGCCTTTGTAGTATTTGTGAGTTTCTGTGGCAAGATTATAACAGATTTTCCAATTGGAGAAACAACAATAATGGTTTAAGACAAAGTGGATGGCAAATTCATAATTGGGAATTAAATATTGATGGCGCAAAGCTATGGATCACAACTCTGTTGGAATGTTGGTTTTGTAATTAAAATACTGTTATTTGAATACGCATTGTGCTGGTATGAATATTTTAAGTCACAAATTAATGAATACGTGAAATTGCTGAACCAGTCGACAGCAGTAATTGTTGAAGCCACGGTAATACCTCTGTTTGCAACCTGATCGAGTTGAAAGGGCGCAGTATACAGGTATGGAAGTGAATTAAATTTTCTATCGAATCTTCTATGTATTGTGAGTTTGTGGAAGGCACAATTAAGTCCAACAATGGTATTTAATTACCAATGAGTTTTTAAACGAAGACAGCAGGATGCTCTGTTGAAATGGTGTCAATGGTTTTTAAAACTCAGTAAAAATATTCAGTTGTAAAGCGCTGTTGAATGGAATTCTGACATTCGATTTTATAAATGGGTAAGCAGAATGGGCACTCTTATATATATTTGGTTCAATAATGTTGGCGCATTTGTTGATGAACTTGGATGTGAATGTTGGTGAAAATTTGAATGATAATACAAGGATATATAATAAAATTGAGTTCGATAGTAAATGCGTTGAGAACGATGAGTTCTGTTCCAATCCGTTTGATAATTTGCAAACAGAATTTGTTACAAGTTGGGCGAAAACAATTTGTAATGATTTGTAAAAATGCTTGTTGTGATTGATATGGATCTTCAGTTGTTGAGGAAACCGCAGAGATTGCCAGATAGTTGAAGAAATTCAATTGCAGAATGCAGTGGAATCAAGAGGTTCGATTGACAGCGTGAACAAAGACGCAGTTTGCCAGAGTAAGCATGTTAATGCAAAGGGGCGATGATTTGCTGAAGAAAACGTTAAACAGTTGCAAGTGAAACCCAGAATGAAGTTTGTAAGCAGAAAAACCGGATGCAGGTTTGAAAAGTCTTGTTAGTTGCTCGATTCCTAGATAATATTGAAATGAAATTAAATTGCTGGACTGAATTACAGGGGCGCAGGTTGAATGGCAAATAGACAATTGAGCAGAGAGCTAATTGTATTGGTAAGTTACGTATGGGTTATTGACATTAAATTGTGAAATTTACCATGACTATGTGAGTGCATTCAAATTGGGAATTTTAAGGGCGCATCTGAATGTTGATTTAAGAGGTGATAAGAATTGGGAATGTGGCGTGGTGGAATGATATTTATTGAATGAAGGTTTGCGAATATAAAGGGAACTATGATGAAATATTTGGGATGATGTATAATCATTGTTGTGTGAAGCTTCCAAAATTGCTTGAAGATGAGTGTTTTGAGATTAATATTATATGAGATGGTGTTAAATGATCTTGAATCATATATGGGAAAGCTTCGGTATGTTGAAATAGGAAAGAGTGAAATTGGCCTTGATTGATGTTTTAAATTGGAATATTTCTGAGTATGCAATCTTTTAAGCATGATGATGATGATGCATTTGTATATAGCAGAGAGAAAAGTTCCTGGGTATTGCAAGATCTAGGCTTGCATCAAACATTTAGATGTCCAAATGTTTTTCACCATCAACAATAAGATTTGATCTTTGTCGTTCATACCTGGGGAAAATGTGACCGTTTGGTCCCTATCAATTGTGCCAATATGTTAGCACTCCTGATATCTACTAGGCTAGAAATAGACTCCAGAAGCTAACCACTAACCACTTTTGGTTAGGGTACTAGTCTTTCCTGACTGGAGGGGGATCCCTCACTTAAAGAAACTAGAGATTTGACAATTATAAACCCACAAAGACCAAGTATGTTGTAACTATTTTACAATTCATTATGTTGGGGGTAGGTAAATATTTATCTAAAGAGAATGTTTATAGTTCAAAAACCCTGCACAAATCATGGCTTATGCTTAAACAACCACTCATTCTCTCAAAGGCTCAATCAATATAACATCTCAGACATTCATAAATTGTAGCATAAGGGAACATGATAAAGTAAATACTCATTTAAAATGAAACAACATGAGAAATTCAGATATTGCACTCATAGGAAATAAGCATTTTAGAAGAAATTAAACATAGATATAAGCACCATCATTGTAATATTCCCATTTTAGCACATGGCTAAATGGAATATTAAAATTTTGCTTTTATCATTGCAACTTAATAAATGTGTAAGGAAACCCATTATTATTGAAGACATGAATAAAATGCCTCATAATGTGAAAGGGATCATCAGAATAGCTTCATTTTGCACCCTCAAATGTGAAAAGGGGAAAATGCATGAAGACAAGGTCATGTTTGACCATGCCAATAGCGCTGCCATAGGAGGAGTTGATCACTTTATGAGACAACGCAATGTGAATGAGGAAGATTATATTTGGTGGAGGAAACCCTAATGGATGGGGCCCATGGAGAGAGAGCTTTCACTTGTTTAAAAGGAGGGCAGGCAACCATTGTTATTCATGAATTGGATTATTGATTTCATTGTCTATGCAGACATTGTGCATTCTCCTGCTGTTTAGCAAGAATTGCCAGGGAATTCCTGTTTAGGATTTCTTCACCTTCTTGAGGGGCCTCTTGAGGGATTGTTATTCATTCTCCACATTTCTTGTCTCAAGGCCAAAGCATCCTACTTTAGCTACAACATAGTTTCTGTTGAGATTTGGGTTGTGTTGCAGGGTGTTGCAGTGGAGGACTCCACAATCCACAACACCATCTTCTTGGCTCATCTTTCAGAGGAGGGAGCTTCTATTCCTCTGGGAGGCTAGTGAGGGATATTCTTGAGCATATTGTAGATCTTTGGCATTAGGCCAAGTACTTCCCTTCACCAAAAATGCAATCACTTATCTAGACTGCGTTATTTCTGAGTGAAATTGCAGTGGGGACTTGCTCCACTAAATTGGAGGGTGAGATCTTCAGGGATTGGATCAGCCTTTCACCTAAGAGATCCTTTGGATTAGATTCAGCCATCGGTTGTAGCATCATCATCTATCTCCATCCAGATCTATTTTCTGAGTTGCAGCTGCTGCCCAGCAACTCCGTCATTTCTGCAGATTTGCCATTTTGTATGTATTTCAGCCAATCCTTCTAAGGATTGTGCATTATTGTTTCCAGGGGTTGAGATCTTGCTCCCCCTTCTTTATTTGAGTTGTATATTGATATATTTGTGTATTGACACTATTTTCAGCAGTTCTCTTTCATAGACTGCGCAGTCATAGCCAGGGTTCCTTTTATGTAGCAGTATTTCTCCATTGTCATGTATATGTTTCATAGAGGCTGCATTTCCTAGCTTGAGAGATCATTTCCTAAAGATATTGTATACATTATTTTCTACTATAATATAATGTAATGGCTATATGGATCTTCTGGCATTCTTGGTATTAATGTCATTCACTGCTATTTCTAGCTCATGTTTATGTATTTCTGGTCTCCACATTGGTAATATCTTGAGATATTCCTAATAGTGTAGTTGTTCCAATTTTGGAATATTACAGTGGTATCAAAGCATGATCTCTGGCTTAGCCTGTGAGTCTCAGCCAAAGAAGATCGATATGATGAAGAAGATGAGTTTACTCTCATATATTTTTAGATCCAGAGGAGACCTCTCCAAGGAGGTCAAGAAGATGGAAGAAGGAGAAGGGGAAGAACCATGCACTTCCTACTCTCACAGAGAAGGAGACTAGAAGCATGAAGAACACTTGGAATTCAAAATTATAAGTGAGTATCTTGCTGAATACTGAGCAAACCCTAGAGCTCTAGCTTTACCGCAATTTATTCAGCAGAAATAAGAAAGGAGACCCCACAACTATGGGATGATGAGAGGTAATAAATTTCTATTGTCCACATTTTATGGATCACTCACATGTGCAGCAGAGGTCTAGGTGAAGAAACTAGAGGCTTTCTTCCTACTACATCTTGTAGTAGACAGAGAGACTGTAGAAGTTGCAGTGCTGCACCTAGAAGGTGAAGCAAGTACTTGGTGGATCAATCATTCAAGCCATACAACGGTTTCTACTCTTGTTGAGTTTTCTCAGAGATTTATCAGAAGATTTGGCTAGAAGAGGGAGGATCCCTCACCACCAGTTGATGAGGCATGTAACAACGCTATTGAGATCATGGAGGAGCAGCCTTAATCTTCAATAGTTTGGGAGGCCAACACTTATGAGGAGGAAACTCTTGCAGCCCTGCAAGGAGCTTCCACATTTCACCAAGGTATGATTAAAAATCCATCTCTTGTCATTTCCGCAAACACTATGGATGGGTTTATATCAATGAATACAGTTGATCTAGAGTAGCAGAATAACACTACATTGGGCAATGATGGAGAAAGGAGGAATCATTCCTCATGTGAACATTCAAAGGGAAACTTCATTCAGGAAGCCATGAAGGAAGCAATGAGAAGGAGTAGACATCTAGAGATAAGAAATTATTTCTCCTATCTAGATGACACTCTCTCAATGAGCATGCCACAGCTCAAAGAGAGACTTCTACCGGCAGCAGATCCAATGCCTCTTTGGTTTTTGAAGGCCATGCATGAGGAGGAGATCTCTCGGAGAGATTTCAGTAGAGGTGCAATCCCACACATCATGGAGTGCAAGATTCTTTCACAGTTTGAGAAGGTTCTTCCCTTCTCTCAGGAGCAGATAGTAGATGGAGGACATCTTTGTATGGATAAGATCTCTCATGACTGTGTTGGACATTCCTTGAGCCATGCACATTATGATGTGAGGTTTTTGTCTACCACCTATTTGGGTCCTCATAGGGTCAAATTGATCCTCGGGAAGATTTCATTTCAAAATCCCATGAAATGCAGGAATCTGATTTGGGATGATGGTATCCCTCATGGGAGGAGTACCAAGATGAAAAGTGGAAGAAGACATCCACAATTGGTTGAGTGGATGTGGATGGTGAGCTACTTGCAGATTTATGATACCGGGTAGTAGGAGGCTTGGCTACGCTGGTTACTCTTGAAGGAGTTTGGCCATCACTTGGCATACACTCTTTCCAAGGGTATGAGGATGGAGAAGATGCGGTAGGATGCTGGCATCATGGATCAGCAAAGAGTATGGGTACATAGTGATGATGCAACATTCATATCATACACTATGTCTTCATCACATATCTTGTATGATGGGAGCATGAGGAAGCAACAAAAACATTTGTTGTTGGGGTTATTCTTGGGAGAGCAAGAGCAGATTTGCTCTCATTTCTCATATGATGTTGCAGGAGTAGGAGATGGCACAATATGGTGCAAAGGGGATACTCCTTGACCTTTGATGATCAAGAATTACTTCCACCTTGGGAGAGATTCCATATTTGCAGCAACATTGTTGGAGAGTTTCCCATCTATGTTGAGGAAGCTGAGGGAAACAACGTTGTGCCATCTAGAGACTATATAGTGCCTCATGTAGAGGAAGGAGGAGCTCTTGCTCCAGGTAGAGGGATGCTTACATCTTTGCAAGGAAGTCCCCAAGATCTCATGTGTGGAGATCAAGGCACAACTCATGTTCTATCTGTGCCATTTTTGAGGAGGTGTGAAACCATGGAGACACAAGGAGAAGGTAGGGAGAAAACCCATCATCATGAGATGAGGAGTATACATCCCTATTCATTTCTAGAGGTTGATGCACCTAAAAAGATGATTGGATTGCGCAGTGGAAGCATGGAGGGTTATCTCCATTCATCTATTCAGTCATCTCTTGATGATAATGTCTCATTGCATGGAGACATTTTATCAGGGAGACCACTAGATCAGCAGAGGAGGAGGCTTGCTTCACATGTTGAGGCACCACTCATTGATTACATGAGGGTGGAAACCTTGGGAGAGCCTGATACAATGTTGGGATCCTGTGGTAGACTCAAGGAGAGAGAGAGCATTCTCTAAACACCATCAGTACCCACTTCCATTTTAGATTTTGCGTTGTGGCAGAAGCAGAAGGGGAAGGATAACAACCTTCCAACTTGCATCTTTGGCATGGGATATGTCAAAGAGGGAAATGACCGTATGACATATGTCCTTCATGAGGAATCATCAACGCTATCACTATGGAGGATGGATCCATGTTGGAGCTCTGGGTTGTTGGTGGAGTATCCCCAGGATCATCTTGCTTGCATGATATTGACCGATCAACATATGAGGAGATGCATGAATCATATGCAGATGGAGGAGATTCATAACTCTTTGGAGGAGTTAGCACAACCACCTCTTTTCTCTTTGAGGATGAGAGGAGACTCATTTTTGAGCCACTCCATTTTCATGAGAATTTTTTTTGGTAAGGGTATTGTTTATTTGCATGATGATTTGTATATTCAACCCTTAACCATATATGTACAAGATCTTGCTCCAAGGAGGATCATTCTTTTTCCTAGACCCCATGGTCTACTTGAGGACATGAGCACTATTGGTGACCACTCCCTAGGAGGACTTGGGGAGGAAATGTATTTTGGAGGACATACTCACCTTGCATCATACATCATTCACTTTCTCCATTCATTTGAGGAGAGTAGAAAAACAAGCAAGTGGTTGAGAAGCCACACTTTTTGTCATACTCTTTTGCAGTTGAGGGTCAAACTGCATTGGTTACAATTGAGGGACCATTGTCCTTCTCCCTTGCTACACATAACAGCAAGCATGGTTCTCATTATGCTTCATTATGTTATTGTTGTCTTTATGTTTGTTGAGAGCATGATTGGGGGAATGGCACATTTGTTGGATGTGTCCCTTGGGGGAGAGTTCTCCCACATTATTTGCATTGCATGTTCTAATGGGAGCATGAGAGCACATGTGGCCACTACAGCAAAACATTTGTTTCCATTTGAGGTGAGCCATATGCTTGATTGGATGCCATATGATGGTGACTTCCAACTCATCACATATGAGATGATTTGGGATAGCATGTTTCATAACGTTGGAGAATGTTAGAGATTATGCACAGCAGAAACAATAAAGAATTTACCCAGAGAAATAAACATAAAAGGTCAGCAACAAATCATTAACATGAACACAAATGTTTATCTGGGAAAACCCCAAATCCGGGGCAAAACCCAACCAATGAAATTTCATTAACCATTGGCCACAACCCAGGCCAATCTGGCCAAGTGAGGCTTCAGCGCTCACCTCCAGGCCTACATTACAATGAAGTATTCCCAGCCTCTTATAGGCTCCATTACATGCAATACCATGGGCTAAAACCATGGGTTCACAATACCATGTGCCCCAAAACCACTACTATTTACCCTAGTCAACATTGACTCTACCCCGAGTCATGTTTACCTAACAATTCCCCCCTTAAAATTGACTTGGGGATACATCCAAAACTGCTAACTGAGACAACCTCGCTCACTATAGCCCTTTCCCTCCTCAATATTTTTACCCAGGGTAATTGTTAACTTGACATCCCCCCTATCACCTAGGTCTAACCTAGACTTTACCAATGATTATCCAAGGGTATGCGTGCCATACCAGGTCTTACAACAGTATGCCCATTTACATGTAAAATTAACTCCATTATAATAATATATATATTTTTTGTTTCATTGTTGCTATTCTTTGTATGACCATTCTCTACATTCATTCATGATGTCCTCTCCAAAGAGGACATCATAGTTGTACATATGACATCAATTTCCATATAAAAAGAACCCATCTACCGGATTACATGGGTCACCGGCCTCTGTAACCTCCAGTCCTCTAGGAATTCTCTTTAGATACATGGTTCATCAATTTTTAATTAATCCACCTTCACATCTGCTCTCTCATTTTGACAAGGCCTCAATTGCATTTCACCTTTCCATGTGCTTCTTCGCCCTTTCACAGCACAAGCACATCCATCTTTAGCTTGGATGCTGACCTTACTACCACCCATATAGCACGCAGTGCCCAAAACTCATGTGATCAAGTATTGAGTGCATTTCCATGGTGGACCTCATCATCTACTCTGTGGCCTCCTCGTCCTCCTAGGTGCAGTAAAATTTGATGGCTTTTCTTTCTCTCCTCGTTCCACCAACGTAGTTGTAAAAACCTCACTTCTTCGACCTTAATTACCAGCACATATACCACCTGCAAGTAAGATTTCTTCTGTGCGTAACCCTTGGCTACATCACCTGCCTTTCATTGCGCGCTCCAAGTGTCCAACACCAGTCGACAGACAACCTTTGTATCTGACTGACGCTGCTTCTTTAGAACAAACATGAATCTCACAATCAATGCACTGCTCATATGCCATTGAGGAGTCCACGCAAACTCAACATCAACACAAATTTTTATCCGGGAAAACCCCAAATTTGGGGAAAAACCCAACCAATGAAATTTCATTAACCATTGGCCACAACCCAGGCCAATCCGACCAAGTGAGCCTTCACCGCTCACCTCCAGGCCTACATTACAATGAAGTATTCCTAGCCTCTTATAGGCTCCATTACATGCAATACCATGGGCTAAAACCATGGGTTCACAATACCATGTGCCCCAAAACCACTACTATTTACCGTAGTCAACATTGACTCTACCTCGAGTCATGTTTACCTAACAGAGAATAGATCCTTGGAGGTCTAGTCTTCATCTTGCCACTTGAGGGCAACATTATTGCAGCCCAAGATCAGCATATAATCTGCACTTATCCTAAGTGGAGAGGAGGACAACATGGGGTAGGCTATTTTTCTACCAAGATTAGATTTTCAGCCCACTTATATTGCAAGAGCCAAATGTGGAAGATGATTGTTAGGAGTTGCCATGTTGGGAGGTAACTCACTTTGTATGGATGATTGCTTGGGGGATGGAGGATCTACATGAGGGAGATGTTCCTCAACCTATTTCAGACTCCATGCCTTGGGTGGATATTCTTCAGTTCTATCCTTGCAATTGCTTGAGGACAAGCAACATTTGGGAGGGGAGGACTATAATATTCCCATTTTAGCACATGGATAAATGGAATATTAAAATTTTGCTTTTATCACCTTGCAGCTTAATAAATGGGTAAGGGAACCCATTATTATTGAAGACATGAATAAAATCCCTCATAATGTGGAAGGGATCATCAGAATAGCTTCATTTTTCACCCTCAAGTGTGAAAAGGGGCAAATGCATGAAGAAAAGGTCATGTTTGACCAAGTCAACAACGCTGCCATAGGAGGAGTGGATCACTTTATGAGACAGTGCAGTGTGAATGAGGAAGAGGATATTTGGTGGAGGAAACCCTAATGGAAGGGACCTATGGAGAGAGAGCTTTCAATTTTTTAAAAGGAGGGCAAGGCAACCATTGTTATTCATGAATTGGATTATTGATTTCATTGTCTATGTAGACATTGTGCATTCTCCTGCTGTTTAGCAAGAATTGCCGAGGAATTCCTGTTTAGGATTTCTTTAGCTTCTTGATGGGCCTCTTGAGGGATTGTTCTTCATTCTCCACATTTCTTGGCTCAAGGCTAAAGCCTCCTCCTTCAGCTACAGTGCAGTTTCTGTTGAGAGCTGGGTTGTGTTGCAGGGTGTTGCAGTGGAGGACTCCACAACACCATCTTCTTGGCTCATCTTTCAGAGGAGGGAGCTTCTATTCCTCTAGGAGGTTAGTGAGGGATATTCTTGAGCATATTTCAGATCTTTGGCATCAGGCCAAGTACTTCCCTTCACCAACAACGTAGTCACTTCTCTAGACTACATTATTTCTAAGTGCATTTGTAGTGGGTACTTGCTCCACTAATTTGGAGGGTGAGATCTTCAGGGATTGGATCAGCCTTTCACCTGAGAGATCCTTTGGATGGAATTCAGCCATCAGTTGCAGCATCATCAGCTATCTCCATCCAGATATATTTTTTGAGTTGCAGCTACTGCCTAGCAACTCCGACATTTCTGCAGATTTGCCATTTTGTATGTATTTCAGCCAATCCTTCTAAGGATTGTGCATTATTGTTTCCAGGCGTTGAGATCTTGCTCCCCCTTATTTATTTGAGCTGTATATTTATATATTTGTGTATTGACACTATTTTCAACAGTTCTCTTTCATAGATTGCATAGTCATAGCCAGGGTTCCTTTTATGTAGCAGTATTTCTCCATTGTCATGTATATGTTTCATTGAGGCTGCATTTCCTAGCTTGAGAGATCATTTCCTCAAGATCTTATAAACATTATTTGTTGCTATAATATAATGTAATGGCTATATGGATATTCCAGCATTCTTGGTATTAACTTCATTCACTGCTATTTCCATCTCATGTTTATGTATTGCTGGTCTCCACATTGGTAATATCTTGAGATATTCCCAATAGTGTAGTTGTTCCAATTTTGGAATATTAAAATCATTGCAACTAAACCAAGTTGTAACACCTAATTTGGAGCAATGTTAAATTGAATTCCAAATAGCCTCAACTTTTACTTATGACAGAAAAATAGACAGAATTTTAGCGGAATAGAGATGACATCAAAGTTTACAGGAGAAGAACAAATATTTTATAGGAGAAAAACAAATCTTAGATCCCATACCATGAGTATCTTTGCCAGAATATTAGTGGATCAACTGATACACAAGCTCCATGCATAAAAAATTAGGCCACAACACAATCACATAGTAACACTCTTGCAAAGTCTTTTGCCAAACCAACCAACCAACCCTTTCTTCATTTACTTCTCTTCATTATTTAGGCAAGATATCATAGTGTAATAGGTAGTTTCATACAAAACATGTTCGATCCATGGAGAGGATCAACACCAACTGGAAAAGTGGAAACATCATAATTGAAAAATAGAAACATTATATTTGTTTACACCTTTTTCAAAAATAACAAAGGAAATCCTAAAATACTTAACTTAAACCTAAATAAATAAGATATTTGAAACCATTTTTATATTCAAATCTCATCCATCCTGAGTAAAGAAAATAGAAACAATATAAAATCATAGAAAAAGATGCCAGTGAACTAATAGCTCTGCGCAGCGACTAGGTAGCACAAAGTCATCTTTCCTTTATGGCTGATACCTATTCAATGAAAGTTGGGTTGAGATGGCATCCAGGTGTAAATAAATCTGACCTCTCAAATATCTAACAACTTCCATCTCTAAAACATGAGTGAGACTCAGTAGGCAAGGGTTGTGCAGCGCCTGTGCAACACTTGCATATCACACTTTGTTTTGGGTATATCTGCTAAACCATAAAATATTTTTCAAAAATGAATGAGGTTATTTTATAGTATGGTTTTGGAAAGAAATAACTCTCTTCGTTTCTCCAAATCCTTTCCCATGTTCTCAAAAAATGATTTGCAAAACCATGGCTCAAAACAAGAAATTTACAAACTACGAAAAATAAGCTTTAAAATGCATTCATAATGCCTGATCTGTGACACCTGTGTGAAAACTGGAAGAGGTTTTTGTACTTTTTACTATCTTTAAGAACAAACTATCTCGTTTTTCCATAATTTTCCTTTATGTGGTCGGAATTATCATTTCAAAAGGGTGTAAAAACAGAGTATGCGCAATGAGCAAATCTAAGTAGCATTTTGATGCTTTGACCTGATGTTTTGGAGTGCTCCACCTGACTTGGCATGCAAATAATAACATAGGTAATTATTAAGTGTAAGTGGTATGATATCCTTTGGTATGAGAGTTTTATATATGATAATGGGGTATTATGCGTGAGGGTTATATGATATGAGTATGGGAAACGGTAATGTTAATATAGGGAATGGTTTAGAATGAAAGGGGGGAATAAAATGAATGTAATATGATGATATTTTAATGGTATATGGGAAGGGTTTAGGATGTAAATTTATATGAAGGGGGATGAATGGAAGGTAAATGGGTAAATGGGGAAATAGGAGGTGAAATGGATAAGCATAAGCATATGGTAAATAATAATTAGGGATAAAATTGTAGGATGTTTCAAAATACCATACCTTGTAACCATTAGAACTTTGACTGCAAGTGATCTCAATTTAGAAAATTATGATAGACAAATTATTAAACCCCCTTTGACTTGACATGACAAAAACATGTGCGACCATGAATCCCATTAACTTGACACTCTTTCAAAATTTGAATGAACCCCTCATGTAAGAAAATCAAAGATGTCAAAAAATGATATAGAGGCTATGACCATAGAAATAGTCATAGGCTCAATAATCAAAACTGAAAATTAAAGGATAAGGAAAAACATTTGACAATAAAACTTATGACCCTAACACACATGACCAAAATACGAGCGTAAACCAGGGAGTTTAGTTTGAAACCAATTTCTTTCGCGACAATTCTAGGTATGGATCAAATTCCACATGTTATTGATTTAAAGAGAGGAAACCACAACCATGAACCCAATATGATCTCAAAGTATTCGCAACATTTCCATCATTAATAAAGTGGAAGCATAACCATTGATTCTATAAAATGTTGGAAAAAGGAGAGTACTTAAGAATAGGGTACCGATGTTCTTTAACATAGGACGCCATCTGAGAGCCATCCATTCGCGGATAAAACCACTTAGCAACCAAATCCTATTGTTCTAATCCTACAACCCAGTAAAAAAAAAATCGGAATAAAACATAAGTTTCTGATAATTTAGATCAACCTTAATTAACTTCCTTCTTTTTCGACTAATTATGGAAAAACATTATTCGTGGATTACGACATTGGGTTCAATAACCGGTGGGGATAACAAAACATTCAAATCCACGTGTATAGTTGCATGTACAGGAGATGTCCCAAAGGGATAGACTCCTGACTTGGGGCAGCCACGACTCTCCACCTCAATAGTCGCATGTACCAACACATCGAGTAATGGCACATCACCACCCAAGTTTCCTTCATTATAAAGTGAAATCTGACCTATATATGTAAAGGCTAGTTTTACAACAGGCACCACTGACACTTTGCAATCCTGCCTATATGTGCACCAAAATATAGAACATTACTAAAAAATAACTTATGTAGTGGTGTCTGAAGAAACCTCGATAAAATATATAGACAAGGTTAATTAATGTCACTTATTAATTATTGACACCACTGAATGTAGGTTGTCACCAGCTCAATCCATTAGGAAACCCCTTCAAATAAAATAGACTATCCAATCACCATCGACCAATTTCCTTCATAAAATCTAATCAAGCACACAATCGACAAAGATCTTCAATGAGGACGCAAACCATTAATGGATTATCCCTCATATAATCAATGACCAACTTGGAAAACAAATATTCTCCTAGACCAATTAATGACCTCATGAAGAGACTCCTTAGTGATCAAATTAAAAATTGAAATATGTTACCAACTCCACTAATCAAAATTAATGCACTTATGTAGCAATAAAGATCCTCAGAAATCCTCCTATCGACCTATCCCAACCCAGAGAGGAGAAAGAAGATCCATAGGAGAAAAGGTTTAGAAGAAATACCATGTAAAAAAACCAGCCAATGTGTCTCAGATATACCATAGAGAATAAAAAAAGTTAGCATCTAAGATACTCGAAAATGCCCTGATTCACCATTCCCAAACCAGGAAAGGAGCAGGAATATCCACAGGCGAAAAGGTTTAGAATAAAGACAATGTAAACAACCATATAGTGCATCTCAGATAGACCACAGAGTATACCAACAACTAAAGTGGAAAATAAATTTTTATTAGTGTACCTTGAAACAAAAGAACTAGTAGAGATTTCAGAATCAGGATAAAAACTGAATATAGCTAAGATAATTATGCTTAGACACATTGCACCAAAAAACACTAGTAATTGCACCAGTAAATGCTACATTTAATCCATGTACCTCCACACTTACAACCAAAATTACTGCCCTTGTGAATTTTGTGACTAATGGTTCCACAATCCTATCTTTTATCCTCGATGTCTGCTTCTCGCAAAAGTTGTCGTAGAGATTTTGAAGTAGGCATATTGTCTGCCAGTGGATATTCTGTAATTTGTCTCCACCATAATTTAAGTGAATATAATCCATGTTGTCGATGACCATCATATTTTTCAACAAAAAAATGTACTGATAGAGGCAACCAACATATAGAAGTAGCATTCAAATTAAATGAAACAGTAAAAAATCAGAAATTAAAACACTATCTATGGACCCAGAAAAGTAATCCAACTATGTTACTGTCTGTCCATGTTTAGCGAAAGTGCCTCCATCACTCCTCTCACTAAGCACCTCTGTTGTTAGCCTCCATTGCCCTAAATCCCATCAGTTGTTTTCGGCCTCCATCGCTCTACTTCCTAAACAACCCATCAATAACATAAAGATAAACCCCTAATCCTTTAATTTTTCTTTTTTACTAGTGCCTCGTATGAAAAAATTTAAGACAAAATATTTCTTTTGTCTTAAAATCCCCCTCCATGTAGTAGTTTCGAATGCAACGACATACAAGTTGTCTCTAATTGTATAAATAGAGATCTAAGGGACATAAGAGGGATTAATGTCTGAGAAATCTTGCCAGAAAATTTTTTCGTGTTCTTTAGAGTCAGTTACCCCACCAAAATGAAGAGCCCAACACATTGTTGTCTTTATATAAGATAACGTGACTGATAAGTGAAATAGAAATTGTTTCAATCTGTAATTTATGAGATTGTGAGAATAAACATAGAGGACAAAATCAAAACCACTTTTGAAGCTGGGATCTAGCCCTGCCAGCTTCAGAGAGGTATCTCTCTATAAAATTTAGCTATGTTTTATGTGAATTTTAGGCTAGTTAATGGGCTCAGAGTTTGGTTTTTGAATTTTTTTGGTTGGAACAACAAGGGAAGGCCATTGGGAAATGGAGTCATAAGATCTAACTAGATCTGCATCAAAATTTGAAGGCACAGGGAAATCTAGGTTGCACTAGTTTGATCTTTCGGAATTTTAAATGATTATGAAACATAAGAGATGTAAGGTTCAGTAGAAACTAAGGAGAAATGAAGTATTCCTTAATTTGACTTCAACAGAAAACATATAAATTACATATAGCCATAATAGGGTGCTCTTTACAACAAATCCTATTTGTCACAGTTTCTGTTATGTAATTAAGCTTTTAAAAAATGACATTGAAAGAAAACAATGAATAAACACATGAACAAAAGAAAAACATCGCCAATTCGTATGCCACATGAATCCTGTGAAAAAAGTCCTTGCATTATTGTTGAAGGTCACTTTATTTTCTGAAGTTACTTCAAATGATGAAGTATTTATACAATCCTCACTACATTTCTGCAAATTAACTATTACTTCAAATGATGAAGTATTTATACAAATTCTAAACTAAAATATCTTGGAAAAAAATCAAGATTTATTACAAATATCTCTAACTGTGTTTACACAAATAGAACTAAAATATTGGACATTCAAAAATAATAAATCTATTTGGAACTATCTTTGTGGATTGCTGGTGGTGACTAGCCCTCCAAATGTGCAATCGTGTTGCTTTGCTCGCAGAAATGCTTTGCTATATCCCTATTTCACTGTATTCTGTTTATGAATGTTATTGGCTTTGCACCATTTCATTATTGTCACAATATATTTTGCAAAAATATAAATATATTTTTCCAAAATATTTTGGTTAAACTCTTGAATGAAATTCATAATTGAAATTTCAACATATTTATTTATAAAACCATCCTGTATTTCAAATCCATGTGTTGTTTTCCCTTTCACCTTCCTCTGTAAATTCACTCAATTCCTTTTACCCCGGTAGAATATGTGGATAAATTTCCAAAACCATGTGTTGTTTTCAAAAACCATGTGTTGTTTTTTCTTTGTAAATACAATATTTCTATTTTGAATTGTATCCCTGTAAAAACAAAAATATCAATTGAAATTTCAACATATTTATTTATAAAACCATCCTGTATTTCAAATCCATGTGTTGTTTTCCCTTTCGTCTTCCTCTGTAAATCACTTATCAATTCCTTTTACCCATGTAGAATATGTGTATAAATTTCCAAAACCATGTGTTGTTTTCAAAAACCATGGGTTGTTTTTTCTTTGTAAATCCATGGCTAGTAAAATATTTCTATTTTGAATTTTATCCCTGTAAAAACAAAAATATCTTTCTTCTCTGTAAAAACTCGTTTTTACTTTTCCTTAGCTTGTAATTTCATTTCACCCACTTAGCCTTCCATTCATGCATTCCTTTAAAATCTCGTTTCACCTCATCTCTTTCAATCTGCTTCCTATCCACATAACATTTATTTCATAATCATATGAAACTCCATTACCCCACATTTTATAAAAGTCAAAACAATATAGTTAATGGTTTTCGGAGGGGGTAGGTAGTAAGTGGTTTTAGGATAGGGAGGTCTGAAATAACATGAGGTGATAGGGTAAAATGAAGTAAACAATAAAACAACTTTTAGGACCCCCCCTTCAGTTAAATGTCGGAGGGGCTGGGTCCGAATCATATTCATGATCATTGATTTATTTATTCACGGATCTAAAAGGTTTTTATATTTAGGAATTTTAATGCATTAAATTCCGGGTGGGGACATAAAATGAATTTGACTTTTGGTTTTTTGACTTTGGCTGATGCATGATAAATATGTTTCTAATGATTTAGAGTTTGTATTTATTTATTTATTTTTGAAGTAATTTTAATATTTCAAAATAAATTATTTCTATTGTTCTGATGTTCTCAAGAGCAGACTTCAACGTTTTGAATATCGTGATCTAGAAGTCGGTTTGATGCACTGGATATACCATTGGAAATATGCCTCTGAGCACTTATTGGAACATCTGCAACATGATCTGATCCAACCATTCGTGTAAAAAAAATATCTCTGATCTTAATACTTGAATTCTCCTTGGAAACAATTTGAAGGATGAAGTATTATTTACAACATCTCAAACATAATAATCATCAGTAATTATCAAACGACCTTATAAAAATTATAGGACCCTAAAATAAGCTCCAAATAGGGATGACACTCTCCTTGTGAGGTGCCAAGAACACCATAGACTAGTAGCCTGATCCATTGGGCTGATCCTGAATCTGCAACCTGCTCTGTCATAAAAACCTTTGTGACTGAAAATATTCAAACTGAAATCAAAACCATTCTGCACATTGAAATATGAAACTGAAACTAGAAAAAAATCTTGGAAAAATTCTCAAAGCACTGAGCTTATTTGCACACTACTACCTACCCTATACTGCTGAAAATCATGTTGAATCAAGTAATACAAAATCCCAATGAAGCCAATCAAGTAGCTACTGAAATAAGTGGACTTCTTGACTGCTTGTTAGCATAATCAAAAGAACAAATTGATTATTTGTCCACAAAATCAAAGATGTAACATGTAATGGAAACTGCTGATGGATCTAGTCCTTATAGCGAAAACATGGTTGAACACTTAAGCTGAAAAGAACCTCCATGTAGTCTGCTATAGGATCAATAAAAACATGATTTATTATGTTAGCTTTCAGGCCTTCAATGACTAGTCGATCATGGATGATTTCATAAACTGTATCTTCAAGGTTAAACCCCGATTCTAACTCTACAGTTTCAGTCTTGTACTTTAAAATATAATTCTCATCAATCTACAAATAAAAAGGCAATACAATCTCCTCTTGCTTTGGAGAAGGAAGATTTTCCAAGAATTGTTTAGGATCTTAGAAATTATATGATTGAATCTAAAAATCCAAAGGTTCAATACCCTTATCAAATCTTTCAACAACTAACTCAAGAAAACAAATTTTACCTTAAGGAGAAATTTTGCTCGATTTCAAACAACGAAACACAGTTGTTAAAAAATATTCATCAATTTGAAACATTGAAAACTCATCCTTGAATTATTTTAAAAATTCATAAGATAGAATATTTTCCACATACCCTGTCATCTCATTTAGCAAGAAATATAATCAACATGTAGTGGAGTCACCATGAATGCTCTAAAACCTGGATTCTCTAACAATGGAGTCACCCTGAAAACTTTGAAGCTTTGGATACTTTGAACATGGAGTCGCTAGGTGAATAATTTAGCCTTCTTATGTCTGATCACTGTCCACCATTAGTAGTCAGATCTAAAAACTTGATACAATTTTATGAGGAAGATAAAAAATTCCCTAGTATGGTCACCACTATGTTATCTCTCCGTAATTTCAAGACTGAAGAAAAAAACTCGGAGGTAACATCAAAACCGCTTTGGAAGCTGGGATCTAACCCTACTAGCTTTAGAAAGGGATCTCTCTATAACATTTAGCTATGTTTTATGTGAATTTTAGGCTAGTTAATGGGCTCAGAGTTTGGTTTTTGAATTGTTTTGGTTGGAACAACAAGGGAAGGCCATTGGGAAATGGAGTCAGAAGAGATAACTGGATCTGCATCAAACTTTGAAGGAGTTTCATAGGGCAAGCTAGGTTGCACTAGTTGGATCTTTCATAATTTTAAATGAATATAAAACAGAAGAGATGTAAGGTTCTATAGAAACTAAGGAGAAATGAATTATTCCTTAATTTGACTTCAGCAAAAAACATATAAATTACATACAACTAGAATAGGGTGCTCTTTACAACACATCCTATTTGTCACAATTTCTGTTATGTAATTAATATTTTAAGAAATGATAGTGAAAGAAAACAATGAATAAACGCATGAACAAAAGAAAAAAATCACCAATTCGTACACCACATGAATCCTGTGAATAATGTCCTTGTATTATTGATGAGGGTCACTTGAACTCAGTGAACAACTTTACAATGAATGGTAGTCTTTCTCATTACAAATCCCAACATATATTACTTCAAATGATGAAGTATTTATACAAATGCTAAACTAAAATATCTTGAAAAAATATCAAGATTTATTACAAATATCTCTAACTTTGTTTAGACAAATAGAACTGAAATATTGGACATTAAAAACTAATGAATCTACTTGGCACTATCTTTGTGGATTGTTGGTGGTGACTTTCCCTCCAAATGTGCAATGTTGTTGCTTTGCTGGCAGAAATGCTTTTCTATCTCCATTTTTCACTGTATTCTTTTTATCACTGTTATTGGCTTTTCATCATTTCATTATTGTCACAATATATTTTGGAAAAATATAAATATATTTTTCTAAAATATTTTGATCAAACTCTTGAGTAAAATTCATAATTGAAATTTCAACATATTTATTTATAAAACCATCCTGTATTTCAAATCCATGTGTTGTTTTCCCTTTCACCTTCCTAAGTTCACCTGTCAAAATTTCCAAAACCATGGGTTGTTTGTTCTTTGTAAATACATGGCTAGTAAAATATTTCTATTTTGAATTTTATCCTTGTAAAAACAAAAATATCTTTCATCTATGTAAAAATGGTTTTCACTTTTCCTTATATTTGTAAAACTCGTTTACATGTTCTTCCTCACATGTACATAAACATATGATTGCAAAATCTTCATGTAAAATCATTTTATACCTTAACTTGTAATTTTATTTCACCCACTTACCTTCCATTCTTGCATTCCTTTAAAATATCGTTTCACCTCATCTATTTCAATCTTCTTCCTATCCACATAACATTTATTTCATAATCATATGAAACTCCATTCCCGCCTCATTTTATAAAAGTCAAAACAATATATTTAATGGTTTTCAGAGGGGGTAGGTAGTAAGTGGGAAACTGGGAGGGAGGTACTTGCTTTGAAGCTTTTTTATAGAAGCCCAGATAGGAAGATGGTCATTGGTTCTAAGGGGAGGAGTTATATACCTCGATGTCTTTGTTACGCTTTATGGGTTCTGCTTCTGGGTTCAAATATTGTGGCTTCGGTTAACTTGGGTTATGGAAAAAGTATGTCTGCTGGTTTACAAAACCTTTTTTAGGTTTTTGATATGTATTTGTCATGGTTATGTTGTTTGGTTGTTAGCATCAAAAGAATCCTTTCCTAGTTTCTCTAAGATGGTTAAACAAACTCGAGGCGGGAAGCAAAATGGAGATAAAGGCAAGCAACCTATCTCCTAGCAGCCTCTGAAAAGAGGAAGAAAATCAACAAAGCAACTCCTAGAGCCGCTAGTGCAAACGTTTGCATCAGAGGTTCCTAATTATGTTCGATATCGTATTTATGGTTGGGAAACTAAGGCTATAAAAAAAGTGGATATGGAGGATGATATGGCATATGACGATATGTAGAATATTGTAGCTAATCCAGGGCACACCCGAGGATGTATTTCTTTGTTCCAACAGTCAATTAGAACTTACTGGTTGATAAAATGTTTGTTAGAAAAGGAAGTCATGTCAACTCAAGATATAGCAGGATCCAAGTTGGAGTCTAGTCTAGCAGATATTAATAGAAACATTTAGGAAATTAACCTCTGTAAGTTGCATCAGTATGCTAGACTAGGAAGGATGGAGAAGGATATTAAGTCATTGCAACAGGTTGAAGTTGAAATGCCTGGTTCAAGTGCCAAAGACCCTGCCCCTATGGAGTCAGAAGATGATTAAGGATATCATGCTTAAATTTTTTCAGTTACTCTTTTTAAAAGCTAGTTCACTTTTTTGTTTAGGATAGTATTTCCAGACTTATATATTAAGTATCGTCAGATATTGTACAGTTTATTAGGACTGTTTATGTTTTGGTTGACATACATTTCACTTAGATGGCCAACAGACTTGGCTTCCTACGGGCAGGTTGAGGTCTAATTTTTGTATCTTTGATGCCCGGTTTTAAATTAATAGAAAATGGGAAGGATCTACCTAAGCTTACAAAAAAAAAAAGAAGTGGTTTTAGGAGAGGGGGGTTCGAAATAACATGAGGGTGACAGCTGGTAAAACGAAGTAAATAATAAAAAAACTTTTTGGACCCCCTTCAATTTTCGGACCCCCCCTTCAGTTAAATGTCGGAGGGGCTAGGGTCCTAATCATATTCATGACCATTGATTTATTTATTCAAGGATCTCAAGGATTTTATATTTGGGAATTTTAATGCATTAAATGAGGAGTGGGGACATGAAATGAATTTGACTTTTGGTTTTTTTACTTTGGATGACGCATGATAAATATGTTTCTAATGATTTAGAGTTTGTATTTATTTATTTATTTATTTTTGAATTAATTTTAATAATTCAAAATAAATAATTTCTCTTGTTATGATGGTCTCAGGAGCAGACTTCAACTTTATGGATATTTTGATCTAGAAGTGGGTTTGACGAATTAGATATACTGTTGGAAAGATGCCCCTGAGCACTTTCTGATGGGAACACTTCAACATGATCTGATCCAACCATTCTTGTAAAAAAAAAAAAAAAAAAAAAAACTCTGATCTTCATACTTGGATTCTCCTTTGAAACAATTTTAAGGGTGAAATATTATTTACAACATCTCAAACATAATAATCATCAGTAATCATCAAACGACCCTATAAAAATTATAGAACCCTAACATAAACATCGATATAAGCGCGAGACAATAGTAGCCTGCAAGTTGGCAGACTTAGGGTGCACTATTAGAGTCAATTTTGCAAGTCATGTTAAATAATATTATCTTCAGTTGATATGGTTTTGTCTTAATTGTTAATTGTATTAAATGAATTTAGTCTTAATTACCATTGTCTCAATATAAAGTTTGTCTTAAAATATTTTTGTATCAAGTTGTTTTTGTCTTAAATGTAAAGTTTTGTCTTAAAATATTTTTGTCTCAAATGATTTTTGTCTTAAATATAAAGTTTTGTATTAAAATATTTTTGTCTTAAATATAAAGTTTTGTCTTAAAATATTTTGTCTTAAATATAAAGATTTGTCTTGAAATATTTTTGTCTCAAACTGCTTTTGTCTTAAATATAAAGTTTTGTCTCAAATTATTTTTGTCTTAAATTTTATATTTAATACAATTCCATTAATATTAAATTTTAATTGATAAAAAATGATTTTTTAAGAAAAAAAATAATTCTATTGTCTTAAAAATACCTTATATAGTAGTGAGAAAACTCCAGTCAAAACACTCCATTGAGAGACACCTTGTCGATATTAGAAAAAAAAAATGAAAAATACGAGCCTTTTTTCGTTGGAAGATCATTAGAACCCAATAGAAACCCTAGACACATTTATGACCACCAATGATATATGAGTTAATCATAACCATTGATAGATAGATATGTAAGCATTTGAACCCTAGCCATCATTAAAACCGTAGATCATAAATGGATCATTATTAACAGTTGCTAAATGGATATGGTGGGAGGGGTATGTGTCTTGAATAGGAGCATGGATGGAACTATCCAAATAACATATTATGAGCATGAAATGTATATAAAAGAACTATTAATACGAATGCTGTTAATCCCACATCGATAACTTTATCTCTGCCATTGCACCCTTATTAGATGATACCAATTTCACATAAGAACATGAATATTAATGATATGTTATAAGGGATGTGAATCAGTTGGTTCTATTGATATATTAAAAGGCTTAACAATACCATAGTTAAACACCCAGGAAAAACCAAAAAGATATAGTCGAGATAGAGTCGAATGGTGTGTGGTGTTATATCTCATTAATTAATGTCAAAATAGCAATTTTAATTTTTTTCCCAGGGAGGAAAATGAAAATATTAAATTAAATAAAAAAAAATATTAATGAATTTTTAGGGTATTTACATGTTTAACAATGTATACGAACTCCTTCACTTCAATTGGGATCATCCATTTGCAATTTAGCAAAAAAAAAAAAAATCTACTTAATCCAACCACACTACTTTTAGAAATTAGAGATGGGAAACTATCTTTGTTTTGGGAAGGCGTCTTAATATGCCTGCTCATGATGTACATAAAGTGAAATAATATTTGAAAATTTCCAGTACCAACAAAAATTAGGAAAATGGCTATGCTTGGATGCATATCTTCTAAAGCCTACAATAAAAATATCGACAAAGCTCTAGCCAAAACTCCAACAAAGACTTAGTCCAATCTCCATTGAAGGGGATAAAATACGATGGGGATATGAACCAAGAGGCTCCTTCTCTATTTGTGAAGCATATGGCATAGAAGGAGGCTATAGGAATCTACCAAAAGCATCTATTTGGAACAACATTTGGAAAAAAAAACACAACCTAAATTCTGCATTTGGCATCATCCATTTGGCATCCAACGAGTACTCACGCTCAAAATTTGAGTAACAACTTTGGGAGATAAGTTTAAAATATGAGTTGAAAAAGTAGTTTTTTTCCTTTTTTCCCTCTAAAATTTGATGATGTAATCAAATTTTATTTTATTATTTCCACTATTATTTTATAATTTCCTTATGAGGCACATTTTAGACCTCAAAATTCCCCTAATGATCCACCTATATCAACAGAGGAAATTCTTCTCTCTTTGGATCACATGCAATGACAACTGTCAGTAATGGATTAAAAGCTTTTTCACATTGAAAAACACATGGGAATCCCTCTTGAACCAATTTTCTTTGCATGAAATAACAAGGAGCCCATCCAAGTAGAAGCCACTAATTCAAATAACTCTTCCTAATTATCTTTTAGTTTTTTTGGTTTTACTCTTATGCACCAATTTTTTAATTATCAATCTATAATAGGCCTAAGAGGCACAAACACCTCTTTTAGCTTTTTGGTTTCAGAAGACAGGGTTAGACTTTTGTCATTTCCTCTTTTGAAGTGACCAAAATTCTGCATCTATTTTATCCTTCTGAGTGATCGATCAAGTCAGAACTCAAATATTGAAATGTAATCTTATATTTATGAGCAACACATTAATTTTACTTCACAAAAAATAAAATAAATATTAACAAGGTTTATTGACTTTATATTAATTCATTAATTTACACATAATAAAACATTAATAATATGTTAATATACATAATAAAATATTAATTTATAAATTATAAATGTTGGGAATCACGATTATCGTTAAACCAAAACCATAGGTGTTATTCAATGATCACATTGCCATAGATAAGGATCTACGAGAGGTGGTTAGTCCATGTTGTGAAACACATGAGGAGTGTTGGTTTATCCAATGTCCAACAATCTCCCCCACAATGAGAGTCGGGTGTGTATCGAACTTGTGACCTACACTCTGATACCACTTGTTGGGAATCACAATTTTTGTTAAACCAAAACCCACAGGTGTTAGTCAACGATCACATCACCATAGATAAGGATCCACAAGAGGTGGTTAGTCCATGTCGCGAAACACACATGGAGAATTGGTTTATCCAATCATCCAACAATAAAAGGTGGAAAATGATGTCTCTAATGTATTTCAATTTAAAAATATTGCACACTAAAAACTGTCTTGGTATAATATTAAACACATATATAAATACATCAAGTATTAGTCTAAGATATAAATATTGTCTTAACCACACAATAAATTTGTTGGGAAATATTTCAACCTAACACTAAACAACTAGAAGCTAAAGTTGGACTAAATCTCTCAATTCCAACTAACTAACAATCAAAAATTCATGTAACAATTGCATTTTATGATTAAGAATATCATTCAATTTGCACAAGACAAGTAAGAGTTAGATATCCATTACACTCCCTTAATGATTACTTGTCCTTGATCATGTTGTCTCGAAAGGTCTCACATCTCTAATCAATTTCGAAATCATTTAGCGTGAACTCCATCAATTTATATCGTAACCTTCACAAAGGTGTAGTTGGCAAGGTTAAATTCCCAAGTTCTACTCTTGAACTATCGAATCACATATTTCTTAAATTTGGCTACAGAATAACATCCACAAGTTTTTTCATAACCTCACTAGCAGACCACTCACCTGTCTTCAACAAATAATGAGGGATCCTTCCCCAAATACACAACTTCCAAACTAACTAGACATCCATCCATGCTGAGTTTTGCTTCCATTTGATCTCTTGAAAATATAGTTGGTTCAAACCTCAAAAAATTTCTTATGTATAATCACTAAACTACTAATCATTCTATGGATGTTCTTCCATCTACAGAGATACATGGGTTCCAACCATTTTATTAGTTAGTTATCTAGAAAAATTCTATATATTGAATGTACTCTAATGAATGTCACAATATGAATTTTAGTTAATTTCAGATATTCTTCATCATCTAGTTTACACAAAATTACAAGAACACAAATATCACAAATACGAACCCAAACACAAAGATCACAAATTTGAACCCATTGAAAACATTATAAACACAAATAATTGCAATGTTCTTGAGGCACCATGTTGACCAAAAAATACAAGATCTTCTACCATGTCCCCTTGTTGAAAGGTCACAGATCTGTGTTTTATTTACAAACCAAAAAAACAAATTAATAAAGAATCAAAAAAATCTCAGTGACATTAGAACCAATTTCCTTTCATTTACATCAAAGTATCTATTGTCCTCCAAGAAAAAATGAATCTCCCCATGTGAACATGGGAATCCACATAGCTAAGATGGGAAAAAAATGAACTTTCCTAATGTCCAATCTCAATCCTTCTTTCAAATTATCTTGTTGCAGACTATTATAGAAAGTACCATCATCTAAATAAACTTCACCAAAGAAAATATTTACTGAGATAACCTCATCCTAGACTCGACATTACAATAACATCTATCAATACTAGGGATAGATGATGAATTCACTAAATAAATGAAGTTTGTTGAGTATTTGGCGAATGATGCACACGGATTAACAACAATAAAAGGAAACAAAATATTTGAATTTAAGAGCTTGAAATGAATTGAAGTGTTATATCCATTAGCATTAATGTTATTTTTTTTTTGTAAGTTAGGCTAAACTATATTAGATCATAAAAGAAACTTTACAGAGGCGTTGGGCTGAGATGGCAAGCGGTGCTTAGCCGATCCCAACCTTGGTAGCTTTCAAAATAAAACAGGTTTGGGGTTGCCTCCTGGGAGGAAACCAACCCCTTAGTAGAGTCATACAATCATGTTTTACAAAATATTCAGTCACATATGAAAAAAAATAGTTGAATTATTTCCTAAGTTGAAAAAAAACATAAAAGAACCATGCTACCGAGCAGTCATGGTGTTCCTTCATATTCCTATGTCACGAGGTCCTCCTCCTTGATGAGGCATCCATGCTCATGTGAAATGGCTTCCTCCTCAGCTATGGGCTCATGCAAAGGCTTCGGAGGGGCCGCACGGCTGATAATAGCAATAGGGTACTCTGCATCTAAATATATGGTCCATACGCCATCCGAATCCATGATTCAAATGCCTGTCTCCTCCTCCGCAGGTCTTGAATAGGGAGCGACTCAGTTTTCCAAGGTGTGGGCGGCTCAGAATGTGCTATGGTAGATTTTTTGGGGCCTCTTCTGCCCCTAGGCTTCTCCAGAGTCAAGAAATTCTCTCCCTGGGTGCTGTCGGGCATTTGAGTAGCCTGCCTTTCGTGGCTTCCTGATGAGGAACCTTCAATGGATTCTAGACACTGGTCTTGGCCTCGGTGATAGCGCCCCGAGAACACGCCTATGTGGCTACCCCTGATGGGCTTTTGACGTTGTCGCGGGGCCATGGAGAGGCTGTCGAGCAGAGAGATAGGGCCAAGAGTAAGAGTACGTGCAGCAAAGGCGTGCAAGAGGGGGGGGGGGGGGGCATAGCAGGGGGCGCGCAGCAGGGGAGCTCGCCGTAGATGGTGTGCAACAGGGAGAAGCACATGGGGAGGGGTATGCATCAGGGAAGCACACAATAGGGGAGCTCGCAATAGGGGGCACGCAAAAAGGAGAATCACAAGGGGAGGGGCGCGTAATAGGAGGGCGCGCGACAGGGGGCTTGCTGCAGGGGGCTCGCAACTTGGGGAACGTATAGTAGGGAGGGAATTGGATGTACATGAGGAAAGATGGAGTAGTGGAGTGATGGCTATGGGAATAACAAAGATGGATCTCGAGACTAGTTGAAGTAGCAATGAGATGGAAAAATGAGGAGATGTTGTGCCTTTTGAAGGCATGTGGCACGAGCGCAGAGGTGGTGAGGGACAATTTAGGTGTGACTGCATGTGATGCAAAGTGTGGAAAGAGGTTAGGAGTGGTAGAACGTCGGTATAAATGATTGAAGATTTTAGTCTCCGCATCATGATAGAGCTGGAGTTGGAGGGGCAGCATCATCCTAAGCATGGGAGGATTTTTCCTTGCACGATCTGGATGTGTCACCCACATCCGGGGACATTAGCATTAATGTTATGTTATGATGTTGCTTAGAAATATTGTTAGATGGGGAGTTGTATGTTTATCTCTAGGAAAAATTACAATTTTTTTTTTCTTCACTGAAGAAATTACGCCTGGAGCAGCTCCCACACATACTTGCTCAGGCATACATAGTCCTGCTCGAGATTGGCCCACAAGACCTATGGGGACCAAACCTCCCCACCTAATCATTAGACCACATCCTTAGGCCTATTTTTTCAATATTTTTGACTTATTATACCATGCGTTGAATTTGAAATTTGATTTTGGCCTAATAATGATTAGAATCTATCCAATTGATGTTTCCAACCACCACTATGATAGAAGGCAAATATTACACAAAATTATTATTAGACATAAAAACTCGCACCTAAAATAACTCATATAACAAGTACTCTCACAAACTCTAATATATTTATAGAAATGATCTTACATCTCTCATATATTCCTTTCCATCCCCTAAGGGAGTTAACCTAGAGCTACCAGCTCTCGTACCAATTTAAAAATATAGTACACTCAAAACTATATTTGTATTATATTAAACACAATCAATTAGTTGAGAAAATATTTCAACCAAACACTAAACTAGGAGGTATTTTATTTGGACTAACTCTTTCGAATACAACTCACTAAAAATCTAATAACTCATGTGACAATTACATTTTATGATAACAAATATCATTCAATCTGAAAAAAAAACAAGAATTACATCTCCAACATTTCAAGAATTTAATTAATGTGGTTATATTAATGTTGAAATAATTAAAAATTTCTATAATCAAAATTAGTTGATTTTTTTTAATTAATTTATTATAAATTAAATTATTAGATTAATATTTAAGTAGAATATATATATATATATATATATATATATATATATATATATATATATATATATATATATATATATATATATATATATATATATATATATATATATATATATATAAACTAAATTATATATATCATTTATTTATATTAAACATTTTTAAATTATAAAAGTGATAGTATATAATTTCATAACCACTTGATCAGAAATATTATAAAGAAATAAATGATCTTTACTGAGATAGTCCAGCAATAACCGTTTGTAAACGATTCTTTTGAACATTATTGAAATCTAGATGAAAGTGTAAAATCTGAAATGGCATTAGGGACTGATAGCAAAGTCTCTATCATGGGAAAATGAAGAGTTAGCATTCTAACAAAGAACAGAGAGAAGAAATACATTTCAGATGTTTATTTTGTCCTTGGTTTGAAGCATAACCTCATAAGCATTGGACAGCTCATGCAAAATGGCTACAGTGTATTTTTCAGGAATGATGTGTGCACAATCTTGGATAAGCCTCCAAGCAGACAACTGATTGCAAAAGTTCAAATGACAAACAATAGAATGTTTCCTCTCAAACTAAGGTCAAATTTGAAGGAAGAAGGTGCTCAAGCACAACTATAAATGAATTCATAAGAGAATGAAAGAAAAGTTGTAGCTGTCACACAAGTAGACTTTCAAGCATAGGTCAAAGATGAAAATTGGTTATGGCATTGCGATTTGGTCATCTCAACTTTGGAGGTTTGAATTTGTTGCATAGGAAATGCATGGTGAAGGGATTACCACTCATAGAAAAACCAGAAAGCCAATGTGAAGGATGCATCTTGGGAAAACAGCATAGAGAATTGTTTCCAGCAGGAAAGTCATTAAGGGAAAAGAGGCCTTTGGAGATTTTCCATTCGGATTTATGTGGACCAATGCAGACACCATTAATTGGGGGCAGCTATTACATTTTTACTTTCATAGATTATTATACAAGGAAGATAATGGTTTACTTCCTAAAACAAAAAAGTGAAGTGTTTGAGCACTTCCACCAATACAAAGCTCTTGTTGATGGGATGGAAGTTTAGAGAAGACAGTTAATGTAAAGACATGTATACCACATGAAGACAAAGAGGAATTGACCGCAATAAGTAGTTCCTCAACGGTGACTCCTCCTACACCTACACAAGCTCAACAAAGCAGTCACCAAGTGACACCATCAACAAATAATAGGACAACGTCGCACAGCCAAGCAAGTGCTTCTCCAAGCAAACCACAAATATCTACAATGCCATCTACTTCAAGAACAAAACCAAGTGACATATCAAGGCCCTCTTTTGTAAACATAAGAAGACCAATATTCAGAAATTTAAGTGAAATATATGAGAAAAATGAAGTTGATAGTAGCGCTGGTCTGAATTCCTTATTTTCATTATTTTGTCATGTATATGACCTAATACATTTTGAGGATGCAACCAAAGAAGAGAAATGGGTTGTAGAAATGGATGAAGAAATAGGAGCAATAGAAAATAATGAAACATGGGAGTTAGTGAAGCTTCCAAAAGGAAAATAAGTCGTTGGAGTGAAGTGGGTCTATAAGACCAAGAGCAACATTAAAGGCAAGATTGAAAGGCACAAAGTAAGGCTAGCTATAAAAGGATACAAGCAACAATATGGAAGAAATTATGTGGAGACATTTGCACCAGTTGCGAGGATGAAGATTGTGCATACAATGTTGTCGATTGCCGCACACCATAAATGGAAAGTGTATCAAATGGACGTAAAATCAACGTTCTTGAATGGAGTGCTGAAATAGGAGGTATATGTTACACAACCTCCTGGCTATGAGGTAGAAGTCTAAGAAGAAAAGGTGTATAAGTTAAGGAAAGCTATTTATGGGCTGAAGCAAGCATTGCGTGCATGGTATAGCAGGATAGATGCTTACTTGATAGACAATGGGCTCGACAAATGTAATGGTGAGCCTACTCTCTACATCAAAGAAAGTGATGGTAAACTTCTTATTGTTGTTGTGTATGTAGAAAATTTGATTTTTACAAGAAGTGATGATTTCCTCATCGTTGATTTCAAAGAAGTCATGAAAAGTGAGTTTGAAATGACTGACTTAGGGTTGTTAAGATATTTTTTGGGTATAGAAGTGAAGCAAACAGAAAATGACGTTTTTATCTCTCAATAAAACTATGTTGTAGAAATTTTAGAAAGGTTTAATATGAAGAAAAATAAGCTAGCACCAACTCCAACTACCTTGGGGTTGAAGTTGAGAAAGGAAGATTGCAGCAGTAATGTCAATCCGACATTATACAAAATTATGGTGGGAAGCCTAATGTATTTGACTGCAACTAGGCCTGATATAATGTATGCATTGAGTTTGGTGTCAAGGTTCATGGAGACACCCAAAGAGACACATTGGCAATTAGCAGTGAATTTTTTTTAAAGTATGTTAATGGGACAAAGGTGTATGGTGTTTTGTACACCGCAACAGATGATTTTAGGCTGGTTGGTTACACTGACAGTGACTGGGTAGGGAAGTGTTGATGACAAAAAGAACATGTCAAGATATGTTCTTCATTTGGGTTCGGGAGTCATTTCATGGGCCTCCAAGAAGCAACCGATAGTGTCATTGTTAAGAAAAGAAGCTAAATACATTGCCGCAACAACAACAACATGTCAAGAAGTTGTGATGAGAAGGATGTTGCGGGATTTATGTCATGAACATGATGGAACAACCACTATTTTCTGTGACAACAGTTCAACAATTACATTATAAAAGAATTCTATTTTTCACAAGAAGACAAAACACATTGATACTAAATATCATTTCATAAGATAATTGGTTAACAATGGTGAGATTGTGTTGTAGCATTGTAGGTCAGAAGAACAATTTGCAGACAATCTCTTCACAAAGCCATTGGCACGTGAAAATTTTGTTTATCTCAGAGATTTTTTGGGAATGGTCAATGACGATAGTTGCAATTAAGGGGGAGCATTGGAAAATTAATCTCAACCACTTCTTTTAATTTGCTGACAACAACCATACCTTAGTAAATGTTTTTGAAGGTTGTGGATTGAGTTTGCAGGCAAGGACATCGCATAAATGAAGTTCTAAACATGAGAACAGTTACCTATTCTGCAAAAAATTAAATAATTAAAAGGCAAATAGAAATTTAATACATTGTTAGTAAAAAGTATGGGAAAACATTTATTCCACAAGTGTTATTTACTTCACACAACCTCTGCAACTTCAGAAAATGATGTTAGCCCATTCTGTGTATTAAATTTTTTCTGTCATGTATGAATGTCTTAGATATTTATGTTTTGAATTAACAAGAAAGAATAGGTTGAATGAATTGTGGCAGATGCAAGTTTGGATAGACAAGGGGAGAAAATCGTGGAGCAAATTTTGGTATGCGCTTGAAAACAATAGTTACAAGTTTTTATTGTGTGTTACTCCGCAACCCCTAGGTGATATGTTTCTGGAAAATTTGATGTATTGTTTTTATCTCTTTGAAGTTTATTTGCTCCACTATAGTTGCGATTTTAATCTTCGCCACTCTATATTAAAATACAATCTCTTAAGATTTAATTTCCGCAACTATATTATGTTATTTAATTTATTTTTATTTTTTATTTATATATTATTTAATTTATTTTTTTAAAGAAAATAATTTTACTAAAAAACAATAATTTTTTTTTTTAATTATAAATTATAAAAAACACATAAATTTTAAAAAATATAAAATAACAAAATTAGGAATGAAAGTTTCATTGTTTATATATATATAAATAATTTTACTAACATATACATATATTTATTAAAAAAAAAAAAAAAAAAAAACAACTTACTTTACAAAATTGATAAAAAAAACTTAGTTTACAAAATATAAATAAAAGATTGACAAAAACATGCCAATTGTAATTCCACTATCAATCATTTTTATATTTTCACATCCAAACATGCTTCTTTGCTTCCCCTGATTCTTCAATCCATAAATAGTTGAATATACTTTATTTCTTTGTCTTATTCCTCTAAATTTGACTAATAGTTTTCACTTTGCATGAAATAATGAATTTAAAAGTAGTCCAGTGTGAACAATTGTTTTATTTATTTATTTATAATAATTAACACATGATTGTGTCTATGGGTAGAGCCCAACTAAGGTCGGGGTTATTTTCTTTGTTAGCTAGATATTTATACCAATAGAACTTCGAACCCTCGACTTTTTAAAAGACCACAATATGAAGTCATGTTCGGGACCTTGCCCACGGGTCTTGTGGAAATGGAAAGACGGGCCGACTTCCGACTTCGCAAATGTTCGAAAGTTAAAATGTTGAAAATTTTCATCATAAAAGTTATAGCAAAAAATGGAGTTTTTATACTAATTACTAAACAAAATTCCCTACAAGATTTCATTTTGAATAAATTTCTATTAGTTGTGGTCAATTTCTGCCTTGCAATTTCATATAACGTCATATTTTAACTTGTGTTCTGTATGTGGCGAAATTTATAATCAGACATGCCAGTTCTAATTCCGCTATAAATATTAATATATTTTCACATGCAAGCATGCTTCTTTGCTTCTTATGATTCCTCAATCTATAAATAGTTGAATATCCTCTATTTCTTTGTCTGATTCCTCTAAATTTGACTAATAGTATGCTTCTTTGCTTCTTGTGATTCATCAATCCATAAATAGTTGAATAGACTCTATTTCTTTTTCTGATTCCTTTAAATTTGACTAATAGTTTTCACTTTAAGTGAAATAATGGATTTAAAAGTCATTGCAATCCAGTGCAACACATGCTTGTGTCTATGAGTCAAGATCCACTGAGCTCAGGATTATTTTCTTCGCTAGCTAGATGTGTATGCCAATAGGGATCTGATCCCCCAACTATTTAAAATTCCATGATATGGAGTCAGGGTCAATACCTTGCTCACAAGTCTCGTGGAAATAGAAAGATGGGCCGACTTCCGATTTCTCAAATTTTAGAAAGTTAAAATGATGAAAAATTTCGTCTTAAACATTATAGAAAATCATGGAGTTTTTATATTGATTATTAAACAAAATTCTCTACAATATTGCATTTTGAATAAATTTCTATTAGCTATGGTCAGTTTTTACCTTGCAATTTCATATAACTTCATATTTTAACTTGTTTTCTTCGTGTGGTGACATTTATAACTAGAAATGCCAATTGTAATTCCGTTGTAACTAATTTTTATATTTTCACATCCAAGCATGCTTCTTTGCTTCTCGTGATTACTCAATCCATAAATATTTGAATATACTCTATTTATTTGTTTGATTCTTCTAAATTTGAATAATAGTTTTCACTTTGTATGAAATAATGTATTTAAAATTCATTGCAATCTAGTGTGAACAATTGTTTATTTATTTATTTATATTAATTAACACATGCTTGTGTCTGTTAGTGTCTTCCAGTCGTGCCAATCACTAGTGACCAAATATTCTCTTACAAGGTTTGGTTAGGGTCTTAAGTCAATTTTTTATGGTTTCAGTAGGTCTTCAAACAAAAATATGGGCACTGGCTAGTGTGTCTAGGTGTGTTACTACTCCTTTCAATCCATGTTTTGGTCTTGCCATCATTCATTTTGATGTGTCATCACTGAAATGTCTCCATCACCATCTCAACCACATCACCATGGTCATCATTTAGCTCATTTCATGTAGTGTCATCATTAGGTCTTAGGGTAAAAATCACAAAATCAGTCATTTCGCCATCAAATTCAACATTGAAGGAGTAGTAATATTGAAAAATTTTCAATACATGTTTCAAAAGTGTATTTTCATTCCTTTCATCATGTAATATGTTTTATAGGGTTCTAAAGCTGCATTTTCAAATCAAAAAGTGAAAAATACTTGGTGAGGGCCACTTAACCACCAAAGGAGAAAATCAATTTTCAAGCTAAAAAAGACCAAAAAGAGCTTTCACTTTCTCATTTCATCTTAAAGAGACTTCTCTCCACCTCGAAAGACCAATTTCACCCTCAGAACAACAATTTGTGTGCCCAAGAGTGCCATCTCTCCTCTGCGCTGCGCAATCACTGCACATTTGTTGCGTATTCTTCATTTTGGCACAAATTATTATCTTTGAGGATTTATACATCAACAGTCAGGTTTAAACACATCTTTTACAAGTAAGTGGGACCTTAGAACACATCTTTTTCTTCATTTTGTGATTAGAAAGATCAATCCCCTTTTTTAGGGTTTTGAGTGCAATAGCTTGGTTTCATGTTCTCATTGACAAATTGTTGAGTAAAACCCTGAGATTGAAGCTCACTCACCTTCCCCCACCTGTTATACAACTTCCTAATCACTTCCCATCATTCCTATCCCTCATTTTCACTATTTTACCACAAACCCTAGCCTAGATTAGACATTACTAGGTTAGGACTGTTTTTCCCTCTTTGGATCCCTTCCCCTCACTTATTCCCTAAAATTTCACTTTCCCCTACTCCCTAAAATCTCTCCCTAACCCCCTAAATTTTCCAATAATTTAGGAATCCCTTAACCTCTTCATATCCCTTCATTCCCAAAAACTGTCCAAATCCCCTATTTTTCCCTTCATTAAACACTAATTCCCTTTCCCATTGAGCTAGGGTTAGAAATGTATTCTGAAAACACTGAGCAGAAGAGGCACAAGGGAGGTCATATCAATAGGTATGAGCCCACAAAATTAAAAGGAACAAGGTCTCTCAAGTTAGAATCAAGCAGTTGTAGAAAAGGTTGAAAGAAACCCTAATGAGGCAAAAAGAGAAGGGTAGGCTTGATTTGTTTGCTGAGGCCTCTCTCATGGCCTAACACATACTTATTTCACTTCAAGGACAAAGTTTGGAATAATTTTTAGCAAATTTGGAAAAAAATTGACAGATTATGATTTTTTTGGGTATTTTGGAAATTTTGCACAGTTTTTGGTCCAAAAGGGTAGCGAGCCTCACGTTGCACTTTTTTTGGGGGCATCCAAATGACAAAAAAATTGCATTTCTGGATTGATTTTGACTTGTACATTAAATTAAGCTATTGGGAGGTCCATGCCAACACATTCTGGTGGATGAAAAGGTAAAAAAATACCAAAAAAACACCGTTTTGCCATGTTTTTTAGAGGCACACTACGTTTTTGGAGTAGTTATGGGAGAAATAATTTTTGGAAGGCTAGAAGCAGTGTTTTTCAGTGCTTGAAGATCCTATGATGTAGTAGACAGGAAGATATTTCTCCAACATATTTCAGATATTTATTTGGACCTCAGGAACCCCTCCAAAAGTCACTTAAAAAGAACACGCTACGTTTTCTCCAGGCACACTACGTTTTCAGGAAATTCGTTATGTTTTTTCCATGAACTCATTTTTCTCAGTTTGCTCAGTCCAGTTTGAATTTTGCTGATGTAATTTGTCATTTTTGGGGTTTTAATTATTCATTTAGGTGTAAATATGCTTGTTAAAGCGAAAATTAGGTAGATTTATGCTCGTAAATTCTTTTCAAGGTCAAATGTATCAATTTTTCTATTGTGAGGAGAGTTTCTTAACCTCCCTATTCATTAGGTTTTGGTTGATGAATTCATGTATACTATTCCTACACTCTAGGATTCGACCCCTGAGATAGGGGAAATGGTTTTTGGTCTATATGTATGTGTTTCTCATAGAGAAAAAAGGTTGGACATAAGAGGGTGGAACTCTTGTAGTTTGTACTTCATCTTTTTATATAGGAAATCAAAGGACCAATTGCAGCTATTATTCAGGAATTCTTGTGTTGTGAGGTTGTGATATTGTATTTTCTCTATTATAGTTTTATATCAATGATATACTTGTCTCTTTACCATATATTGCTTCTTTAGTGATTTTCCCAAGAGATTTATAAGCATAATTATTTCAGGGTTAAAATGTTGCAAAACATAAATGATATCAGCATATCATGGAGATGCTGAAAAGATTTTTGATACCTGAATGAGACTTACAACTTCTTCCTCATCAGACATTGCTGATATAAGATTGATGTCTAGTGCATGGATATTCACTCAACCATGAGCTTGGCTAAGCCTTGACCTTTGATCAACTTGGTGGGCTTGATCTCAAGGTCATACTCTAAGAGCGCTGCTATCCATGTACCTCTCCTTCCTTCTGGATCTATCTGCATGAGTACTTATTTAAAAATTTCGTTTGGAACATATGCCAAAATATGTGAGTGCAAAATATAAACACGGAAATTCTTGAGTGCTTTAACCAAAGCCAAGGCCTATTTCTCGATGATGTTGTATTGGAGGGCTGCATCTCTTATTGTGCGGCTAAAGAATTATATTAGCATCTCTGTCCCATATTTTTTCTGCATTAGTACCGCTACCAAAGTATTCTCAGAAGCGAAAGAAAATATAATGAAATCTAGTGAATAATCGGGATTTGTCAAAACTGGAGCAGTGGTCAAAGAAAATTTCACTGAGCTAAATGAATTACGAGCATATTTATACCATTTTACATCATTCTCCTTCTTTAGCATGTTAGTTAACTCTCTAAGATGCTCTGCTAAGTTGGGAATGAATCTATGTAAGAAATTCATCCTACCGTTGAACGCTTGGATTTCCTTCTTGTTACGAGGAAAATCGATTTGCTATATCGCTTCAACTTGTTAGCCCCCTAATTTTCTCTCTTTTTACCAATTTAACCTTCCCAAATCATAATCATTTACCTCTGTTTTACCCCTTTTTATGCACCCTCATCCTGCACCAGTCCAAGCACGATGGAATATTTCATATAATTTAATTTTTCATATTTTTTAATTCAACTTAGTATTTATTAATTATTTATTACATGATTTCTTACTTTTAAATAATTCTTTGTAACTTATCGATATCTCCTATGTTCATTTGGTAGTTAGAGGACTTACCGTGAATGTTGATCCTAGTGCAGGATCAGATCTTGCAAGGTTGCAAGCACCGCAAATCTCTGCAGCAGATATGAATCCGCTCGATCACTGCCTCTTCTTATGCCGCTTCAACCACAACAGCAAAGTAATCCAAAGGCAGTCGGGATCAGATTCGTGAAGAGCGAAAGTAGGAGATTAGCTATGGCCAATTCTATTAACTGTTTATTTTTGAAGACCACAAAAGCTAAATTCTGTATTTTGTTATGTAATTAGTTAAAGGATCTATTTTGGCCTCTGGCCAAAGGCCTATATATTGTAAAGTGTAAATAGGATTAAAAGGAGTTTTTTTTTATATAGAAAGAACAGGAACACAGCCGAGAGGCGGTAACAAGTCTTTGTATTTTGTTATTGCCCAAATCGAGGTTGGACAATGTGTTAATGTATGTACTTGCCTTGGTAAATTAAGAAAAGGAGCTCCGCCTCATTTTTCGAAAATTATGTTTCTATATTGAGTTGATGAATTGATTAAAGTACTCAACAGCGTTTCCTTTTAGAAGGGAAACGTGCTGGTTGGCTAGCGCCCAACCAACCTAGCACGTTTACCCCATTTCTTATTTTCTTGTAATTTATGTTTATATTGTCGTGTGATATAATATTAGCACATGTATTCCTATTTGAGTGCAAGCGGATCCGTTGTGTGAAGTAGATAAATTTCTTTTCTCTGCAGTTTCTTTTCCTGTACTTAATTTCCGATTAGATTTCCCCGCCTAGTCCAAGCAGAAGAAGTGAACTTGCACCAGTGCACGTTGGTGTGATATCTCTTTTTATGCAATTTTATTTGATTGGTTTTCCCCCGCCTGGTCCAAGCAGGAGAAATGAACCTGCACCAGTGCACATTGGTGTGATGCAACAAGCTTTCTTAGTTTAACTTCCCGTAACCCCATTTCTTTCATTAAATGCTTATGGTAGGATAAAGATATGTATTGATTGTTTCTTTATTTTTACAACCAAAAAGATTCATTTTTATGTGTGAAATTTGATTTAACAGTATAATAGCACTTGCAATAATTAAACACTCATTTCAAGAATTACATGCTAAGTGCAGGAAGCTCTGATCTGGTGCAAGAATTGGTTTTTTGCTACGGGATCTAAGTGCTTCGAACCTGGAAAATTTCAAGCCCTTGCATGAAGCGAAAAAGTCTTTAGTAAAGACACTATATATACCTTCTACATAAATCTTTGTTCTTGCACTAGTGCAAGCAGATTGCGAAAGTGCAGGACATATTAGTGCAAGAAGGAAATCTCTAAAAGAGTAGGTTTAAGGGCCCATCTGATGAGACTTCTAAAGAAAAACATACACTCAGTAATTAAATAATAATCAGCTGGAGTGATTTCATTTTATCTTTAATTCCCTTTTGCAAATGCATTCTTTCTTGTTCCAGTCTTAGATTATTTTTGATGATTCAAGTTGCCTTCTTTTCTCTTTTTAATTTGATTCTGCAATCTTTCCTTTAAAGAAAGTAGGGATTTATATTAGGAGATTCATACCATCTTTGGCATTGCCTGTGCTTCATCTCTAAGTTTACGAATCCCCCCGGTTGACAAATTAAGTGTTGAGGAGTTTGCTTAAGTGTAATTCCTGCACCCAACATTTTGGCATCATTGCCGAGGAGGCGACTTGATTTGGTAAGAATTTTCTGATTATACAATAGAGGTAATTTTTTTTCCTCATTTTTGTAGCATTTTTTGGAAAATTTTTTTGAAGGAATTTTACTGGTGTTACTTGATTTCTGATAGCATTTTTACTAGAGGTTATTTTTCTTTCTTTTTTGAAATGAATTCCTAGAAAAGGTAAGGGTCCAAAGCCCACTAAGGGCCAAAAGAATTTTTCTCATATTGGGTCTCCTTATGTAAGCAGGAAGCCCAATTCAATTCAAACCCATCACGCAGGAACAATCCGCTTGGATTCTGGTGTCAACAGCTCAGGTGTGGAACAACCTGTTGAGAGTGGTACAAGTAAAAGGGAAACAATGGTGGACCATGAAGATCATTTGGAAGGGACTGGTGAGAACCAGGTAAGTAGAGAAAAATCCACTTTTTTGTTTCTAATTGTGGATCCTGATATTGTGGCACAAATGAAGAACATTCCACCATTAGCTCTCCCTCATTTCCATGGTAAAGTTCATGAAGATCCTGACTCTTTTCTATTCGAATTTGATATTCTGTGTAGAAGTTATGACTATTCAACTGGCGCTCAGAAGTTAAGATTTTTTCTTGTTACTCTCAAGGACTTAGCTCTACGCTGGTTTATGGGGTTAGGAGGAAATGCTATAAAATCTTGGGATAAGATGAAGAGAGTGTTTTTGTCTAAATATCAAGAATATTGCAAAACTCGGGGCATGTAGGATGAGATTTTTCCAATCATACAGGATGACGATGAAACTCTTGAAGGTTACCTAGAAATATTTCTATATATTTTACAAAGGTCGAAACTGAAGTTTGATCCCAGTACTATTAGAACCTTGTTCTTAAAAGGACTTACTGATAATGCTATAAATAATTTAAATTTGTTAGGACAAGGTGATATTTCTCAGCAAACTTTTGAACAAATTTGTGAATTATGCAGGAAATTTTCAATAGATCAGTATAGATCTGGTAGAGGAACTCAGAATAGAAATAGAAAAATTGAATCTACTGATGCTATGATTATTGGACTAGAAAATAAAATGGAAAACATGAAAATTGATATAATGAATATTGTTGCCAAATAGTTAGACTCTTTGAAATTCCAACAAAAACTCATGAAGGAACAAGAGTCATTATGTATTTTCTGTCCTAAATGTAAGACAACTATCCTCCTAAAGAGTGTCCTCTTAATTTGAAAGAAACTAATAAGTATGGTATTTGTGCAGAAGACCATGTCACAGAAAAATGTCCCTCTATACCAAGACTTAAAGCTGTATTTACAGGGGAGCAACCTAAAGCTGAATACTTGTATGCTATGGGAGCAAGAAGGAATTGGCCTCAGGTAGGTACAGGTATGGCTCCTGAATTTTCTCCACACTATTTTGGTTATAATTCACATGCATATTCTAATCCTAACACTAATCAGCAGTGGCAGTGTGGGAATCAATATCAACATGGGAAACCTTCTCAACCATGGAAACAAGGTTGGAAAGGGCCGACTCATTTTCCATATTCCCACCAGCCACCTATGCAGTCATATCCATCTACGCATACACCTTATTCAATGCCTCAACTTCCGAGTCAGTCTACTCCACTGTTGCCTTTACCTCCACCCTTTCGACCTCCTCAGTTGCCTACTCAACCTATGCCCAATACTAACAATAATAAAGTAGTGCAAATGATCTATGTATCAAACCCACCTTTACCATTCGAATACCAGTTTATTCCAGTTGGGGTTCATGATATTCAATTGAGATCAGGAAAGACTATAACATCAGAAAATCAGAAACAACCTATGGTGATTGTTGAAGAGAAAGGAGAAGAGGAAACTCTTAACCATTCTTTGAAAGCTGTCACTAAGCAGCCTTTACCCTCTGAATCCTTGCCATATTCTTCCAACCAACCTCCCTTCACAAAGAGGCTAGTAATGGAAAGAAGTGAGCCTGTTTATGAGACTAGTTTGGCATCTGAACTTCAGAATCTTTTTATTAAGATACCTTTTCTTCAAGCCATTAAAGAGATCCTCGTTTGTACTAAGATTATTAAGGAAATATATCTCAAGAAACTCGAGAGGAAGAGATTGGAACCCCAGACCATTCAATTTTTTGGTAGGGCAGCAGAGTTGATGACAAGATGTGTATCTATGGAAAAATATATTGATCCCGGAAATCCTGTTGTCACAGTTCAGATTGGTAATGTCCTTGACTCTAATGTTCTTATAGACCTGGGAGCAGCCATTAATGTCATGAATAAGAAAACCATGGATCAACTTCGGTTATCTCATATTCGCCCTACTGCCACTGTGCTTGAATTAGCAGATAGATCCAAAATTAAGCCAGAAGGAGTATTGGACGATGTGATCATCTCATTATATTCTTGGGAATATCCTGCTGATTTCATTGTGCTTCAGCCAAAGAACCCGGTAGGAGGACATCACTTGATCTTGGGTCAACCATGGCTTGCTACAGTCGATGCATATATTGGATGTCATTCCGGTGATATGTATATTTCGCATGGAGATTCTAGGAAGAAAGTTACCTTATACCCCCCTGCCATATCCATTCAGGACCTTCGAGATAATTTATGGTTGGATCAAAGCAGTGATGAGGAGACTCAACCCATTTCCCTTATCCATCATTATACTGGGATTTCATAAGAAGATGAGATTCAAGATTTCCTGAATAATCTAGAAACTATGCCTAATTTTGAGCCATTGAGCCAGATTTTCAACCTATACTTTCAAGATAATCATGATTCTCATTCTTCTCTACCACTGCATTTTACCACTCCCTTAAGTACTCCTGAGCCTGGTACCACTCTTGTTGAGATTAGCCCTGGTAAATCCTTGCATATCAGTTCAGATTTGGACTCATCTCAACAGGAGCAGCTTGTGAATTTGTTGCAAAACCATCTAAGTGCATTTACTTGGGGCTATGAAGATATGAAGGGTATCTCTCCTAAAACTTTTACACATCATATATATATTTAGGAAGGAACCCAACCTATATGACAATCCCAAAGGCGAATGAATCCAGCTCTAAGAGATATTGTGAAGGAAGAAGTACAAAAATCTTGGATGCTGATTTTATTTATCCTATTTCTGACAGTTAGTGGGTATCTCCATTAGTGCTAGTTCCTAAGAAAGATGGGAGGTGGCGTATTTGTATTGATTATTGAGAATTAAATAAATCCACTCTCAAAGATTACTTCCCTCTCCCTTTCATTGACGAGGTGCTTGATACCCTTGCTAAAAAGAAATATTTTTCCTTTTTGGATGGCTTCAGTGGTTATAACCAGATACAGATTGCACCCGAAGATCAGGATAAAACTACTTTTACATGTCCATGGGGTACCTTTGCTTATAAATTACTCCCTTTTGGATTATGTAATGCTCCGATTACCTTTCAAAGGGTAGTCCTGGCTATTTTTGCTAATCTAGAATTTGTATAAATTTATATGGATGACTTTTATGTGTTTGGTGATTCTTTTCAGGAAGCTCTCAAAAATCTGGAAAAAATACTTCTTCATTGTCAGGAAGCCCATCTCGCTTTGAGTGACAAGAAATGTAGATTAATGTGCAAAGCAGGAGTGGTACTTGGCCATTTGATTTCTGATAAAGGTATCCAGGTTGATCCGACAAATATTGAAATCATTCTACATCTTCCTGCACCCAAAACTCAAAGGGAAGTAAGAGGTTTTTTAGGACATGCTAGTTACTATAGAAGATTCATTGAAATTTTTTCTAAAATAGATGCCCCTCTTTTTCGACTTCTAGCTAAGGATAGTGAATTTTCTTGGTCCATAGATTTCCAACAGTCTTTTGAAACATTGAAGGAAAAGTTGGTACAAGCACCAGTTTTGAGAGGTCATAATTGGTCCCTGCCTTTTCACATTTCCTCTAATGCTTCAGATTTGGCTATTGGCATAGCTTTAGGACAAGAGGAAAATAAGAAATCCTATGCTATTTATTATATTAGTAAGAATTTTTCTTCCGCTGAATTGAATTGTATAGTTACAGAGAAAGAGTTTTTAGCTGTAATTTTTGCAATTAATAAGTTCAGGCACTATATTACAGGGTATGAACTATTTGTACATATTGATCATTCCGTGATTAAATATTTGATGAACAAACCATTGACTAGCGGTAGAGTGACTAGGTGGTTGCTATTGTTGCAGGAATTTAATGTTACTATTATTGATAGACCAGGGAAATCTAATGTTGTAGTAGATTTTCTTTCCAGATTAGATAATCCTGGTGAAGCAACTCCTGTTAATGATGATTTTCCAGATGAACATCTTTTTGCTATGTCGACAGATTCTCCATGGTTTGTTGACATTGCTAATTACTTAGTTACTGGGAAAACACCACCTCTCTTGTCCACTCGTGAAAAGCAAAATATTATTCAGAAAAGTGCTGCATATTCCTGGATTCGAGGAGATCTCTTTTACACTAGTCCAGATTTGATTATCCGTAGATGTGTAAGAGAGGAGGAAGTGTTTGACATATTGAAATCTACTCATGATGATCCTTGTAGAGGTCACTTCGCTGATAAGAAGACTGCATATAAAGTTTTGCGTTCTGGTTACTTTTGGCCTTCCTTGTTTAAGAATGCCAAACAGTATGTCAGGCGATGTGATAGCTGTCAACAAATGGCCAGCCTAATCAAACCAATGAAATGACTTTATGCCCTCAAGTTATGATTGAACCATTTGAAAAATGGGCTATTGATTTTATAGGGCCAATAAATCCAACATCATTAAGTAAAAAACATATTTTGGTTTGTACAGATTTTGTTACAAAATGGGTAGAAGCTAAAGATGTTTCCTTTGCTACTAAAAATGTTGTTGTTGATTTTATTTTTACTGAAATCTTTACTAGATTTGGTGTGCCTAGAGAAATTTTTTCTGACAATGGTCTGCAGTTTATTTATAATCTGGTACAGGGTGTGATGGAGCAATACAAGATCCGGCACAGGAAATCCACGCCGTATCACCTGCATGAAAATGGCCAAGTGGAATCCACAAACAAAGTGATAAAGTCCATTCTTACAAAGACAGTAAACATGCATCAGAAAGACTGGGCTGAAATATTACCAGAAGCTTTATGGGCATACAGAACCACTTGGAGAAATAGCATGGGACATACACCATATGAGCTGGTATATGGCAAACAGGTTCTGTTACCAATTGAATTCCATATCAAAACTTTCAGAGTTGCAGTACAATTAGTACTAGATCTCTTTGAGGCACAACAACAACGTCTTCTCCAATTAAATGAGTTAGATGAATTTCGCAGGGATGGTGTTCAACAGAACATACTCATTCAATAGCAACGCAAAAGGTGGCATGACAAGTCTATTCAGAAAAAGCAATTCCAACCAAGTGATTGGGTGCTCCTTTATGATTCTAGATTTAAATTTTTTAAAGGGAAATTCAATACATGTTGGATGGGACCTTATGAAGTGATCCGAGTATTTGAGAATGGAGCAGTAGAAGTTAAAACAATTGATGGAAAAAATTCACTATTCCTGGTAAATGGACACAGATTAAAGAAGTATTTCCAGCGACTTGCCAGGAAAGATTTTACACATCAATTCCAACAACAATTGGAGATGGTAGTGGTGGATGGTAATACCAATTTTTTGAAAATATGAGTTCTCTTCTTCTTAAAAAGAAAAAGAAAAAAAATTAAAATTTTCTAAAAAGTAAAGAAAAAATATTTTCCTGTAATTATGAAAATCAGTCTGCTGACATGATTGCAGAAGGATCAACCTGAAAACCAGCTTGCTGGCAGGAAGATTAAAGATTTATAATAAAAAGAGAATGTTGCTTGATCTTTAGATATGGTAGCGACCATCAAGTACAAGCAACCCTTATACAATTGGGGTAATTAGCATGGACAATTTTTATTTAAGTAACGCTTAATTCTCGCTGCAGTTATTTTTCTTGCATCAGTGCAGGCAGACCTTCCAGAAAATTTTCTGCCTTTCTTCATATCCCATTTCGTAATATCCCCTCATTTTTCTTCCTTAATCCCAAATGATTTACCTTCCCATATTATTTTGAATTTACCCTGTTCGTTTCGTAAAACCCGACTTTACCCTTGTTTTTTTTCCCTATCCCACTTCTGTCTATCCCCTCTTATGGTACTATTCTTGCCTGTAATAGAATTCCTTCCCTTTCTGAATTTCCCCTTTTCCCACTTCTTTATTCCCTCATGAATTGCAGGATCTCGTGTACAAAGAGCAAAAAGGATATGCTCTGAAACATCAAGGAAGGGTGAAGCAAATTTCCAGTATAAGTTGAGGAAGTCATGTTAGAAGTCCAAACTATATTTTATTTAAAAGTTCCCTGTTCTTTTTTCTTAGATATTATGCTTGCACTAGTGCAAGCATGTTTTTCCTATATATTAAGTGTAAGCATAATGGTACCAGCAGAGTAGCAAATATTAAGCGGTGCAAGCAATCCAGTGCAAGCATGCACCTTGCCAAAAAATAGAATATAATTTATTTTTCATAAGCATATGTCATAGGGAAGTAGTCATCATCAAGGTTTATGAGAAATCCTTTCATATAGTCGAGAAGTACTTGTGCTATCATATTAACTAGGAGAAAATTATTTAAAGTACAAAGTGTTTTTTAAGTTAAGAGTCATGATCAAATTTTTAATGAATACTAAAGTTTCTTTTTTGAATTATGAAGGAGTGTGGGTACGTTTAACTGTTGCTTGGATATAATTACCCTTTCCACCATGATCCTAGATGTCCCTTCACTCGCCATGATTACCTCACCTAGCCGTTAAAAACGCTGCCACAAGTACCAATTCAGCATGACCTCAAAGATGCCACATATTCACGGCTATTTTAGTGGAATGAATGGGTGATAAGATGGAAATGATGGTGGACCTTTGGATCCCAATCTATAAGAACTAATTTTTTCTGGTGATTGCATGTAAAATTTTGACTGTTCGTAACTGTTAAAGTAGCAATGCCGCCTGTTCGGAGCGAACCGTCGTCCCTTAGTGTGGTAGAACAGACTGCTAAGTTTTGCAACAGTCTTGCACTATTGCGAGACTCAGGCTTTCTTCAGTTCTTACAAAATTTTGATGGGCATGATCATGAAGTGGCCCTATAGTTTGCCCGCAGTTTTAAAAATGACTGAGTACAAATTGGGCCCCTAAAATTCAAGATTACGGAAGAATTCATAGCAGCGGCAACAGGGTTGGAAAACACTGGCGAGCAATGGTTCAAAAATCAGAAAATAGAGAGGAATCAATGGCAGCGTTTTGTCGTCGACAGGAACATGAAGGTAGATTGGAAGAAAGGAATTCCGCGCAGTGCCCTGTTGGGACAGTGGCGGGACCTCCTTTTTATCCTACAGAAATTTGTGACTTGTGAGGGGAGTTTCTCCCTCATTTTTGTGTATCATTTCAGGATGTTGCAGCATTTTGAAGGTGATCAGCACATCTGGTGGAAAATTGATTTCCCCTATTTTTTGTTAAAGATTTTGGAAAAAATGGCTAAAGGTGTGCAGGACGCACAGGCAGACCAGGCCAATAACAAACTATATCACCATGGTCTAATAAAAATTTTGGTGCAAAAATAATTGGAAATTAAAGGCATGACCTGGGAGGCTCTGTTAAAACAGTTGCATAAGAAGAAAGATGTTGGGAAGGAGATAGAGGACCCTGCCAGTACAAGCAAGGGTCGAGGTAAGAAATAACAAGGGGGTCCTTCTTGCACTAGTGAAAAAAGGAAATGATCTAGAAAATCAACAGAAGAGACTCCTTTTGCGCCACTAGTGCACACATAGACACCTGAGGAAGACAATTTATCAGTCCTTGCAGATGCGGCCAAATCTGTAGAGGTTGAGGATGACACTCTGTTGGCCGATTTTATTAAAAATTCCTGGAAAAATAATGAGGAATCTAGTGTAGGCGAAGAAACACAGGGCGTCGAATCCCCTCCTCCACTAGTGCAAGAAGAGCAAGAAAAAGAAGAAGAAGAACAGGAAGAAGAAGAAGAGCCAGAAGAAGAAGAAGAAGAAGAAGAAGAACCGGAAGAAAAAGAAAAGGAAGAAGAGTTTGTTGAAACCATGAGGGATACTGAGGTCCCTAAAGAAGACACAGCTCTTGTCGAAACATAAGATTAGCAACTCCTACTGCTTAGATAGCTGAACTGGAGCTTCAAGTGCAAAACTTAGAGCAGCTCATAACTAAAGTACAGGAGGATAAAGAACAAAGTAGAGAAGAGTTAACTGCGGAGATCCAGAAAAAGAAAGGATAAGTCAGAGTTTGGAAGTACCGTGCTGCAAAATGTTTTAGGAGACTTAAAAAGGTGACAAAAAGGTTGAAGAACATTAGGAAGAGGAAGTCTGAAACATTGCAAGCTGATGTCAGTGTGGCAGGGTAGGATTGAGCTGGAATGCTCAAAGTTTTGAAGGTTTTTTGCAAAGGTACAGAGTTGTGTGAGGAAAAACAACAACTTAGGGGTGGGAGGATGTTAGCCCCCTAATTTTCTCTCTTTTTACCATTTTACCCTTCCCAAATCATAATCATTTACCTCTGTTTTATCCCTTTTTATGCACCCTCATCCTGCACTAGTCCAAGCATGGTGGCATATTTTGTATAACTTTATTTTTCATATTTTTTAATTCAACTTAGTATTTATTAATTATTTATTACATGATTTATTACTTTTAAAACATTCTTTGTAACTTATCGATATCTCCTATGTTCGTTTGGTAGTTAAAGCACTTACCACGACTGCTGATCCTAGTGCAGGATCGGATCTTGCACCATTGCCAACACCGCAAATCTCTGCAGCAGATCTGAATCCCCTCGATCACCGCCTCGTCTTGTGCTGCTTCAGCCACAACAACAGAGTAATCGAAAGGCAACTGAGATCAGATCCGTGAAGAGAAAAAGTAGGAGATTAGCTACGACCAGTTCTGTCAACTGTTTATTTTTGAAGGCTGCAAAAGATAAATTCTGTATTTTGTTATGTAATCAATTAAAGGATCTATTTTGGCCTTTGGCAAAAGGCCTATATATTGTAAAGTTTAAATAAGATTAAAAGTAGTTTTTTTTGATATAGCAAGAATAGGAACACAGTGGAGAGGTGGTAGCAGGTCTTTGCATTTTGTTATTGCCCAAATTAGGGCTGGACAGTGCGTTAATGTATGTACTTGCCTTGGTAAATTAATAAAAGGAGCTCCGCGTCATGTTTCGAAAATTATGTTTCTATATTGAGTTGATGAATTGATTAAAGTATTGAGCAGAGTTTCCTTTTAGAAGGGAAATGGGCTGGTTGGCTAGGGCCCAGCCAACCCGACACGTTTACCCCATTTCTTGTTTTCTTGTAATTTATGTTTATATTTTCAAGTGTGATCTAATATTAGCACATGTATTCCTGTCTGATTGCAAGTGGATCCGTTGTGTGAAGTAGATAACTTTCTTTTCTCTACAATTTATTTTCCTGTACTTAATTTCAGATTGGATCTCCCCGTCTGGTCCAATTAGTAGGAGAAGTGAACATGCACCAGTGCACATTGGTGTGATATCTCTTTTTATGCAATTTTATTTGATTGGTTTTCCCCCGCTTGGTCCAATCAGGAGAAATGAACCTGCACCAGTGCACGTTGGTGTGATGCAACAAACTTTCTTAGTTTAACTTCCCACAACCCTCTTTCTTTCATTAAATGCTTATGGCAGGATAAATATGTGTATTGATTGTTTCTTTATTTTTACAACCATAAACATTCATTTTTATGTGTGCAATTTTATTTAACAGTATAATAACATTTGCAATAATTAAAAATTCATTTCAAGAATTGCATGCTAAGTGCAAGAAGCTCTGATCTGGTGCAAGAACTGGTTTCTTGCCATGGGATCTGAGTGCTTCGAACCTGGAAAAGTTCAAACCCTTGCATGAAGCGAAAAAACCTTTAGTAAAGACATTATCTATACCTTCTACATAAATCTCTGTTCCTGTACTAGTGCAAGCAGACTGCGAAAGTGTAGGACAAATTAGCGCAAGAAGGAAATCTCTAAAAGAGCAGGTTTAAGGGCCCATTTGATGAGACTGCTAAGTGTCTTTGCTAAAGAAAAACATACACTTAGTAATTAAATAATAATCAGCTGGAGTGATTTCCTTTTATATTTAATTCCCTTTTGCAAATGCATTCTTTCTTGTTCCAGTCTTAGATTATTTTTGATGATTCAAGTTGCCTTCTTTTCTCTTTTTAATTTGATTCTGTAATCTTTCCTTTAAAGAAAGTAGGGATTTATATTGGGAGATTCATACCATCTCTGGCATTTCCTATGCTTTGTCTCTAAGTTTATGAATCCTCGGGTTGACAAATTAAGTGTTGAGGAGTTTTCTTAAGTGTAATTCCTGCACCCAACACAAATCTAGAAGGATCTATCTCGATCCCATCCTGTGAGATGATGTGACCAAGAAGCTTTCCTTCTTCCATAGCAAATAGGCACTTCTTTGGGTTGAGAGATATTCCAAATTTTCTAGATCGCTGGAACACGACTCTCAAATGGTGTAAGAAGTGCGATCATTTTGCGTTGGTATAATCGAGTGTATACAGTGTTGGGATAAGTATATTTCTCAAGGAGGATTGCGGTCATAAAAAAATTACAAATACGAATGCAAATTGATGCGAATTGATAAGAAAGGCTCCATAATAGAAAAGGAATTATGAAGTGTAAAGGAAGGAAGGTAAATATGTGATTTACCTTCCTACAATAAAAGTGTTACCCCTGTCTAAAAGTTTGTGTCCTGTACATTTTGATAATTGACTTGATGAAAGATTAATTAGGAGAAGACATAAGTAACATAAGAAAGCTCACAAGTAATCATCAAAAAGAGAATTTTTATTAATCTCTAGTTATATAAAATTCTCAACATGGTTTCAGAGCTATGGTGCTAAAGAAGGGCATCTAATCAAAGAGACACTCAAGGATTAGTTTTCAAGAATGGCATTTAAGCAAGGTAAAGTGTGTCAAAGCAACAAGCATCAAATTTTCTAATCACTACATTCGACTACAATTTAGATACCTTAAAAAAGAATGTATGGTGCCATTCTCTACTGTAGATCTTAGTGCCAATTGAAGCTTATAACCTGGGCAAAGTTTTTACACCATAGTGAAATATCCTCACTGTTTCAGCACTATAACACAGTGAAGTTTCCTATGTATAATTTGGATGGGTTAATACAGATCGAATTCCCTAAATTTTCAGAGATCAATTACTGTCCTAAGAACACAGTTCAGAAATTTCAGTCTCGGTGATGCATTCTTGGATCACTTACATACAGCTCAAACATCATCTCAGATTCGGTGCAATTGCAGTAACTGCAGCTTTGAAAAAAATTATCTATGTCTCGATGGTATCTCTATTGTTTTAAGTGCACACACAGTTAGGACAATAGATACAATTCAATGATATGATGAAGACCACAGTTCAGTGAAAAACCATTCAGTCTTAGTGCTATTAAAACTAAAGCAATCAAGCTGAAGACTCGTCACTTATCAAGTAAGTATTTTCATTCTATAATCAAATTTGGTTAAATGACTTTGTTTTTGTAGGGATTTCTATGAGCTAGTTGGGCTACCAAGAATCCTTGCATAAGGAGGATAGTCAGAGTCCTCAAAGAAAGTAAAGTCATGGAAATACTATATAGGTCAAGATTTATCTGAATACATGGAAAGGGATAGAAGGGCTCAAAGGATTCTTATGGAATTAGTCAAAGTTCTCACATCCCTCTATCTATGAAGAATTTGAGACATCAAGAGAATACATGATAAGCTAAAAGAACTATTCTATGCAATAAATAAGGTTATGTCACTTAGACTCGATTTACACAAAATTGAGGTATCAAAGAATGAAGGGATATCAACTGTGCAATCTGGAAAAGATGATAAGATGGACAACATAACAAATAGACAAGAAAATTACCTCATTCAACTTGTGATCTCTATGCTAGACGGAAAAAGACAAATATAGGGCAAAAATGTTGAAGGATAAAAGACTCAAACATTCACAAAAGAAAAAGGAAAGTTTAAGTGGGAGACTTATGGACATTACAAGAAATTTGGTCCTAAAGGGACAATCTCAATAGGAGAAAGAAAAATAAGATTCAAAGAAAATCTCACAAACTTATGAATAAGAAATTGACTTCTGTTGGTTATGTGATAATGTAGCATCCTGATCTAAGCATGGCAGGAGCTCCCGGTGAATCAGCTCTGGGAAAACCTCTCTGACAAACATTACTAATGTAAAATAGTCATCAAGAGCAAGGGTCATCATGGAAACATATTTCTGGATGTGATGACATATTGATGAAGCAGGCCAAGGGAATGAAGCTCTTCATTCTTGAGAAATTGCTATAGGTATGTATATATATATATGCTGACAATGGATGTTTTGAAGTCATGTCATGTGGTTGCAGGTAATGGACTTCTGTACTTAGAAGTATGATATATGGAGGAGTATCTCTTAATGCACGGACAGATGAAATCAACATAATATGTCCTCATGGAATATGAGGTGGTTGCATGTGAACGATAAAATAGGAAAGTTGTACTTTCCTGGGAATCAAGAATGTGTAGAGAGGAAGAAATCATGAAATACAACCATGTCAAGAGTCAGTTATCATCTGGAGGCCAATAAGATGTGACTAGGAGATCTCCTGGAAAGATATGTAGACTCTGACGGAAGTCTGGTAAAGAAGAAGACCCTTGGAAAAACATATCATTAGGAGATGTGTCAATCTGTATGAAGGGTGTCGATGCTTATAGGAAGATGTCATGGTGAAATATCATCACTGAGGTAACTTTTGTTTTAAAAGGTTAATATGTAAATGTTTATCTAGATGAATTTGTGCAAGGCTGCTAATCATGAGAAAGGATGTATGATACTGGGAGATGATTCGAAGGAAAGCCGCATGACACAATATTGGACCAGATAAGGAAGTCTGGTGAATCACTCTGATAGCTGATAAGACTCATGATGGAAGTAATGAATGATATGTGCCCTATGAAGCTAAAATATGGAGATTCCTCAATACCGAATTCCATGACATCGAGGACAGGAATTCTTCATGAGCAGCTGGGTGTCTCACCATTGCTGCTGGAGGGCCCTGGTTAAGAGGGAGCCTGATGGTAAGTTTCTTACTTGGAAGAAACTTGGTAATTCATAAGGATGAGATTAGGTACATTCTTTGTATAAGAATGAGTACATTCCCTTATGGAATAGGTCCTCCCTGGGAGGGAGAGATAGACACATCATTTTGGTCTTGGGAAGACAGAATGGAGGATTGGGTAATCATTTGGCATTCGATACTCTTTGAGAATGTGATCTAGCATTAAAGATAAGAGTAGTTGGGGACCAATATTCTTTGAGGGTTAGCTACCCAGGAGAAGAATAATCCAGGAAGGTCATACTTTGGGAACACCCGGGTGGAGTATGTACCTTGGAGAGACAATGAAAAAGGTGTCTATAAATCATGTGTCTCACCAGCATTGAAGCCCATTGTCTCGTTGAATAGATGGGGCTGTTAGTCAAGGCCTTGCACTAGTACAATGCTGGTTGAAATGAGCTATACAGATGCGATTACCAATCCAATTTTTCTTATGAGATTCTTTAATTTTAAAAGTGATTATGTAACTATATGAATACCTCCCTAGTTAAGAGGGAGTGTTGTAAAATGTAACTAGGTCGGTCTTCATGTTGATTATGAAAAGAAGGAGATAAAGATAATAAAATGTGTTTTTGTAGTTGCCTCATGGGTTTCATGAGCATATTTTTAGATGAACTTATTATTGATGTCCATTAGGATTGAGTTAAGTGTGAGATCTAGTTTTGTTATATGCTTCAAGATCTTCTGGAAGAAGCCTACATCAACCCTCAAGATATCAATGAAAGACAAATGAAGAAAGCACCTCTTCAATGATGGGATAAACCTTATGAAGTTGGCCTAAACTAGTCAGCCTAATTCACAATTGTATGGTCGGCTTAAATTGAATAAATATGATATATATATATATATATATATATATATATATATATCTATATATATATATATATATATATATATATATATATATATATATATATATATATATATATATATATATATATATGATATACGGTTATTATGGAGCACATACATCGAACATATTTGAGATTATAGTTCGGACAAAAACAAGTTTATAGTGTGTATTGAAAGGAGGATATTGTGTGGATAAACTAAGGATGGAACAACGTTGAAAAGGAAGAACAGAGTTGCAGATATTCAGCAAAGACAATAAAGGATACAATTCGATATATAAAAAGAGACAAGTGCGGATATTTAACGAAGACGGTGCAAACACATATAAGATGGACAACACACAATGTGGATTTGGTTATAATTTGAAGACCTTGCAGTTACCACAGCAGAGATGAAATATGAATATACATTTTAGACACTACAGTAAGAAGTGCGATCATTTTGCGTTGGTATAATCGAGTGTATACAGCGTTGGGATAAGTATATTTCTCAAAGAGGATTGTGGTCATACAACAATTACAAATATGAATTCAAATTGATGCAAATTGATAAGAAAGGCTCTAGAATAGAAAAAAAATTCTGAAGTGTAAATGAAGGAAGGTAAATCTATGATTTACCTTCCTACAATAAAAGTGTTAGCCCTGTCTAAAAGTTTGTATCTTGTACATTTTGATAATTGACTTGATGAAAGATTAATTAAGAGAATAAATAAGTAACATAAGAAAGCTCACAAGTAATTATCAAGAAGAGAATTTGAATTAATCTTGAGCTATATAAAATTCTCAACAATCTTGATCAATTAATTCTTCCAATGGTATGAGACCTTTTGGAATATTATTTTCCTTGAGCTGAATTATGTCAATCTGAGCTACTTCAATGAATTGGTCATCGTTGTCGTACACTTCATCCATAGAATAGTTCTCAAACTCACCTTCACTTTGAAGGAAATTTTTCACCTGCTTATCGTCCCAGAATACTTGCCAAAATCGCAAGTTATCAGGAACGACGAGCCTGTGCTTCACATGAATCTCAAATTTTTTATTTGAAAAAATTAAAATTCTAAAATTACTTGTAGCAGTGGCTAATGAATCAACCATAATATTTTGCATCCTTGGCACAACTGTAAGTGTATATTCTGGAAACATTCTCAAAATATCAAGTACTGCATTCTTGTATTGCCTCATCCTTGTGTGATTAGCTTGACACTCACCTTCGACTTGTTTAATTACCAACTCCAAATCACTGTAGACTGAAATTCTTCTAGCTCCCAATTTTTTCAAAATTTTTAGACCGGTAATGAGTGCCTCATATTCCGCCTCATTATTCGTGCAATCAGATGCTAATTTGTAGGAACACAATCTAACATTCTTAGGGACTTTAACTTGCTGATGAAATGGGCTACAAATCCATAAACCAATGCTGACCCATCTTTGCCAACAACACCATCAAAGTTCATGCTCCAAAGACCATTTTCATCCTTAAGGTGCTGAAAATCGTCTCTGTTTTGACACAATTTTGTGATATGTTTCTTCATGTTGTTCTGAACTTTCATATGCCTTTTCTGATGGCCGTTTAGATGTAGTAGGAAAATTCTCTTTTTCTTTTTCTGACACTGTTCTAATGCAATCTGAAATCTCAGGAACATCTTCTATTTCTACTAATTGAAAATCTACATCATTTAATCCAGAATCATTATTAAAAATGAAGGACTCTAAGTCTGTATGTACAATGTTTATAGGATGATTATTAGGCCTTTCCTTGTTTGTGATCATATATTTCATTTTCGTCTCACGATATAATTTTCTCATTTGACCGAAGAGAGGAATGGTTGCGTACAAAAATTCCAACTGCAATGTACCTCTCAATTTAGCCCCACAGGATCTTGATAGTAGCATACCAAAACGTGGTGGAATGTCAACGACCACCACGTTCGTTAGGACATTCTTGGCCAGGATCTGCTCTAGGGAGACAACTATATCTTTGATCAGACCCAATCAACCGAAACGACCAGAATCGAAAGAATATAAATCATGATATGGGTGGGTTATGTCAAGGCCAATCTTCTCCATGATGGATTTGGGCATGAGGTTGTGGGAGGCCCCGGAGTCTAACATAGTGTTATGAAGGATGAATTGGTGGATTTTGAGAATTAAGTAAAATGGAGGGACCTCTCTATCTTCAGACTGACCATGAATTGCATGACCAAATATAAGCTCGGGCTGATCATCCTCTATATTGAACATGTCAGATAAAGGGTCAACTCTCAAGGTTTTAACTACATGGGATTTATACTTGTCAACTTTGACCAATTCAGTAAGAGGAATAGACACCTTTAACTTTGAAATTTCTGACTCTACACTGAAAGGTATAGTTCTGTCTACCTATTTTATGATGATATTCCTTTTCTCAACATGATATTTCAGTGCAGATTCTTTCCTCTGAATATATCTTTCTTTGGCAGGTGCACTTGTAGAGGGATGATTTCTTTTGTTCTGATTTGGAGCTACAACTTCTTTACCCTTATTCTGATTGGCTTGAGAAGCTTGCTTCTGTGGTACTTATTTCTACTGGATTGTCTTCTTTGGAGGTGGTTTGATTGGAAAATCACGGCTCCTCAAGGAGTACTACCTTTTCTAGGAACTCAATGCATTCAAGTATCCTCTCTGATAATCATCAGATTATACTTCTAACTCATGATCATTGGCCAATATGTAGTCTTTATCATTTGGTAAGCTTGTTTTTTCCACATACTCTTCACCTTAGGTCAAAAATATGTGTTGGCCATCAGCTGTAAAAAGAAGGTTTTACTCTAATGTTGGTTCTTCCTCTTCATCATTTTGAGCATAATTCTATTGTAGTGGTGTCCGAATTTACTGTTGTGTTTTGAGAGCTCTTTGATATCTTTGCTTTATCTAGCACTGAGGTTGCTGCTACTGGCCTCGAAAGTTCATATTTCTAACTTGTGGCTCCGTTTTTCTATCTGAAATAGAAATTCTATCGAGAATCCTTTCCATGGTCCTAAGAAAAGCATCAAATTTAGTGTTAGATGAGGTGGAAGGTTCCTCTTTAATGGTTAATTTTCCTTCAATTTTGAGTTTTGACTTCTTAATCAAGAGGTTGGCCTCAACACTCACTAAATTTTGGATCATTTCTTCTAGAGTAGTCGGATTTATCTCTCTCAATGAGTAGGCCATGTCTAGGTCAAAAGCATCAGGATAACACAGGAGGGCCAAACAAAGAGGTGGTGTCATTTGATTTGGGATAGAGTTAGAGATTATGAGGTATCGGGCATTATACTCAGGAACAAATTCATTAGGATTGTGCCTCATGGAGTCATACTCAGCAGGAATTTGTATGGGTTTTTTCTTCTCATCCCACCTAGCTAACAAAACATCAGTTAGTTCAGTGGCAGTCCTAATAGAATTAGCTATTAGGGCACAAAAATAAATTTTAACTTCACCGGAAAAAATTTACGCAATAATTCACATCTTGGCATCATCTTCATCTAACTCCTCAAGATATATGAAGGTTGTGATTTTGGCGATGTGTTGATGGGCGGTGATTTCATAATTTTCATCAAAGAAGGGAAGTCTTTGGCCATATTCTTGTGGTAGATCAACAAGCTGACTAGGGAGAACTAAAGGTCTGAATCGAGCCATAATTCCTACTGAATGTGGTGGAAGGGGGGGGGGGAGAATGAGGGGTGGATTGGTCTAAGGAGGTCCTTGAGGGGGAAGTTGAGATGATGATGGGATGGATGATGAAGCAGTAGCTGTTTGGGAAGCTTCAGGGATGTGAAGGGTTTCTTGTTGGTATTGAATGAGGGCTTTTTTAGCAGTGTGATGTAAGGTGTTGGCTAATTTTTCAAGCTTGTGATATTGTCTTCAAATTTTGACATCAGTATCATTTGCAGCCTCAACGAATGATGGGTTTATATCTCATATCCAAGGTTTAGGGGCTATTGTATTCAACTTAGTCTTGGATTTGGTTCTAAATAGTGACAACTCAAATTTGGTATCAAAAAATAAATCTTGAATGGCTACCAAATCAAAAGGTAATGAGAAGGATATTACCAAATCTCAAGAAGGAGAATCAAAAGAACTTGAAGCTGGCTGCGATCTTTGCCTCCTTAGGATTCTTTCAGGATCTTCGATGGGAGAAAATGGATCTGGATCAGGGTTGGACGTGGTATATTTTTTTCGAGAAGCCAAATTGGGTATTGAGGCATTGCAATTATGAAATCAGCCTTATGAAACTCGATCCTATGATCCAAAGGACTGGTTTCCAATAAATCTTTTTCATACACCCAGGGAAATTTGTCTATTCGATCCCCGGAAATAACGCCAGTATGTTATCACTCCGCTAGATTTCTAAGGCTGAGGAAGAAATCACAACAGAGGTAACCTCATGCCAACATTTTAACTATGTAGCTAGCCCTACCAAGTTGGAGAGGGCTCTCTCCACAAAACACCATCTAGGAGGCTGAATGGATTAGTAGTTTAGGCTAGGTGTGAGTTCAGGGGTTTTGATAATTGATTTTGGTCAGGCTGTTGGATAAAAGTATGGTAAAGGGAACTAGGTCAGGGAAAATGAGATAGGGTTGTAGAGATTCAATGGGGCAAGGTAGGCATAAGTCTTAACACTTTAAGATGATTGTGACGAGATGATTTTAAGACTAATGAGGAGCTAGGAAGAGCAAGGGAGATGTATTCTTCCTAAATAGAGGAAAATTGACAAATTATGATAACTTTCCCTAAACAGAGCATGAGCAAGCATGTATTCTGCCTATCAACTTGAAAGAGATCATACAACAGAGATTTAATGAACATGAAGAAAACACATTCTAACATATGAAACTAAAGGAAAAACAATGATAAACATCATACCACATGTATCTCAAAAAATAACTGCAACTCTTCTTTATTAACTGGCCAAAATGTGTACAAAAGTCCTTGATCAATTAGCTAGCACCAAAAATGATTCCAAACCTTGCTAAGAGTGAAGAAAGGGACTAAATAAACATCAAAAAAACATTCGCTCATCCTCAGGGATCGAATCCATGAGGTGAGGAAGAGATCCACATAATTCTGAACTGAAAGCTGGAGTTTAGGGAGCTCTAAGTGACTCCTCCCTAAATACATTCAAACCGATTCATTTGACTCGATGAAAAATTTTACCTGATGAATATACCCCTAGGTAACTTATACATTACATAATTACATTTACCATCCTCAGTTACATAGGTGGAAACATCAATTTCTGAGATAAAGTCAAAATTACAGTGAAATTTCATAAAAAATCAGCAAAAGGTCAAGTGCATCATTTTTTTGTCAAGTTCGTCCTTCCTGTGTTAAGTGCGCCCTCCATTTTCAAGACTAATTTTGACTTACTTGTAGGTGTCCAAATCAGGCCCAAAATAAATTTTTGGAAAGCTCTTCAAGTATACTTTCTAAATATATCTCCAGTTTGCAAAATGAAGGTGATTTGATCCCTCAAAACTTTACTCTCCCAATACTACTATGTGTGCAACGCCTAGGCCAAAATAGGGGCAAAAACATGATTTTTAGCTAGTTTTTTGACCTACCAAATCTGCAAACCAGGGCTAGAAAAGTGGTTTTCTTAGATTTATTTGTCCTTAGGAATCCAGTGGTGGTCTCCTTTTCCTCAAAAAGTGTGCAATGACTAGGGCGCTACGCATATGACCAATTTGCTGATATGAAGTTGTTTAGGAATACACAGAAAAACACATATTTTGAATAAATGGGTCAAATGGCTTCAAAATTGGTGGAGAAAGTGCTAGTGAGGTGGCTAGGATTGGAGTGAAGCCTCTGCAAGTATATCCAATTTCTTCTTCTCTTCTTGGTGAGTTAGGGCTTCAATCTCTGCATTTGCTACCTTGAGTTTTTCCCTTGTATTTCTTTCTCTTTTGGCATAGTGTTTGGCCATTCTCCTTTGAATCTTGTTGTCCTTTTTAGCCTTCTTTAAAAACTCCTCCAAGTGGTCATTGATGGCTTGAATCCAACCTTCCTTGTCTTGTTTGATCATCTCTAAGAATTGATCATCAAGGATGGCTTCATCAACTGTGTCTCTTTGCCTTTGTCTTTAAAGCTCCAAGGCTATTTTTAAGCCTCTCGTTCTAGGCTTGCCTCTTGGTGATTGTTCTTTTTGTTCTTCAATCAAACCATGCTTCTCTAGGGTCTCATCAAGCAAAGCTTTATCTTTTTCTGCCTCCCTTTGAGCTGTGATATACTTAACCTCATCAATGAATTACTTGGTTTTCAACTGCTTATTCTCCTGATCAAGGAATTTTATGACAAACTTGGCCTTGTCAAGATTAGTATGGAGCTCTCTAATCTTGGAATCCTTTCCTTTGATGGATATGTTGATGTTTTCATCATCATCCTCCTCACCCAGGTCAACAAGCTCAAAATCATGGTTAGTCTCCTGGAGGTTCTTTTCATGTCTAACCTCTGGCTAGATCTTTGCCTCAAACACCTTTTATTTTTCTTTGTCCATATGCTTTGTTGATGTAGAAGGCATGGCCCCTTCCACTATGTGTGGAGAAAACACATTCCTGTGACCTCTCTGGTAGGTTTTTGGCAATGGCTCAACCTCAACCACATTAGCCATCTTAGGTTCACTGACCTCAATCCTGCTAGGTGATCCAATGTCATGATGAAATGGAGATGAAGGAGGTGAAACAGGTGAAGGGGACTGATTTGATGATGATGAATGTGCTATGAGTTGAGATGGAGGGATGGTGTGGATGGCTGAGATGATGAAGACACATTTTTTTATGTTGAGTAGATGGCTCTCTGAATATATCATTGGCTATGAAGGTACTCCATGCAATGTTTAGTTCATTGAGATGATAGAGGACTATGATTTTGAGAAGGGAATGATGGAAAATACTTCTCATTTTATGTTCATTCTCCCTTTTCTAGACAATAAATTCCATCTTATTAATGCTCTGGAAAAGGTAGTATGGTATTTTGAGCATCTTTACCTTAGTGAAATGCATTAAGAGCCGATGTGATAGGTATAAAGTCTTGAAAATATACCTTCACATGAAAAGTAATTCATTATTATCTTCATCATTGGTGCATATATGTCTAGGAGGTAGGAAAAAGGAAAGAACCTCTTTTTCTCATTCTTATATCTTGGTTTCATGAAAGGCTCATATTAGTGTTCCTCCAATTCACCGTGCTTAAACCATTTCTCCAAAACACTTGGGATCCTGGTGGCAGTTGACACAGTAAAGGTGACACCAACTAGAGTAACTTGGTTGTCATGGAGGTTGGATATGAAAAGCCTGGTCAACATGGAATGGTGTTGGACCCTTTGAATTTTCTCACAGAAGTCAAAACAACCAACATGTTTGAAACATGTCACTACCATAGGAGATGCCAAAAGTTCTCTAATACTTGGTTTCTCGATTATGAGTATTCTTCCCCCTTTATGTGGTCTTATAGCTTATGTTTCTTCTCCCTCATTGTATGATATGTTCTCTTCTGCTGCCATGATGTTTTAAAGTAAAAACCTCGGGGAAGTGTGATGATGGTGGAAAGTGGTCTTAGGAATGAGGAATGGGAAATGGAAATTGAGGGAGATGGTGCTAGGGATTTATGAAATGGGAAAGGGGATAGGGAGTAGTGATATGGTGGAATTTAGGATGGGGAAATTATGTACAGGTTTGGGGTTAGGAGCCTAGGTAGTTGTAGCACCCAAGGCTTAGGGTATTTGGGAAAAAGGGTTAGGGAAAGGGGATTTTTAATACAGGGGCTTAGGAATGGGTATTTTGCAATGTAAGAAGGGTATGAATTTGTAGGGAGACGCATTTTGGGGAATTAAGAGTGAAATGGGAGATACTAGGGTTTTAAAATGATTTAAACACCAAATTCTAAAAAAAATTCACAACACCCAACAAGTGAACTTGATGGAGAGGATAATTGATGGAATTAGCTTTCACTCACTTGTTGGAGGTCGATGAGAAAGTTGCTGAAGATTAGGAAGAGATTTTTTTCAATTTGAATGAGTTTCTGGCTTTTCTGGTCAAGTGTGCCCTCACATAAGGGATTGCGCCCTTGCGGAAGGGAGTGCACCCTCGCAGAAGGAAGTGCACCCTCTCCGAAGAAAGTGCGCCCTCTCAGGAGCAAGTGCTCCCTTTGCTTTGTTTTTCACAAATTATCGCCCAAAAATTAGAAATGTTTCCCTCTTGGAGTGTGCTCAACCATGATAGGAGACAAATAAGTTTGAATTTGATGTCAAGAAGGCTTTAACACTTGAATGAAATTGATCTTTTAATTTAAAACCCACTTTTATAATGTTTCATTTCACCTTTGAAATCTTTGCTTAATACCTTTTTCACTTTGATTTTCTTCTTTGCAGGTTGATGTGCTGGAGTTTGGCACTCTTTACATTTTGACTTTGCTGATCTTCAATTTGGCATATGAGTTTGAGTTGGCAGCTTGGGACAGTAATTATTACATATAATGAGCATAAAATTACATAAAAAATAAAAATAAATTACATCTATGTTTTGAATAAAATTACACTTTGCTATGAAAATCATACTTTGAAACCATAATTACAACCTTTAAAAATCATATTTACAGGCTGACAAATCTTCTTGGAATGATAAAGAAGTATTATTCAATCACTCTCACACTTTTTCTAACCTTATTGAGATGAAATGGAGTATTATTGAACCTTGGAAAATGAAACCTAGTGACGTAAATGGACCTTGAATGACCAGACTCCATGTTGAATTTGAATGACATAATGACATAGTGAAATGAGATTTCAAGACTGATTTATGCTCAACAAGACATGAAGGTGGACCAACTAATGTTAATTTTTGAGGGAGAGTGAGGTTGTATGAGTAGGGCTACCATCAGTGAATGAATTTTTTGCATGACCTAGTGGAATGATAAAAAACAATTCTGAGTGGGACCCCTAAAATGAATATGAAAAGAGTGATTTTGATCACTGGTGGCAAAATGCAAATTCTGAAACTAACACCTTCAACACCTCATAATTGCGTCATAGTTGGAGATCAGTCTCTTACAATATATTTGTGGTATTCTCTCTGTGGACAGGTTCAGTATCTTTGTGCTTCAGACTAGGAGATAGCTCAGTGCTTTGGCTACTTCTGTAGACACCTTCGATCCAAGCTATAGTCACCACCACATGCATCACATAACTACATATTATTAATATACCTTTGGACCTGGTGCAACACAGTGGCTTGATTGGAGTTAATTTTGGTGCAAATAATTACAATATTATAGCTCGTTCAAGCAATCTTGATATTGTAGTCTTAGTGAAGCTTTTGATCTGTGGAGTGTATACACACTTGTTGGAACAGGGTCCCCTAAAAGCTGCGAATTTTGTATATTTTTGATATTATTTAGTCTATCGCAGGGGTTTTGGTGTGGGTCAAAGCCCCGAATGCGATGAAATGGGTCAAGGGTAGACCAAGAGTTCACAAAAAATGGTTTGCAGACCATTGGAAGCGTAGGTTAAGTCGATATAAATAGATGAACCTTTTTTAGTCTTAAGGTAGAAAAGAATTAAGTCTGATGCTAAGTGTGAATTTTTAGATCTGTTTTTGGTCATTAGGGCAAGGAATCCTACTGGTTGTGTTCGCAGAGATCCTTAGTCCTGTTGTGTGTGGACCCTGCTAGCTGTGTGTGCAGGCTGTGTCAGATTGTATTGAGTTTTGGATACTAATATATGCGGATATGGTTGAATTATTTCTGTGTTATCTGATCTAAGGTATTTCTGTTGATGTGAACTATTGAATCTATTACAAATACTGTTGGTTATATGCTTATGATGTGAATCTGTCTATGTTATGGTGTAATTGTACTCTGTTGATGATGTGTTGTGATAATATGTGTTGATTACTGCTGATACACACGTGGATGTAGAGTTATTCACTAGCTTTGTGCACGATATTAGATTTGTATATTGCGATTATAATGTTAACCGCCCCGCGAATAGACTTGTTTGGTGTGAAATCAATAGGCCGCGATGTAGATCTGCTTGACCTACCTACTCTCTCTCAGGGTGCAGAAACCCAGTTCCAACACCCTCCCATACTGCTTCGGGTGAGACTTTGGCCTGCGCAAGCAGGTCACTGTCGAAATGTCTAGTAGTATAGGGGTTTGTTGGCAAACCTTAACCTCCAAACCTAGGTCAGGACCCCTCAAGCCAACAAATGGCTCCATTTTTGGGACCAGGAGAATTTTGAGAGGGATTGAGTAATGCCAAGAGAACATTGGAAACTTGAGAAGAAATAAATTGAAGAGTGGTTTGAAAAGAAAGTTCAAGAATTTGCAGTGAAAGAGAATCGCAGCTCAAAGTTGACAATAGAGAAGTGGAAGAATAGATACATTTTCACAGAGATCTATGAAATTTTATTTGTGACATTTTCGACCGAGCTTCAGGAGTGGCTTGCAAGGCTCGTAGATTTTTAGAAGTGTTGGAAGCACGAACGGGTCACACAGTGGACCCCAGAGCTGATCCAGCAGTTAGAGAAGGCTGATAACACCATCACTCGCATGGTATACCACTGGGTAGATAGTGTGCTAGGAGGATTTGTGACGGAATTTGAAATCGATTAGTTCATGTCCTATTCAGAGGCAGAGGAGAGGTTCTTCAAGGGATTCTGGGGTAAGTTTCTAAAAACCTTACCATTACTGATTAAGATATTATTGTGCGAAAAGAGCATTATATGTAGTCTTACAGAGTGAATGAGCTCCGATCAGAGCTGTAGAAATTATATGCACTAAGAATGCATATGTCCTAGATCCACCTGATCTCACACTATTTAAATTTATGCAAGATACCAAATCATTCCACTTCTTAATATTTTGCGAAAAATTAATTGCACACACATGTAAAGCATAAATAAAAACAATTGAACATAACATAGTTGTTTAACCGGGAAAGCCTGAAGCTGAAAACCACAAATATATATTATGTATCATGGAATCATATGACAATCCTCATATAAAGCTTATCAAGCTCTCAGTATAGTACAATTGTCATACACTAATCAGGAACAATCTTGCAAATCCATGCACCAATCTTTGCCACCTACTAGCCTGCCTCCACTGCGCAATCCCTGCTGAAGAATAGCTCTAAATGAATTTGAATTACCCTTGCCTTGATTATGCAATACTCATTGGCAACTCCAATGTGTGTGTGATGCAATCAATGCATCACTATAGTCACAACAGATAGTCCATCTTGCCCTTTCACCTATCTCTCCACTGGGTCTCCACTGAAACTTCCATGCACTGTATGTAATGTTCCCAATTTTTGCAGCTCATGGGAACATTTCATTTTAATTTCAGTTTTCTTTATTCATGAATAAAATTGTGTGAAGGAGGTTTATTAAACTCCTAAGTTGAGAATAAATACATGCCCAATGTGAAAGGGGATGAATCTGGGCTATTATATTAAACACCCCTAAGTGTGAAAATGGGAAATTCATTTGAATGGGTCAATCTTGGCCCCACCTATAGCGCAGATTGGAGGGAAGCTTATCCATCAAGCAAAACTTACTTCTAGAAGAGGATCTATTGTGTGAAAGAGGATAAGTTGAAGAAGGTGGTTTAGGGTTTTGGAAAGCCCTCATGTTATAAAAAGAAGGAGAGGCAACAAGCAAGGGTTGTTGAAGAATTTTAGAGATTGCTGCAGCAACTCTAGTCTCTTGGCTGTTTAGCCTAAGGGAAGAAGATTTCCTGTTTAGGAATCCTCCCTCCTTCCATGGAGTAGCTCTTTGGAGGAGATTGGGATGCATCTCTCCACTATCTGGAATTTTGGCCAAGCTCCATCTCTATGAGCAGCACTGGTCCTATTGAGGGTTTTGCAGCTACTTGTGAGTTGCAGCAAGTGGGTGAACTAGATCTGCAAGATCTAGTTGTTAGAGGAGATTTCTCTCAGGGAGGGTGTCTTGTGACCACCCGGAAGAGGATCTCACTCTCATTTTACTTTCAGATCTGTAATTATTATCTGTTGTAACATTTCATTCAAGCTACTGCGTTGTTTCTCTAGAGAACTGCGTTATTTTCATGTACTAGTTTCACTACTAATCATATTACTCATTGTACTTGCTTTCTGGTGAGTGAGGCTTGCCTCTCATTTTGAAGATTTGTAAAGTAGCTTGCTGATCTATTCTTATTTAGATCTGATATATAATGTAATGAAAATAATATTCAGAGATCCCTGAAGTTTTTTACAGTTCATCGTAAAAAAAGCTAGATCTACACCTTATTATGCATTATTTTGATAGAACCCCAAGGGGGTCTTGTTAAGAAGGTTGAGTAGTTTCCAGATCTGGTATGGATCTGATGTTTCAGCCATTGATTAGTTGTAGATATTAGTTTTAACCTACAGTAGCTGAAGCTCCTCATATAGGACGCTGTCAAGTCTTTTATGCAACTTTTACATGTCTTACTGCTTAATTCCTGAAGAATTCTTGCTCTTGCTTCATGTAATTTCAATGCTTCTACAAAGGAAATTAATTATGGATATGATTTCTTGCTTCCATAATGTAATATGCATTTAATGGCTGATTTCCAATGACTCCCAGTAGAAACTGCACAATTCCTGAAGGAGGGTTTCTCTATTAACTCAACCCTCTCCTTTAGTTGATTTTCAGCTAGTGTTGATAGTGGGAGATCTGTTTAAGCCCTATAAATTAATTTTTTTTTCCTGAAACTCTGCATGGAGGTCCCACATAGCCTAAAATAATGGAACCCAGCCTTGGGCTATGTTATTTTTACACTGGCTTGCTTATACATCGTCTCCCTTGAGCTTATTGCAGACTTTCCTGAGAGTGGAATTTACTGCTTCTTACTTGTTTGGTTTTTTCTTTTCTTTTGGATTCATTCTTTAGATCTGTAGATCTAAGGTTCCTAAGGGAAGCAAAATCAAAGAGGAGTGTGTCATTCCCACACTTGCTGTGTTTCACCAAATTTCTATAAACAGAGTCTGGAATGGGCCAGGAAGCCTCTGGTTTTCACCCTCTCTTTAGAGGTGATATAACCAGTAAATTCCCTACCAATATATCTCTGGTTTATACTTGCTGGTGTGTTTCCATACTACCGTGAATCCATAGTGGAATATCTTAATATTTTCCCTACTGAGCTTATTTTTCCCCATTTGGAACATTACACTGTAGTTAAATGCTGTATTGTTCAGTTGATTAATGAGTTATTATTTGTGAATTAATTAACTAATTAATTCACTCCACTCTCACTAGTGTATCATTCAGTTAGAATAGATACAACTAGCTCAACTAAGTCCAACTGAGTTAAACTGAATACAAATCCATAACTACTTCTTCCAACTGTGTCATAACTCTGCCACTTGAGTTCTAACTGAGTCCTCCATGCATTAGCTCCAGTAAACCCTTGGGAATTGTGTCATTCCCTCAGTACATTGATGTGCCATATCTGTGCACTTAAAAAAAGTGCTCCAAGAGAATAAGTTGTTGTTTAGTGTCTTATTATTATTAAGAGCTAATAATAATCGACATGCATCTATTTTTAGATCAGCGATCTATAAATAGACTTCGCCCAACATTCTAAAAATAGAATTTCATCTATTTTTCCAACTTGATCAACCATCCACAAATAGCATCCTGCAACTTCTGAAATATGATCATCATGTCTAAAAATAGACTTGCGCCAAAATAGCCTGCGGGCCCACTTAGAAGGCGACTCTTTTCACTAAGCTCATCATCTTGTTGAATCTCAACACTCCCTCTCAACAAGATAGGGATTATCTTTCACCCTGATCCTGCCTCTATGGTATTCGAATTTTCTGCTGGTGAGTGATTTCGTCAAAATATCTACATCCTGATCCTTTGTAGGAATGTACTTAAGCAACATGATCTTCTACTGCACACAATCTTTGATATGATGATACGGGATATCAATATGTTTAGATCTATCATGAAAAACAATATTAACCGAGAGTTTAATGCAACTCTGATTATCACAATGTATCACTATGGGATCTAAATGTGAACCGAACAAACCAACCAGGATCTTCCTCATCTAGATATCCTCACATGCAGCTTTACTTGCTGCCATGTATTTCTCTTCCGCTAAACTGAGTGCCAAGGATCTTTGTTTCCTACTGTACCAAGAAACTGCCGTAGATTCGATACTGAAAATCCCTCCTGATGTGCTCTTTCTGTCTGTTGGGCTTCCTGCCCAATCTGCATCCATGAAGCCATGCAACTTCACCTCATCCATCTGTCTATACCATAAACCATACTCAGATGTGCCCTTGAGATATCTCAAAACATGCTTGCCTGCCTTCCAAAAGAGCTTGGTAGGCTTAACCATCACTTGTGAAAGTTGGTTCACCGCATAGAATATGTCCGGTCTTGTATTAACTAAATACATGAGCAAACCCACCAACTCTCGATAAATAGTGGCATCCACTACCTTTTCCAATGTAGCATCCTCTTTCTTCCAATTTCCTGGAAGAGATGTGTCGATAGGCTTGCAGCCTTGCATGTGAAACTTCTCCAGTATCTCCCGGGCATACTTTCCTTGAGACACAAACAGTTCACCTTCCTGCTACCATATTTCCAATCCAAGGAAATAATGAAGGAGGCCCAAATCCTTCATCTCAAACTCCTTTGCAAGATATACCTTGCATGAGTGTATCAACTGCTCATCACTTGTTAGTATTAAATCATCAACATAAAGTACAATGATTAAAAGCTTACCCTCCACCACAATCTGGTACAGGTTTGCATCCGCCTCACTCTTGGTGAAGCCAATTCCAGTGAAATAGCTGTCGATTCGAGTGTACCAAGCACGTGGTTCTTGTTTCAGCCCATACAATGCTCTTTTGAGCCTGCACACATGCGACTCGCTACTGAAGATATCAAATCCTATAGGCTGCTCAATGTACACCTCTTCCTCAATGATCCCATTAAGGAACACAGTCTTCACATCCATCTGATGAATGTGCCAACCCATCTACGCTGAGAGAGCAAGGATGGTCCGTATGGAAGAATACCATGCGACAGGTGCAAAGGTTTCTTCATAGTCAATCCCCTCAATCTGTGAGAAGCCCCAGGAAAAAAATCTTGCATTATACTTCTTGACGCTCCCATCAGTAGCTTTCTTTACCTTGTAGATCCATCTTGATCCTACAACTGGTTTTCCCACTGGCCTTGGAACAATCTCCCAAGCACTATTTCTAACAATGGAGTCATACTCCTCCAACATGGCATCTACCCATGTGGGCTCCTGCACTGCTTCTTCAAAAGAAGATGGCTCTGTCACGATACACTTTCTCATAAGAGCCATGTATCCAGTAAATCGGTTAGGTGACTATCTCTGTCTGCGCTGTGATGTAGGGACTCCTACATTCTGTGCCGCATCAAGCTTTAGTCTCTCAGCTTTTGTGGTACGCTTTCTACCTTGTCTGATGTTTGGTTCTGCATGAGTGGACTCCTCCACTCCATGAATCTCCTCCTATGGCTGATCCACATCTAGAGGCTCATCTTTGGGAACAAGAAGTTCCTCCTCCGCATGTAAGTGTAGCTCCGTCTCAAGCGACAACTTCATGGCTTGCACTTCATTGAATTTTATATCCCATCGCACAACAGTCATCCAAATGTATGGAAAATACACACGATAGTTATGGGGTGTTTTTTTGTACCCCACAAATATCCCAACTTCTGCAGTCAGCTCCAGCTTCTTCCTGGCATCCTTTGTCACATGAATGTAAACAGGTGAGCCAAAAATCTTCAAATTAGAAATATCAGGCTTCTTACCAGTAAAATATTCTTCGGGTGTACTCATGCCAAGTACTCTATGAGGACAACAGTTTTGCACATAAACCGTAGTGTTGCATGCTTCCACCCACAAGTGCATCGGTAGGCCCTGGTTATGTAGCATCGCTTGTGCAACACCCACGATCGTTCTGTTCTTTCTCTCCATGACCCCATTCTACTGTGGGTTATGAAGCTCTATGAGTTCTCTTCGAATTCCTTCTTTGCTACAGAGGTATTTGAATTCACCCGAGATGTATTCACCACCATTATCGCTCCGTAGAGCTTTCACTTGCTTCCCCAACTCCTTCTCCACCAATGCCTTGAACTCGCATAACTTTGAGAATGTTTCACTCTTCTTCTGCATGAAGAAGATCCAACATCTACGAGAATAGTCATCAACAAATATCACATAATACTTGTGTTTTTCTGTTGAAGCAACCGAGAAAGGTCCACACATGTCTGTGTGAATTCTCTCCAGGATCACCAAAGCACGGTTATCCTTCTCATGAAAGGTGGTCTTCACAAAATTACCCATAGTACATCCCTTGCACTGATCTGACTGCGCAAGAGTACCCTTGGTAAGTCTAGTAGAAATCTGCTGCAAAATCTTCAAAGCGCCATGGTGAAGATGGCCCAATTTCTTGTGCCATAATTCGCCCTCATCCCGGCTCACCACTTCTTCTGCTTTGCTCACCATTTCAGCGTATCCATCTACCTCTAGCCTGTAGAGATTCTTAATTTGAACCCCTATCTTCTTGGTTTGACCCATTGTTTTATGTCGAAGGAAGGCTTTTCCCTCACTGAAAACAACATCATAACCTTTGTCTTCCAGCGTTGTGACCGAGACAAAGTTCTTCTTCAGACCTGAAACATGCATAACATTCTTCAACAAGAATGGATTACCAAACTCCCTCTCAAAGGTAATGGTCCCAATTCCAATCGCACTGTACTGACCATCGTCGTCCATCTCTATATGCATCTGGAGGTCCTTCTCCTCCAAGTCACTAAAAAACTCTTTGTCTCCCGTCATATGGAAAGACGCATCACTATCAAGATACCACACCGATCCCATTGTGCTTGAAACCAAGCATGTGATAAAGGAGAAATCAAGCTCAAATTGCGAGGCTAAGGCCTCTCTAGCTACAGATCCAATAACCTTCTTGTTCTTCTTCTTCTATGGACAGTTAGTGGCAAAATGTCCATGTTCGTGACAGTGGAAACACTTCACTTTGGACAAATCCTGCTTCTTGCCTTTAGCATAGGATTTTGAAGGATGTTTCTTCCCCTTCCCTTTCCTCGCTTTGGCAGCCAAAGTGAAATTCTCTTCATCTTCATTCTTCTATGAAGATCCATCCCTGGTACCTCGCCTTATCTCCTCCTGCACAAGATCTGACCAAAGTCGCTCCCATCCCGGTAGTTTCTCTCGTCCATTGACAGAGTCTTAATAGCTATGCCAAATATTCGAAAGCCCAAGGAGAGCCAAGATCACCAAGTATTTATCATCAACAGTAACCCCCACACTTCCCAGTTCATCCTTGCAGTTGACAAACTTTGTGAGGTATTTTGGAATACTATCGCCTTTCTCCATTTTTATTTTTCTGAGCTTGTCTTTAAGCGCCAACTTCCTCTTGTCATTTTTGCTTTGGAAAAATTCTATCAAATAATTCCACATTAAGAATGGAGTGGCTTTCCCATGAAGGTTGGACACAATATGGTCCTTCACACCTTCCAACAGAATTCTTCTTGTCTTTGCTGTCTTCTTTTTCCATGCGTCAAGTAATGCAGCATCGCTAGATCCCGGCTTAGGAACATCGCTATTGATGAACTCCTTCAGTCCATTATCCTCCACCACTTCTTCCATCCTGTCCTTCCAGGATATTTAATTCGAGCTCCCATCAAGGGCATACTCCAATCGCAACCCATTGAAAGCCATTTCAATGTATACTCAACTTCTGCACCAAGAATCTTCTGTAGCAAATTCGAATTTTCCACCAGCACAAACTCACTTTAAAATTGAAATATTCAATTAAAAATGCTCTGATACCATGTAGAAATTATATGCACTAAGCATGCATATGTACTAGATCCACCTGATCTCACACTATTTAACTTTATGCAAGATACTGAATCATTCCACTTGTTAATCTTCTGCAGAAAATTAATTACACACACATGTAAAGCATAAATAAAAACAATCACACATAACATAGTTGTTTAACTAGGAAAGCCTGAAGCTGAAAACCCCAACTATATATTATGTATCATGGAATCATATGAAAATCCTCATATAAAGCTTATCAAGCTCTCAGTACAGTACAATCGTCATACACTAATCAGGAACAATCTTGCAAATCCATGCACCGATCTTTGCCACCTGCTAGCCTACCTCCACTACGTAATCCCTACTGAATAATAGCCCTAAATGAATTCGAATTACCCTTGCCTTTACTACGCAATCCTCATTGGAAACTCCAATGTGTGTGTGATGCAATCAATGCATCACTATAGTCACAACAGATAGTCCATCTTTCCCTTTCACCTATCTCTCCACGGGTCTCCACTGAAACTGCCATGCACTATAGTTAACTGTTGTATTGTTCAGTTGATTAATGAGTTATTATTTGTGAATCAATTAACTAATTAATTCACTCCACTGTCACTAATGTATCATTCAGTTAGACTAGATACAACTAGCTCAACTGAGTCTAACTAAGTTAAATTGAATACAAATCCATAACTACTTCTTCCAACTGTGTCATAAATCTGCCACTTGAGTTCTAACTGAGTCCTCCATGCATTAGCTCCAGTAAACCCTTTGGAATTGAGTAATTCCCTCAGTCCATTGATGTGCCACATCTGTGCATTGAAACAAAGTGCTCCAAGAGAATAAGTTTTTGTTTAGTGTCTGATTATTATTAAGAGCTAATAATAATTTACATGCATCTATTTTTAGATTAGAGATCTATAAATAGACTTCGCCCAATATTATAAAAATAGAATTTCGTCTATTTTTCCAACTTGATCAACCATCCACAAATAGCATCCTACAACTTCTGAAATATGATCATCATGTCTAAAAATAGACATAGTCTAAAAATAGACTTGCGCCAAAAATAGCCTGCTGGCCCACTTAGTGAAGGCGACTCTTTTCACTAAGCTCATCATCTTGTTGAATCTCAAAAAGAGCGAGGGTACAATGCAGAGTGGAAAATACTACAGAAATAATCAAGAAGGAGATAGATCTGTCTACAACCCAGTAAGGAATTCAGCTGCGTATAGCCCTCCAACTACACCACCTTCAACTCAGCATAGGGGTAAGAACTCACCCGTACCTTCACCACCAGAAGAGGAGATGGCCTCACACATAAAGCTACCTACCTTCAAGGGCATAAGGGATGAAGATATGGATTGGTTTTGGTTTGTTGCAGGATCAGTATGGACTGCGCAGAACGTGGCTAGCGATGCTATGAAGAGGGCGCATCTATCTCTTGATTTTGAAGGAAGAGCCTTGGATTGGTATATGGGATACATAGCTCAACATGTGAATGTGACCATTGAAGAGATTAATAATGCCTTAAAAAAATAGTTCAAGAAGCCTAAGTCCTACTCCCAGATAATGAACAATCTGAAAGATTTCAAGCAAGGACCCTCTGAGTCCGTATGGGAAGCTGACCAGCGACTAAAAAAGGTAATCAGAGAGGGATAATTTCAGTATGATGACAGGCAACACAAGGAATGGTTCATTGTTATGTTACTGCCTCACCTGTGTGTACCTATGGGTCATCAAGACATTGAATAACAGGAAAAAGCCTTGGAGATTGCTATGAAACTAGAAGCTATGCCAAGAGATGATACCCAGCTAGGAGTACAACAAATCCAAGAACAGCTGGAGGCGATGCACTTGGAGATCCAAAACTTGCATAAGGACCGAGGAAAGGAGGCTAGTCCAGACAATGGTGCATACGATGTAGGGTATCTGGGCATACCAAGAATCAATGCCCATTACTGGCAGACTACCTATAGGTGGGGGGACCCAGTCCGTTACGTCTAGGACTGAGTGGACCTGCACTGTGGTGCGATGATTGTCGCATGGGTGACCTGCATGATACTAACCATTGCCCTCATCTAGGTGCGTATGTCCCAGAAGTAAAGCAAAAATGGTGCAGGTTTTGCAGATCTATAGGACACGACGAAAAAAACTGCCAGACCTATGATCTGATGATAGACAGAGGAAACCTATATAGGGTACAATCAGAAAATTCTTCACCAAGATCCCCCTCAAGTATGGGTGGCTCCCCAGCTAGGGGCAGGGGAGGGGGTTGAGGTGGAAGTGCAGGTAGGGGGAGAGGACAATTGATCTGCTATAACTAAGGAGAAATAGGGCATTTCGCAAGGGACTGCATGAACCCTGCGAGACAATCCTGCAGATACTGTAGACAACTAGACCATGTGATCGAAGACTACCCGATTCTGATAGCCAAGATGCAGGAAAAGAAATAGACACCTATGCATAATGTACAAAGGGTTAAGGCAGAACCTCGATATGAAGGGCCAAGCGTTAATGTCATAACATGTAGCGGAATGGCCGTCGGGGGAATTGCGGAGCTGAGGCGAAGCCTCTTATCTGAAAAGTAGCCATCAAACAAGAAGGTTTAGACTTACAAAAGGAAAAGGAAACCTTTGGCGTAGCTTGCCAAGACTTTTCTAAGGCTGAGGTATTTACTCCTCAAGCCCCCGTGAACCTCAAAGTGGATGATGGGGTCAAACCATTTTTGCAGGCATGTATGAAGCTGTTGCGTAATCAAAGGGCCGTAGAAAACCTCCAAGCCTTGATAGATAGCTGCACAGAAAGAACAGACCCACCCATGGAAGTTAAGGATGTGCACAAACTGTACAAGCATAAGAAGTGCACTAGTAGGGAAATGTTGTTAACTGCGCAAATTGGTGATTACAAGATGGATCAGGTTATTCTGGACCTAGGCTCAGATGCGAACGTACTACCTAAGAAAAATTGGCAGCGAATGGGAGAACCCAAGTTGGAATGGTCCACTATCCAGCTACGCATGGCCAATAAAAAAAATACCATACCGTTGGGGAGATTACCCAATATCATGGTAGATATCGTAGGAGTTAAGGTCCAGGCTGACTTCGAGGTCATTTATATTGTGGAATATGCGGACTCCTATCATATGCTCCTAGGATTGGACTGGGCCATAGATATGGGAGGTATCATTAATTTGAAGAAAAGAAGCATGGTATTTGAAAATGAAGGTACACGGGTGATAGTAACATTAGACCCTGCAGAAGGAGAACAGTATATAGAGCTGGTGCGTGAAGAAGACAATGTGGATCATATTTATAAGTTAACTGCGTGGGACAAATATTGGATCAATCCCACTGCCGATGGTGTCCTTTGCTGGGAAAGGGATAGCGAGTGTTTCTCTGACTCCGATGGGGAAATATAAAACTAGCAGAACCGGTTACATGATGTATCCGCGCTGCAATGTCTTAGGATCACAAATGAATTCTGATACATCTCCTTTGAGGTAAGAGAACTGCCCTACTTTGATTGCTCTAGTAGTATTAAGGAGTTTTTTTGAACATTTGAGGCTGAGGTTCTATGAGAGTGAAGGCTATGGGCCCTCAATCTAGCCATGCACACAACACCTCCGAGGTGGTGGGATATGCATAAGGGGGCATTCCAAAATTGGGAAGAGTGTCAGGATATGATGATATTGCGATTCAAACCTCCGACCCACTTGTGCATAAAAAAATTCCTTGGCCCCGGAGACCTACGTGAGCATTTGTTCGCTTGGCTGGAAAAATGGTGTGACCGGACTACAAAAGAATGGTTTCGCTTTTTTATTCATGCCTTGGGACCTATTCCCACCACATGGTACTTATATGCGGAGCTACATCAGCGCACCCGCCACTGGGAAACATTAAAAGATGAATTTCTAGGAACATTTGGGCTAACAGGTGGTACAAAGGCGCTTGACGAAGCTTTGCAGGATATAGATACCTTCGTTTTTGATGAATCACGCCCCTACACAGTACTTGGGGTACCAACATGGGAAAAATAGATGTAGGATATTGCCAACTGTCACAATATAACCTTAGAAGAATGTGATGAGGATCCGCACAATGTCTCTATCCTAGAGTCAGAGGGGGAGCACGTAGTTACAAGACCTCTACTTCAAACTGTGGATGTTACACAGCCTCTGAAGTTGTGAGAAGTCAACATTGGCACGGAAGAGCAGCCCAAGCTGGCTAAAATTGGGGATTATTGGGATAATGATACAGTAGGAAAAGTTGCCAAACTACTCACAGAATATCAGGACTTATTCCTGACGAAGTTTTCAGAGCTTAAGGGGATCACAGGGGACCTAAGAGTTATGTGCATCATGCTAAAACCAAATGCGTGCCCTGTAAAGCAGCGGCCTTATCGGCTGAATCCTAAGTATAAGCAAGAGGTTAAGGAAGAAATCGATAAAATACTCGTTGCAGGTATCATCGAACCGGTCAAATTGTCGGACTGGGTAAGCCCAATGGTGGTTTAGGAGAAAAAGACGAAGGGAGAGATACAAATCTGTGTGGACTTGCGCAAATTGAATGATGCTTGCATGCATGATCCCTTTCCTACGCCGTTCTCAGACGAAATCCTTGATAGCGTAGGAGGGCAGGAAGCGTACTCATTCACGGATGGGTTCTCAGGGTACCATCGAATCAGAATCGCACCTGAAGATCATAGCAAGACTACGTTTGCCACTGAATGGGGATCCTTCTAGTATATAGTGATGCCTTTTGGACTCAAGAATGCCCCTGCTAAATTTTCATGAGTGGTGGTCGCAGTGTTCAAAGAGTTCATCCACAAATTTCTAGAAGTTTACTTTGATGATTAGACTGTATTTGGTTTAGTAAAGAAGCACATTTCGAACCTACTCATGATGTTGGATGCCTGTAGGAAGCACCAAATTTCCCTTAATATCAAGAAGTGTATCTTCTGCGTACCCTTCAGAATCTTGCTTGGACATATAGTGTGCCGTCAGGGTTTGATGGTTGACCCTACAAAATTTGCAGTGATCATAAATCTAGCAGTACCTACAACTGAGAAGTAGCTACGTTCAATCCTCAGACACACAGGCTACTACAGGAAGTTCATTCAGGGGTATGCGCTGATCACAACGCCTATGGAAAAGCTACTTAAGAAGGATGTTTCATTTTTTTGGGATGACGAGTGTCAGAAAAGCTTCGAGCTACTCAAGGAAAAGATGGTCTATGAGCCTATCCTCATTTTCCTTGATTGGGTGAAGGTGTTCCATGTTCACGTCGATGCCTCAATAATCACCCTAGGAGCGGTCCTTACATAGCCTGGAGATGGAGACATTGATCATTCGGTTGCATTTTCCAGTAGGAAACTCTCTGGTGCAGAGCGCAACTACTCTACCACGGAATGAGAGTGCTTGGAAATGGTCTATGCATTACATAAATATCGGTACTATCTGTTAGGAGGACACTTCAAAATTTTTACAGATCATTCGGCTTTGAAGTATTTGGTGAATAAGCCTGTGTTGGGGGGCGGGAATATGCTGATGGCTGCTGCTGTTCTAGGAATACAACTTAAAGATCATTTTCAAGCCAGGGAAGTTGAATGCTGGGTTAGACCACTTGTCTCAAATTGAGACTAGCGAGGAACGAATTAACATGGAAGAATGATTGCCTGATGTGCAACTATTTGCTATTAAGGTAATTGATGCACACTTCACTGACATCATTCAATTCCTGACTACAGGCATGGCAATTGTGGAGTATTCGGTGCAACATAAGAAAGAGTTGGTAACCCGCGCTACAGATTTTACCATCATCGCAGGTCATCTATATAAGATGGGAGTAGATGAAGTGTTGCGAAGGTACATTTTGGAACATGAACGGCATGCTATCTTGGCAAAAGCCCACGATGGGGTAGTAGGAGGTCACTATGCAGGGAAAGTAACGACATAGAAGATCTTAAGAGCTGGGTTATGGTGGCCTACCCTGCATAGTGACTCTCACGACTATTGTAAGGCCTGTGATACATGCCAATGAACTGAAAGGTCGTCCCGTAGGGATGAAATTCCCCTTCAACTACAAATGGCCTTGCAATCATTTGAGAAATGGGCCATCGATTTTGTAGGACCTATCAACCCACCTGGAAAGAAGACAGGTGTGCGTAACATTATAACTGCTACTGATTATGTAACTAGGTGGGCCGAAGCACAAGAGGTAAAGGATTGCACTACATATACTGCTGCTCACTTCATCTTCGAGTAAATTCTGACCAAATTTGGATGTCCAAAAATCCTAATGAGTGATAGAGATACGCACTTTTTCAATGAAACAATACAGGCCTTGACAGAAGAATTTTGGATCCATCATGCGAAAAGCACTCTGTATCATCCTTAGGTGAATGGGGCGGTCGAAGCTTTTAACAAAGTGTTGGAGCACGCATTGACCAAGGTCTGTAGCGCTAATCGTAACGACTAGGATGTGCGCATCCCATCTTTTCTTTGGGCCTAACGAACCACCTGTAAGAAGTTGACAGGGAAAACACCGTTTCTAATGTTTCATGGCAAGGAGGCCATTATGCCCATGGAATACATTGTTCCTAGCCTGCGCATCACAACCTTTATGAATATGGTGGAGCCTGATATCATGGAGGAGTGGTTAGTGCAGCTTGTGGCTTTGGAGGAATATCACTTCATTGCTAATTTCCATTAACAAGTTTAGAAGGCTCGAGATAAGGCATGGCATGATCGACATATTCAAAAAAATACCTTTGCGAAGGGAGAACTAGTGCTGTTGTATGATAGCTAGTTTGCAAAACACCTGGGGAAGTTCCGATAGCACTGGCTAGGGCCCTATGCTGTTAAAGAAATCACTGATGGTGGAGCTATTCGATTAGCCACCCTGCGTGATGATATGCTACTCGGCTATGTCAATGGCAGCCGGCTCAAACTGTATCAGATCAAATGACTATATGGCCAGAGTAGCTATATAAAATGGGCTATGCCCACCAAGGAAGGTAAGAACGAAAGGTACCATGATATGCGCAGGGCGTGGCTGCCAAATTTGATGACCGGAGGGATGCATGGGAGTCACAGGAGAATTTTCAAAGTGCAGGAGGTTCGCTGGAAGCACAGGGCTATGGTGGGTGCATAGGAAATGCGAAAACTAGCCGTTGCAATAGTAAAATTGGGTAAAAAGCAAAAGTTATCGTTAACAAGAGCGGGCGGTCGAAATTTAATGAGGCGATTTTTGGAGATTTTTTACCATTTACTTGATGGTAAGTTCCAAGTGAAGTTTACCCTACCGTTGGTCAATTTTAAAGGCTATAAAACGAAGAGGATAGCTTAGACAAGGGTTCCGTATTGCTTGAATAGCTTGTACTTGACGTGTTTGTCCTTGGTAAGTTTGTGCTTTGTACGATTCTGTGTATTTTATGTTTTGTTGATGTCTGAGCGTGCTTCCCCCTCAGAAAATAGCCATCATGAGTTTTTTTTTCGTGCCAAAATGATGGCCACTAATCATGTTGAACTCTCAAAACCAATGATCTTGGCAGAACAAGAAATCGAGGAATTAGTGAAGATTGAGTTCGAAGCTGAAGAGGTTATCTTCACGCTGAGCCCAACCAAGAAGAAAAGAAAGGAAAAGGTTCAAGGTTAAGGAAAACCCATGAAATGCGTTGGGGTGAAGCCCCATACTTCCCCGAGAAATGTAAAATTCTCGCGAGCAATGCTCCAGGAAGGCTCTGCTCAGAAAGAGGCCCAGGCTGCTGTACCAATCAGTTTGTTACCACCCTTTTTTCGACCGCGCAGGCCCTCGATGTACATGCCGAAGAACCTTGACGGCCTAATCACCTACCTGCAAATGCCGCTGACCCTGGGAGAGGTCCTCGTCATTGGAAAACCTTTTGGAAGGCTCCACAAGATAAAATTTGATGATCATGACTTGGCCAATTTGGAGGCCTTCTCTGAGTTAGCACCCGAGTTATACCTTGACAAAGTTCAGAAAGACGATGGGATAAGTATTATCCCCATGCGCTGGGTGCATGGATTGGCGGAGTCCGGGCTCTTGAACCTGCTAAGGACACTACACTTTGGCCACTACAACATCACGAATCGTCTGGCACATCAGTTGCTCACCCTGGTTCATGAGGGCTGCTTGTGGATCCAGGATCGAATCCCCATCAGTGATGCGTTCATTCATTGAATTACTGGTCTTCCCATGAAAGGAACAAACCCCTTAGAGTGCGTTGGCAAAAAATATGAGGGGGAGACTGCTGAATACATGTGTAAAACCTACCATGTGGAGAGAAATACTTGAGGCTTCATAATCAAATATATCAGTGACCCTGGTACGCAGTTGGGTACGATGTTGTTGGCCTACAAGATGATGCGAAAATTCTAGGTCGCAACCTTCCCTACATATATAATTTAGTTAGAAGGCCAATGTGGGAAAGGGCTCTACTTCAATTGGGCCCAATACTTGTGCGATGAATTCTTGGCCAACATCCGAGAATCCCAGGAGCAGGGACGAGCCTTTTATTATTCATGGTTGTTGTTTCTCATTGCGTTGGTCGCTTGGGAAGCACCTGAGGAATTAGTCCTCCTTGAGCTCACCCAAGATATGTGCGAAGGGGCTCGTTATATGAATTTGTGGGACTCTAAGGATGTGCAACACATCGAGGACAACCAAGTCTTCTGGGTCCTCTTCCAAAGCATTTTGGTAGCAGCGATCAATTCCCGACCACGCTTGTCTCTAGCAGTGTATGACAAGTACAAGAACATTGCAGCATTTCAGATCACCATGCACAACATCCAAATCAAAGCACGCAAGGATAAAGCCTGGGCCTCGCTCCCATATATCGCTGTTGATGAGGATATTGATTGCATCGTTGCTACACGGTCCCCGCAATGGAATATTATGCTCAAAACAAGCACGATGGGCACCGCAGGTACAAGTGCTACAAAAATCACTTCCACCATGATCAAAGAAACTAGAGGATCAAGCAAAGGCACTGAACAAGAAGGGAACGTCGGCTCACAGAAGGATTCACAGAAGAAAAAACCCACTGAAAAGGATTTAGAAGCAGAAACAAAGAAAAATTTGCAGCCGGAACTGGGGACAAAAGGATTGGATGTGTGAGCTACTGATTCCCCCCGAGGCACGAAGTGGACAAGTGAGCCTATCAAGGGAGAACACAAGAAACAACGATCCATCTGACCAGAATGAGGTACCAGAGTTACACTGACCGAAGATGATCTGGAGCAGATTGCAGATGCAGTCACCTTGGCAGTAGAGGAAAAATGGCTGGCTCTCGAGGAACAATGGAAGGCCATGGTGGATACACTTCAGGCAGGGATCCAGGCTTTGCAGCTCCAATCAGATACCTTGCAAACCAGCATGACCCAAGCAAGGTCGTACCTTGCAACTAGTAGCACAGCCATGGTTACAGCAGAAAGCCATCCCTATTTGCTGCCTGGCACAACCCTCATAATGAGTTCCCTTGACTTAGGTGCACAAGTCCATGCTTGTGCAAGAGTGTAGTTAGATCTAGCCCGGCTACCTCATGAGTCATTATAGTTGCTCCACACTGTTCTCTTTGAAGAAATCAAGCATCGGGATCGCCAAGTGCACCATCAGCTCAACGTAGCTGAGAAAACAATTGAACAAAAATTTGCTGAAGTATCTCAGGTACAGGTTGCATGAACCCTTGCCACCGTGCAACAGACGAAGTTGGAGCATTTAATTAGTAGACTCTACGCAGGTGTTACAGATGAAATACCAGCCACATCTACCTCCAGGCTAAGATCGAGGGGCTGGTCGCAACATTAAAAGCCTCAAGAATGGAGATCCAGGTAGTCAAAACACAGATGGAATAGCAGATCGCAAACTTGCAGGCCAAGTTGCAGCTAGAGACACCACCAGAGGTGCGGGCCCGGTGAGCTATGCTGGTTACCGCAGTTACAAATGTGATTACGGGACAGATTTCCCAGGGTGTCCAATTGTTGGATACATCCATGTAGTTATGGACCAAAGTATAGCATGACCCGATCCTACGTTAAATCAACCAGGACCTGTGACAAAATGAAGAAGCGTTCAAGCAGATTGAAGCCACAAAGCCTACTTTGGTTCTTGCTCAATGATTAGCACGAATGTGCACTAGCCATGCCATTCAGGATGATATCGATGAAATTTTCCAGAAAAATAAGACTCTTAGTGACCGTCTTAAGCCATGGGACGATGAAGCCCTCAAGCTCTCCCAGGAGATTGATGCTGTTGTGAAGCAATTGAAATAGACTCTGGAGAGCGTCACCGTTGCAACAGAAGGACCGACTTCGCATAAGCTAGTGGATATTTCTCATAACGTTGTTGCTCAGAGTGAAGGAGTGCTTCCCCCACTGGATGAGGCAGTCAAACTACTAGAGGCGTAGGTGGAGACCCCACCATCACAGTGACTTGGGATGAGTCATAAGATTGTGTTGGGGGACTGTTGGAACAGGGTCCCATAGAAGTTGTGAATTTTGTATATTTTTGATATTATTTAGTCTAGCACAGGGGTTTTGGGGTGGGTCAAAGCCCCGAATGCAATGAAATGGGTCAAGGGTAGACCAAGAGTCCGCAAACCATGATTTTTGGACCATTGGAAGCATAGGCTAAGTCGATATAAATAGATGAGCCTTTTTTAGTCTTAAGGTAGAAAATAATTAAGTCTGATGCTAAGTGAAAATTGTTAGATCTGTTGTTGGTCGTTAGGGTAAGGAATCCTACTGGTTTTGTTCGCGGAGATCCTTAGTCCTGCTGTGTGCGGACCCTGTTGGCTATGTGCACAGGTTGTGTCGGATTGTATTGAGTTTGTAGAGACCACCCCTTTAATTTACTAGATGAACACTAGGCTTTATATATATATATATATATATATATATATATATATATATATATATATATATATATATATATATATATATGTATGTATGTATGTATGTATGTATGTATGTATGTATGTATGTATGTATAATACATAGTAACTAGGAAATGAAACCATAATCATACAAGTTGAAACTCAGTAAAATTAAATCACTTATATCAAAGTCCATAAATTTAACTTCATAACACATACATCTATTTAACTTGTTGATTATAGGCACAATGAAATCATCATAAGTAAAAACAATATAACTAACACATGTACCATTCACCCTTAGACGAGAACCAAACTTGACTTGCCGCTACTTGAGCTCCTTTGTTGTCGTCTACCTCCAAGCCTGAATGTTGTTGTGCTTAATCCAAATGTAATGACCCACCGGTTGACCTCCCAGCCTACTCCTTGGGTACCCTCCTTCCCCGCGGACTCCCGAGCTGCAATGGGGTTGTACAACGAAGAAATGTGCTAGCTGATAGAGGTGAGCCCCCTCTTGGCTCAAGAGTCCCCTCTCTATAATACTCTACCTCATCAAACTCAACTATAGCTCGTAACCACTCAAAATGACATAATCTCCTCCATCCAACAATAGGGTAAACAAAAAGGTCCTTTTCCCTTCCATTTCCCTTTCTTTTATAGAAGGCTTCATAGGTGGCACTTGGAATTTCATGCATACTTAATTATTTTTTTATTAACCCAATATTTGATTATTCACCCACCCATGTGTCACCTTCTCATCAAGACTCTCCAAAAATAATTTACTTAATTATTCATTTAAAATTGTATTTTCCTCAACCCAACAAGACTTCCTATTTCTTCTCCTAGTTGTCTCTTGATTCCTCCTTTTCTACTCCTTAATTTGTGTTTATTACTGAAGTTAATTGATAAGTCTCAGATTTGGTCCCCTAACTACCTGAATTTGCCTTTTAGATGAATATTCTTATGTTGGCTCTAGCCACATGGAAGTTCTCTAAATTTCTCAAATAAAAATTTAGTAATCTTATTTTAATTCACCACCCTCCTCTTAATGAAGTTTTTAATAAATCTTTATACTTAACTCTATGTCCCTCTTTCTCCCCTTTTGCCTAATTAAGTTACTTATGTACATTATCCACTTAAAATTTTGTTTTAACATGGAAAAGGTGGAGTTATCATGGTAAAATATTTTATCTCTTCCTATTCCTCCCTTACCCTAAGTTTTATTCTTGATTTAATTCTTTTGGTTCTAACATCATATATCACATAATATGAATTAGTTGGATTTTCATATATTGATTATATTTATTAGTTTCTTTAATGATGTCGAGGGTGTCAAGTTGGTCATGCCCTTCAAGAACTTCCATTCGAAGTTCCAAGGGTGACATGCCTAAGAATTTATTTTTGATGCCAAGGGTGCCAAGTTGGTCGTGCCATTCAAGAATCTCTCTTGAAATTCCAAGGGTTCCACACCACTTGCCCTTCAAGTATCCAATGGTTATGAGGGGAAATTATATGTGCAACGATAGAGACCCCTATCATCTCATATGTTTCCTGCTATAGTGAGACTAATGGTGTTGGGGATCAAGGAATCCGCCTTAATGCGCGCCCCCCAGAAAATCCTCATGAGTGAACCAAATTGGGACCTGCCCCCATGAAATCGTGATCTTCAAGGCGAAGGTATTTATACCTTTCCAGCCTAAGTCACGGCGAGAGTGCTAGCGGGTGAGATCAGGAACACTATTCCACCCCTCCCATGTTATTCCATCCAATTTTACAACCCCATCACCCATATGTGAGTCATTCGGCCAAGCAACTAACATGTTCCTACAACCACTGACATATCATCAGAGTATATGTAATATATATAACAAGTTTCAAACTAAACTTAGAATTTCAAATACAAAAATATTAATTTGTATCAAACCGTATGTTGTCAACTCATCATATGCGAGTGCTCTAGCGTTTCCCCGTAATACCTAATAATCATCATGAACTAAGTTTTTTAGTGTTAGTCATTTTCATAACAAAATCATCAACATGACATAGTCATCCACATCATTGTTTATCGTGACCCAGAAATAATGTAAGTAGACACATCCATCACAACTATCATCATCATAACATTAATAGAAAAATACATATCCATCAAAGCCACCATCATCCTAACACCGACTAGGAAATAAACACATCCACTAATAGTAGAGTGAAGTGTCTGTATCCTCCACCTGAGGTCCTCAAATAATAATGTGTGAGCCTTAAGGCTAAATCATTGTTAATTTCATATCAAGGTCAACAATCTAGAGTGGGGCACTACATACACCCCCCCTTAAAATTAAACTTCGTCCCGAAGTTTCAAACCATGGAAGTGATGACATATCCATCAAAGGCATCATCATCGTAACATCAATAGAAAACATATTTATCCATAAAAATCTATCATCATCATGATATCAATAGAGAAAATGACATATCCATTAATGCTACAATCATCATAGTATCAATAAAGACATACATAACCATCAAATCCACTAATAATAGAGTCATGTGTTCGGATCCTCAACCTAAGGTCCTCAACGAATAAAGTATGAAGGATCAATGTCCATCAACCAGAGCGGGGCACTACATACACCTCTTCTTAATAGTGGACTTCGCCCCGAAGTCCTTAGAGTAGGAAAAGAAAGGACGAAAAGGATGCATATCATTGTCACCTCTATTAAACTCTTGATATCCTCATTGTGCCAAGTATTCTCATTTTTTTTAAATCGAGAAATTTCTTCCTAGTGTTTGTCCATTAGGGAATGCTGAAATATTTAAAGCTCAACTTAAAACATCTTCCATCCTATTTATGGCTCCCTTTATGTAAGTAATATCAACATCTTATTCACTTTTTAACTCTGATTACCTCCCTTATCTAGTGTTTAAATGGTCTTATGTGAATATGGGTTGCATGCTTTGACAAACAAGCCCCACGTTTATATTTTATCATTCTTAATGCCAATACTTTTAGGGCACACAACATCATTCAAAATGTACAATATGTGTATGTATATGCCTAATACATTACATCAATCTTCATTTTGTAACCAATGTGGACTACTTGGGAGCACATTAGTTCCTATAAAACCATCCCCAAGTAATTTAACAAAATATCTACAACTTACCTATGTTTATTTCTCATATATTACACAATTGATTTCTTATGAAATTAAAATGATCAGAGTTATATATGTTTAACATCTATCACCATGAAATATCTCACAAGAGAATGTACAATTAGTGAGTGACCATTAACTCAAACCACATGTGTAATGAGCCTACGTGAAGGTGCATCAATTGTTCTTGTGAATTAATCTCAACTACATCACTTACACCACTTAGGTTTAATTAATAAAATGACTTTTAGGCTAGAAATCATCACATAGTAGATATCCTTTAACATGATATCATTAATATCGTTATATGATAAAGCTCCAAAAAAATAAATAAAACCATACAAGTATATGATAGGCTCCAAAACTAGCTGTCCCATATTTGAACCTAAGAGTATTGTAATTATCAAATTCAATGTGTCTAGTCATCATTGTTTCAACAATCACCTAAGCTAAACTTCTTCATGTATCACATGCATGGCATGTCTCTACCATGCAATTTTTGAATAGTAAGCAATTGCATGTTCCCTCTTCTTCTCCCATAAAGGAATCGACATGAAAATTTAATCCCATACATTTATTCCTTGATGTGTGTGCGTATATATATATATATATATATATATATATATATATATATATATATATATATATATATATATATATATGTATGTATGTATGTATAATGTAAGTAATCTCTGAGTCATTATTGGATCCATCAACATGTCCCTAGGTGTTCCAAATCACTTGTGATGGCTAAGCATTCCACAAACCACTAAGTCATGAACCCTATTGTTTTATAGTAAAGGGGTATGATCATAAGAGATTGACTAACTAGGTGAAGAACCACGCACATGAACACATACTTATGGCCTTCCTTTGGCAAAGTATTTGGTAAAACTATATAAATACTAAAAGCCTAATATAAAAAAAGCGATAGAATGTCATCCAGGATTTCTCAAGATGGAAGGATGAAACACGCTTGTTCCTGTTCACGTTATTATTTTGTCCCAGATATGAAATGAAACTCTAACCCTTAAGATCTCTTGTTTAATTTGAGGTGGATGATTCATCCTGGAAGGAGTCACCTCCAAGTAATCTTTAGGTTGACACACTTTCCATCCATATTCTTAGGTCATCATACTCTATTTCCGTGGGCTCTGGACTTGATAATTGTTTCAATATTATCTATGCTATCAATCTATTGGTATTGGATTCCTGTGTGAATGACTATCTTGTTGCATTGACTCTTATCAATTATATAACGGATCCTGATTCAATTTCAAAGAGTGAAAAGTTTTCTTCCAATATTTTAGGAAATCAACATCCTTACCAACGTAAACATCAATTTACACTCTAGTACTCATATCTCATAAGGAATTTACTACTTTAGTATTATTATTAAATAACATAACTTATTTATTAAGTAACACAACATGCAAGATTTACTAACTTTTAAGGATACAATTAATATGCATGTACACTCCATTCTAACTTCCAGGTATGCATTAGCCATGATGCAAATATATTAAATTGAAGTATGTGTTTCAATATATCACTTTGTCTCACCCTAGTAATATGGTCAATTGAGCTATGGTCTGCATGAGGATTTATCATAGCAGATGTCTGATCTAGGTTTGATTTTTATTGGTTAATGAATATGACCTCTATTCTATTACGGAAGCCCATAAGCTTACTTTTTATTTTTATTTTTGACTTGCTTACTATTTAAGAACAACTAAAAATACTGAAAATGCAGTTGTCAAGTACTGATGCACATACATTCATAAGCTACCCCATAACTTCAAATATCTGAGTTTTAATCCCTAAAAATATGAAATAATTAGTGTCATATTACATATCATTACTCTAAGATCCCAAGTAATAAAGGTTACAATAAATTGTAAAAACCGAATTGCTCTCAGCTAATCCATTGGCGGTTCCGAATTTGCAAATCTGTCTGGTTCTAACTAATCTTACGGAGTAAAACTAATCATATGAAAATTAACAACGATGGCCTTCAAATGCAGTCTCCAATTATCTATAGTTGCAATTTTTTTTTTTTTTGAGATACGTAGTTACATAATGTTTTTCTCTAAAACACTTTAGGAGGAAGAATAATGTATAAATTTACCTTCGTTATTGGTTCCAATACACTGAGTTGCTTTATCAGTGCAATAGTGATCCTCAATAGTAAATAACACAATACCCTTACATAATTTTTCTTATGTAGATATTTGTAGTTGCACAATGTTTTTCATACAACATATATAACATATAGAACATATTACACTTTCATACATATAACTTACACATAGAAACACATCAATTTTTTTTGAAATGTAGCATTAATTTTGTAAACAAGATTAATTTGACGAAAGCATTCTAAATCTCCAACCAATTAGAATTAAAAGCCTAAATTACATACATAGCTTTGTAAGAATGCATGTAAGAATGCATCTGCGCCTAATTGTGAATGTATGAACAATGTGGAACAAAGTAGCACTGTAGCTAGATCAATATTAAAAGTTCAAATGTTTACAAAATTGATGGTGTTAACAACTTCCCATTTCCAATACATAGATAAGTATTACCAAAATTTCATCACATGCACATAAAGTCTATATATATTGTTTTAATAATTATCTTCAAAACTTATATGTACAATAAATTTTCATTTATAAAGTGATGTAATAATGAGGTATTTAATATAGTGGTTGTTATTAGGTATATGGTGGTTACAAAAAGTATTGTATTTTTACCAAAGCACAAAAGAATAATAATAGCACACTCTGCACGGCCAGCCAAAGCATCAGGCACACTTTGAACTACAGACGGGCACTTACTGTTTTCCTGAACCCAAATTGCAGTTAAGGGGTCTGTGTGCTTAAATTAGAGCCCATTAGGAGCAAACACGTGCCCTGCGTATTGTATTGCAGTGTAACCAGAGAACATGGATGCGAAGCCTAACACGTTTGTTGAGAAAGAGAAACAAAGAAAGCAACAACAACTAAGACTTTGTGTAAAGACAAACCTCACTAACGAGAGCAACTTCCTGGAAGCGAGACTAGTTGAGACCCGGTCCGTTCGTTTTAGGTTGGTAAATTCTCAACTTAAAAGACATTCTTGAAGTAACTACGCCTAGCGGCATACGTTTCGAATCTCTTTGCCCTCGACTTTAATGCAGCAAGTTAACCGCAATAAGGTAAATTTAAGATTGGAGTGCCGTGAAATTATAAATGGATAAACGTTAATTCTCTATTAATATGAATAACAGTAAAAGTCTCCAATCACTCTAATCTCATACTTGAAATTTTTTATTATTATTATTTTTTTACTTTGTTTATCAAAGTAATGGACACTGTATGAATATGCTGCACGCACATATTTTTCAAGTAACTGTGCAGATATATTATAACGTATTCGCAGCCAAAACGAAAATAAATCTGTGAAGGAATAACCAAATTCCAATTAGTCAACTTGTATTATTCGATTTTTCTTTTTTTTTTTCATGGGACGGTGACCCGTTTGGGATCCAATGGCGTACGTTACAACCCTAGTGGGCTACCGGTAGTACCACTTTTCTTTCCAATCACGTCTATCCACCTCTAAACACCATACAATCATTCTTATCGAAAGTTCCTTTCCTAAAGTCCTTGTTGACATTGGGCAATCGTTCAGTATCTCATTTCAAAAATTTCAGTATCTCATTTCAAAAATTTCAAAAATTGCAGTATCTCATTTCAAATTTTTTTTTACAGTTCTGTCAAAGCGAACTGATAGGTTATCAGTTAAAATTATCTCAGAATTTTTAGATTTTTCGTTCCTATCAGTTGTGTAAAAATATGGCAGGTTTGCAGTTTGTACAAAGAAAATTTTATAATGGTGTGACTGTCTTGTTCTTTGCCACATTAAAAAAAACAGAAACTATAAAATCCTCGTATGCCACATCAATCAAATTACACCATTTGTTGCATGCACACCTTCCAATCAGATCAAGCAATATATCGCATAATATAAAACTCATGCCTCCACCATCCTTAGTCCAACCTGCGATAGCCTATTAATTCTGATAATTCAAATAAATCTTTAATCTGTACACTATATTATTGATAAAACAGATTACACACATTTATACAAGAATTAGTCTCAAGATAGGAAATCTATCTTGGACGTACAATCAGTTGGTTGAGGGAATATCTCAACCTCACACCAAATAAGGAAACTAGATTTAGCTAATCCTAGGAAATAGGAAGAGACTCTATTCATAGAGAGTCACAACTGGACAAGTAGGAATTACACATTCTAACACACCCCCTTAATGACTACTTGTCTCGATATCACTTCGCAAAATCTAGTTGTGATCAAACATAACAAAAAATATGTCGACGTCCATATAAAGGAGCAACCATCCACCGGAATACATGGGTACCAATTGCTGCAACCGCTAGTCTCATAGGATGTCCTTCGTATACATGGTTCTGTCAACCATTATCACTGCATACATGTACCTGTATCCACATATCCCCCTCCAACGTGAGTTTTATCGGATGACCCGTAACCATGCTCTTCTTTCATCGGGGTTTTATCGGATGACCCGTAACCATGCTTTTCCTTCAGTGGCAAACACTAACACAGACCTGTTTCTAGTCTGCTTCACTATTATACGTGGTTTCTAGCTGACCACAAATTGACACTGCAAAATGGTTTCTGCCTGACCATGAACCTGTAGTTACAAAGTGGTTTTGAGATTACCACGAACTTTTACAGGGATACACATGCCTTTATAAGGCTTACATACTCCATATCTTGGAATTACCAGGTACATAAAATGACCACTACAAAACCATCCTAGACTTGCTTACCATTCAACTCTGTGACTCATTAAAAACCACACAAAACAAACTTTCACTTTCGTTGTCCATCCTCCTTTAAATGTTGCCGCTACTCCATTACATCATATTTTGAAATTGTCACAGCTTGGGGATCTTTGTCTTTGTCAATTAGAACTTGGAACTCCATCTTAACCTGTCATTTGTTAGAGTAGTCAATTCTAACAAATTTAACTTCATATTGAGGTGACTAATCTCAATATGTATATTAATTTTAGTTCCAAAATATTTGTTTTACCCAAAATACACACAATTCCCTCGAACTCTGCACCTTGTCCACTATTGATTGTAGTGGGATTTAAGGCCTTCCAAATAATTCTCTCGCATATATTAGTAGCTATGAATAATGAAATGCCAGAATCCAATCAATAACCTTTCTGGAGTAAATAGACAACAAAGACAGACACTTTCTCAATAACACAACTCAATAATAGACATGCAACGCCACGCTTTGTGTAACAATTCCTGCGAGTGAAGTTGAAGGGCGAAAGAATGCCAGAAATATCCCTGGCAGCCCATCCTTCAACATTAAATCGACCTACATCCTTCACCGTCTTCTCTTCTCCAAACCAAATGACCATAGCCAGCAGAAATTCTGCTCCACCCATGCTGCATCATCACGCCACTCGCAAACTCTACATGCTTGAGATGAGCATCTTTCTATGCCACGAGAGCACCACGATCGTTGACCTCTTACGGCGAGTTCAGAGTGTCAATTCGCCTTACAAGAACAAATTTAAATCGGCAGGAGCCACGATCTGAGATGGAGCCACGAGCCAGGAGCCACGCACAGGTCCCTCACGCTCTCACGGATAGGTATCAACAACACTGGAGACTGCCATCTTCTGCCAGCGATGCAAAATAGAAACAAAAACTCGACCAACGAACTATGAAATCGGAATTCCGCTGCGCCACAAACTCGACCACGGAAGGCGCCACAATATTTCTGTTTGACTTATCGAAAGGGCACCACAACGCTTCTGCTATGCCACGGTGGGTGCCACAAGCTATGTTTGTGGAAGAACGAGCGCAACTCAGGACGACGGGGCCATTCAGCAGACGAGTATCTCTTTTTGGGCTTTGGTGTCACTCCACGCAGATGTAAATTTAAAAAAAACTCCACGCAGCAATTTAAAATGGGAAAACACTACCAAACTCCACGCAGGAGATGGACAGACCAACACAATGTAATAAGCAAAATGCTGCCAAATAATTGAACAGAACCAAACCGTGAGGCGAGATACCAAATCGACTGCACCAATCTCTGACTGCACGCACGCTGACACCAACAGAAATCAGACCTCTGCTATCAACGCCTGCGTTTCTTTGAAAACGGCTCCAACCAAGACTACGGCTCCACGATCAGCCTCACGCCGGCCACGAACAGTAAGACTACAGTCTTGTTTCCCTCAGCCCAGGAGGGCTGAGGTCTACCCTGCGCTCTGATACCAAAATAAATCTTTAATCTGTACACTATATTATTGATAAAACAGATTACACACATTTATACAAGAATTAGTCTCAAGATAGGAAATCTATCTTGGACGTACAATCAGTTGGTTGAGGGAATATCTCAACCTCACACCAAATAAGGAAACTAGATTTAGCTAATCCTAGGAAATAGGAACAGACTCTATTCATAGAGAGTCACAACTGGACAAGTAGGAATTACACATTCTAACAAATTCAAAATCTCACTGGATCATTTCAGCTGTATCTATGTCTAAAAATTTTATTGAGTTAAAATGATAGTTGTCAATATATGCACAACACTGCCAACAGTCCTATATGCAAAGATCAAATTTGTGAAACATGAGGTTAATGAATAAAGAACAATTAAAAATACCTCAGTTGTGAAACATGAGGTGAATGGATAGCTCAGTTGGGAGACTGAAGATCTAAAAGTCGCATGTTCGGTCCGTGCTCACTGCTAAAGGTGAAATTGTTGGGTTGTATTTTACTGGATATTAAAGATATGAAAACACAGAGCATGAGAAAAGTTGCGCTACAATCGAATTAACAATTCTAAGGAGATTGATTATACTTAGATTCCAAAGCCACTCACAAATTTGTGGGATAGCGTTTGTTTTGAATTATCAGAACCATCGTGGAAGTCTATGTAGGCAAAGATTGAATCTACAGTTTAAGAACAAAATATTGCTACCATTTGGTAGAGTTTTCATGACATTTCGCAGAGCATGAAGATATTCAACTCAAAAATTGCAGTACATGATGCAAAACTATACAAATTTTCATTTAAAGTAGTGTTACCGATATCTGAAGGCAATTATTACGTCATGCAATTGGCGCACCATGGCGGTGTCCCACAATTGGAGAACAAACATCCAAATTTAAATCACACGATGTTTTTCCAGAAATATAGAGTTCTCAAGCAATTTACTGAAATCCAATTTATTTTCGAAGTCGTTGATCCTCTATAGAAAAATTACGGAAAATTGGCCATCTTTGATGCATTATTATGTAATTTTACACACACGAACTTGTATTTACTAATTTAACATGGCGTTATCGAAGTTTGTTTTCATTTCAGACTACTTCGCATCAGCTTTTTCCAAAATTTGGATCACTCCGCATAGCAACACGGAAATTCGGGGTCAATAACCAAGATATTGAAGAGTTTGCTTCAATAAATGAGTTCTTTCAGGGAATCATTACCAAAATCTCCACAATTTGCGACACGGCGCGACACCATAGATATTTAGGGCCGTTACGTCCTAGAGCCCGTGATTGACGTTACGTATTAGCTACGCTGGGAGATATATTTTGTTAGTCAACAACCCAACATTGCCGAATCAAATCAATATCACGAGGATTTTGGAAAGTTAAGATCGGATCTTGTCAATGGTGACATCTTAGTTTTCGTGAACGTGGAGCAGAGGAAGAGGCCAAAGTTACGTGGAAAGCCGACAACAGTCATACAATATAATTCGTGGTAAGGAGGAGGTTTGATTGCTGTGGGTTATGACGCTCGTAAGTTTGGTTTTAAGCGTTCAATGTGTGGTGATGAAGCGAAAAAGTGTGTCCAGCATTCAGTTAATCCAGGTTCTAGTTGCCCGGGGAAAAGTAGACTTGAATCTTTATCGTGATGCTGGATCAGAGGTAGTTTCTGTGCTGTCAAGTAAGGGAAAATGTGAACGCGCATCTATTGATGAGGTATACCTTGACATTACTGATGAGGCTAAAAGATTATCGTTGGAAAGACCTCTGCAATCAGTGGATAAGATTCCAGATGAGGCTCTTAATGCACACATTTTGGGACGTATTTCTGAGGATGCCGAAGACAAGAAAGAAATTGTCAGAAGTTGGCTGCGTAAGAATGATGCCGACCAAAAAGATCATATGTTAGCCTGTGGGGCAATTATTGTCGCAAAGCTTCAGATGGCAGTTTTGTCAGAGACTCAATTTACAGAATTGAGAAGCTCCACGGGAATTTGGGGCAATACACAGATCATTTTATTTATTTATTTATTTTTTTGCACTTTCTATTTCTCAAAGGTAAATCTGAAGGCCATGAAATCAACTTCTACAAATTTAAACATTGCCTAATATATCAAAGTGTCGATTTATACAGTTTAGCATATCTTTAGTGCTTTGGATTCAACCTTATAACTGAATGAACAATTTTGATCCAGATCATTTTAGTGAACTCATCACCCCATTAAAGAAATTGTTAGGACTGCTACGCATCCTATCAATGCATCTTATCTTGTGTTGTATTGTGTTGTAATATATCCGATCATTGTTTTCTTTAATATGTTCTTTTATCACTACTTTGCCGTAGGAGTATACATCCTCTAACACAATTTTCAATGTTACTTTATAAATTTTTAGTGCACTATTCTCCATCACTCCTATAATGATAGTGTTTTTATAGTCTTCTTCCATTTATGAAAAATTTGTCTCTTGAAACACCCAACACTTTTTCTATCCTCAAAGCACTAGTAGAGTAATTCCTTTTCTATCCTTAAAGCAATATTAGAGTATTTAGGAATGAAGAAGGTTTCCAACTAACACGTTTATGTCCCTTGGGTGAGTTCCCTTCTTCTAAGTACCTTCAAATGTTTCACATATTCAATTTCTATCTAGAAGCTGTAAATTTGGGAATGAAAAATATAGATAAATGAGTGATTAGGTTAAACCCTTGCAAACTAAGTCTCAGATACCATTTTAATTATTCTACTAGATATTCTAATAACATGTTTATAGGAACAAATTTGATAGATTCTTGGCCAATAACTCTTGTAAACAGGCAAGCAAATTCTATATATAGTATATTTAAGATACATACGTCAATCTTAATATTATTAACTAGAACCTTAGTTGGTTTCTTCAAAATTTTCATACGAAGGCTAGCTCCTCCATCATAATTATTAAGGATTTCTAAGTCCACAAAGATTGCAAAACTCATGGCTCACAAAAAATAATACAAGGAAAACCTTAATACTTTATGGGCCTATAGGTCCTAGAGGTTGAACCTATGCTCTGATACCAAGTGTAGAGACCACCCCTTTAATTTACTAGATGAGCGCTAGGCTTTAAATATATATATATTTTTTTACACAGTAACTAGGAAATGAAACCATAATCACACAAGTTGAAACTCAGTAAAATTAAATCACGTATATCAAGTCCATCAATTTACCTTCTTATCACACATATATATATATATATTTAGGCACAATGAAAACATCATAATTAAAAACAATCTAACTAACACATGTACCATTCACCATTGGACGAGAACCAAATTTGACTTGCCGCTGCTTGAGCTCCCTTGCTGTCATCTACCTCCAAGCCTGAAGATTGTTGTGCTTGATCTGAATGTAATGACCCACCAGTTGACCTCCCAGCCTACTCCTTGGGTACTCTCCTTCCTTGCAGACCCTCGAGCTGCAATGGGGTTGTACAACGAAGGAAAATGCTAGCTGATAGAGGTGAGCCTCTCTTGGCTCAAGAGTCCCCTCTCTATAATACTCTATCTCACCAAACTCCACTATAGCTCATAACCACTCAAAATGACATAATATCCTCCATCCAACAATAGGGTAAGCAAAAAGTCCCTTTTCCCTTGCATTTCCCTTTCATTTATAGAATGTTTCATAGATGACCCTTGGAATTTCATGCATAAATAATTATTTTTTTATTAACCCAAAATTTGATTATTCACCCACCCATGTGTCACCCTCTCATCAAGACTCTCCAAAAATAATTTACTTAATTATTCATTTAAAATAGTATTTTCCTCAACCCAACAAGACTTCCTATTTCTTCTCCTAGTTGTTTCTTGATTCCCCCTTTTCTCCTCCTTAATTTGTGATTATTACTGAAGTTAATTGATAAGTCACAGATTTGGTCCCCTAAACTACCTCAATTTTCCTTTATGATGAATATTCTTATGTTGGCTCTTGCCACATGGAAGTTCTCTAAATTTCTCAAATTTTAATTTATTAATCTTATTTTAATTCACCACCCTCTTCTCTTAATGAAGTTTTTAATAAATCTTTATCCTTAACTCTATGTCCCTCTTGCCCCCTTTTTGCCTAATTAAGTTACTTATGTACATTATCCACTTAATATTATCATGGTAAAATATTTTATCTTTTCCTATTTCTTCCTTTACCCTAAGTTTTATTCTTGATTTAATTCCTTTGGTTCTAACCTCATATATTACTTGATATGAATTAGTTGGATTTCATATATTGATTATATTTATTAGTTTCTTTAATGATGTTGAGGGTGTCAAGATTGGTTATGCCCTTCAAGAACTTCCATTCGAAGTTCCAAGGGTGCCATGCCTAAGAATTTATTTTTGATGCCAAGGGTGCCAAGTCGGTCGTGTCCTTCAAGAATTTCTCTTGAAATTCCAAGGGTGCCACACCACTTTCCCTTCAAGCATCCAGTGGTTACGAGGGGAAATTATATGTGCAACGACAGAGACCCTTATCATCTTGTATGTTGCCTGCTATAGTGAGACTAATGGTGCTGGGGATCAAGGAATCTGCCTTGATGCGCGCCCCCAGAAAATCCTCGTGAGCGAACCAAATTTGGAACCTGCTCCCACGGCATTATGATCTTCAAGGTGAAGGCATTTCGACCTTTCCATCCTCAGTCATGGCGGGAGTGCTAGTGGGTGAGATCAGGAACACTGTCCCACCCCTCCCATGATGTTCCATCCAATTGTACAACCCCATCATCCATATGTGAGTCATTTGGCCAAGCAACTAACATGTTCCTGCAACCAATGACATATCATCAGAGTATATATATATATATAACAAGTTTAAAACTGAACTTAGAAGTTCAAATACAAAAATATTAATTTCTATCAAACCAGATGTTGTCAACTCATCATATGCGAGTGCCTTTGGCGGTTTCCTGTAATTCTCAATAATCATCAGTAACCAAGTTTCTTAGTGTTAGTCATTTTCATAACAAAATCATCAACATGACATAGTCATCCACATCATTGTTTATCGTGAACCAGAAGTAATGCAAGTAGACACATCCATCACAACTATCATCATCATAACGTCAATAGAAAAATACATATCCATCAAAGCCACCATCATCCTAACACCGACTAGGAAATAAACACATCCACTAATAGTAGAGTGAAGTGTCAGTATCCTCCACTTGAGGTCCTCAAATAATAATGTGTGAGCCTTAAGGCTAAATCATTGTTAATGTCATATCAAGGTCAGAAATCTAGAGTGGGGCACTACATACACCCCCCCTTAAATTAAACTTCGTCCCAAAGTTTCAAACCATGGAAGTGATGGAATATCCATTAAAGGCATCATCATCGTAACATCAATAGAAAACATATCTATCCATAAAATCTATCATCATCATGATATCAATAGAGAACATGCATATCCATTAATTCTACAATCATCATAGTATCAATAAAGACATACATAACCATCAAATCCACTAATAATAGAGTCATGTGTTCGAATCCTCAACCTAAGGTCCTCAACGAATAAAGTATGAAGGATCAATGTCCATCAACCAAAGCGGGGCACTACAGAGTTTTGGATAGTAATATATGCGGATATGGTTGAAGTATTTCTGTTTTATCTGATCTAAGGTATTTTTGTTGATGCGAACTATTGGATCTGTTACGAATATTGTTGGTTATATGTCTATGCTGCGTTGTGATAATATGTGCTGATTACTGCTGATACGCACGTGGATGTGGAGTTATTCACTAGATTTGTGCACAATATTAGATATGTATATTGCGATTATATTGTTAACAGCCCTGCGAATAGATCTATTTGGTGCGAACTCAATAGGCCGCGACGTAGATTTGCTTGACTTGTCTACTCTCTCTTAGGGTGCGGAAACCTAGTTCCAGCACCCTCCGAAAGGTCCAGTAGTATAGGGGTTTGTTGGCAAACCTTAACCTCTGAACCTAGGTCAGGACCCCTCAAGCCAACAACACTTAGGCCTCTACTTGTTGCAACCTTAGAGCTATGTGATGAATGTGAAGATTTGAATGTTGAGACATTGTTGAACTTGAAGGCATAACTATGAACCATGAAGTAAAAACCAGTGAGCAGTGAAGCATTAAGTGTTTTGAAGCTATTGGACATGTGAAGCATTGAACATTTTAGAATCTTGTGAAGATATTCAAGTAAGTAAGTAAGTACATTACTCATTTTTATTAAAGAAGACTAAAGGATTGGTGTCCTTGGGGTAGGAGCTCCTAAACACAAGGTTTGTGCCTTGGAGAAGATAGGGTCGAAGCCCTAGAGGTTGGAGCCTCATCAAGTCCAAGTTGGTGCTTGGCAATAGGTTGGTACTTGGATTTTTTGAAGGGTTGGTGCCCTCACATCTTATTGCGCTCATTCATTTGAAAAAGGATCATTCATTAGGGGAATTTTTAGGTCTAAAATGGGCCTACTAAGGAAATTATAAAATAATAGTGGAAATAATAAAATAAGATTATATTACATCATCAAATTTTAGAGGGAAAAAAGAAAAAAATACTTTTTCAACTTATCTCCCTATTGGTTTACTGAAATTTCAAGCAGGAACACTCGTTGGATGCAAAATTTGATTCCTCATCCAAGGAGTACCCATGTTTCATACTTTTTATGGGCCTTGCTACATGAAAAATGAGAAATACATGAAAAAATTTATTGCAATCACATTTTTTCATGTATTTCTCATTTTTCGTGTAGTAGGGTCCATTGAAAGTATGCAACATGGGTAATCCTTTGATGAAGTATTAAATTTTTCATCCAACGAGTACTCTCACTCAAAATTTGAGTAAAACCTTAGGGAGATAAGTTGAAAATATGAGTTGAAAAAATAGTTTTATTATTTTATTTATTTTTAAGATTTTTACATTTTTACCCAAAAAATGGAGAATTATCCCCCATGGTTGACATCATCGTCTTGAATCGTATTGGTGCTTATAAAGTTTATTTTGTTTGTACATTTTTATTAGGAGACCCATTTTAGACTTCAAAAGTTCGCTAATGATCCTTCTTGTTTTATGATAAAATTATTCATTTCTCTGATTTTAATTGTGAAGAATCTAACTAGTTAAATAACAATTGAAAATAATTTTTGATTCACCCCCCTCTCATTTTTTCCAACATTTCTTACTTTCTTCTTGTCTCGATCTTTTACATTTCATCTTTATTTTCAAATTCATTTAAGTCTTTCATGCTTGATATAATTTTAAGCTAGTTTAGTGTAATAATTCACACTTGAACATTTTTACAAGCCAAGTCACTTTAAAAGATCCTAGATCAAAGTTGTATCACAACAGGGTTAATGGTGGTTTGTGAATGCACATGAAAACCAAGATAAAGTTCAAGAAACATGAGCGAATACTTGTTGAAGGAAATATGGAAATTGGATAGAGGATTTTTACTCGAAGAAGATGTATGTCTTCACACGAGGGTGAGAAAAATCCTTTTGGTTCCTAGAAAGAGTTTCGTGAAGCTTTCATGGAAATGAAAGCCACAGTTCATGGAATGTATCGAGAATAAAAGGAGTTTAGAGAGGGAAAATCATTAAAGAAAGAAGTCAAAGATGAAGGAAATGATGACGATTTGAAAAACAATCCTCCTTCTCCTTCAAGTTCTCCTCATTCTCCTGCTCCATTTCCTCATGGAAAAGCCACGTCAAAGAAGCCATTGTTAAATTTGGATATTAAAATCGACTTGCTAGTATATGATGGTGAGCTTAATGTTGAAAATCTTGACAATCAAATTCACCAAATGGAAGTCTATTACCAAGTGGATAAAATCATTTATGACGAAGTAAAAATTCAGTTGGCTTCTCTTCAATTGGAAGGTACTTCGCTAAGATGGTGGGATACTACACATCGGTGAGGTAAAAATATTTCCTTATGGTTGAAATTTATGTTGACATTGAGAAATCAATTTTATCCTTTGGCACATGAACAAATGGAAATAATAGAATGACAAGCTATGTGGCAACGTAAACGCCAAAGTATGCAAAACTTTACAAAGGAGTTTAGGAAAAAGGCAATGACCTTAAATATTCCACTTAATATGCAAGAGATTCTTTTGAATTATATTGGCAGTTTGCATGGGTATATCCACAATACTGTTTTCCTGTTTAAGCCATGTAACTTGGATGAGGTTTGTGTATAAGTGACCTATATTAAAGTAGGTAAACATGGTGGTGGAGTCTCCCTGGAAGACATTCGATCAAAGGAAGATAAACGAAAAGGAAATGCGAAGCCAAAGAGAACAACTTTTGTGAAGAAGAGATGAAAAATTTCTTGTACCCATTGCAAGAAAGAGAGACACGACGATGATCATTGTTCGAAGCTACATCTAGAGTTGAGGAATAAATGGTTCCGAGATAGGAAGGTCAAGAAGAATGTGGTAGCGACAATACAACAATATTTGGAATCAAAATTTGGTGATGAGGCACAAATCATAGCTCTGGGTTTGAAAGGTTTATCGTCTTCACATGTTGGTTTTGGTTCTTCTATTTCAACAAGAAAGGGGAATGAACTATTTCACATAAGGATGGTATCCAACCTTGTAAAAGTAGATACTTTTTTTGACACTTGTTCTCAAGCCAATCTGATATTTGAGGCAACTGTTAAGGAGTTGAATTTGGAAACAACACCACATCCTAAACCTTATCTTCTTAGATGGGTATGTAAAAACAATAAGTTAGAGGTAACTGAGAAATATAAGCTTAGGTTTGCTATTACATTTAGATTTGTGGATGGAGTTAAACTAGATGTGGTTCCATTGGATATTTGTGTAATTGTGCTTGGAATTCCTTGTTTGACAGGAATACTATCTAGTGCAGGAAGACAAACATGGATCACCTTTTCAAGGACTACATATCGTCCGAGCTCATCAAATGAAGGATGATTCTTCACTGGTAACCACATGGTAGTTGAAGAGTCTCGTTAACACGAGCAATACCTTTTCGCTGTTGAAATTTGGCAGTTCAGGGAGAAATTTTGTACTTTGGGAAGCCTTGCTCACCATTTGGAGACCCTACTAGCCCTTGGAAGAATTCAAATTGCACAAGGAAAAATATTTTTTTAATGTGAAACCCACATTTTCACAAAGTAAAAGTTGAATTGGGCAAGGAAAATCCACCTAATAAACCACATATAAATAGACCACGTGTCACATCACTTGGAGGCATCTCATCACTCATACATTCATCTTTGATTGGTTAGATTGCTTCTGAAAATTATAGGTTCGAGCTACACGTGCGAAGATGAGAGAGAGAATATGTTGACTATGTTGACTTTCTGTTTTGGGACTTTGACCGATGTTGACTTCTTATTGTTTGGACTTAGTTTGACCTTCTTTGACTTGGGTTTTTGGATTTTTTTGGGAGGTCGAGTTGAATGTTGCTTTGAACTAGATTTTATGGGCATCTTCGACCAACGTTGTCCAGAATTATGAGATAGGGTTTCTACATGTCAAATTTTGACTTTGACCGAATTTGTGGGTAGAATTTGTTGAATATTTTGACAAAGTTTGATTGGGCTGAGGAGGCCAAATTATTTTCTACTTTGACCAAAATTTTTGGAGGACTTTTCCCGTTGACTGATTGGAAATATTTTACCATTGTTGACATTGACCAGAAATTCTAGATTTGAATTTTGACCAAATTGGATTTTTGGTCTCATCTTTGATTGGACATTGGAAAGTTGATTTGGATAATCAAGGCTTTTACCTTTGAAACGTTATTGATGTACTTGGATATTTTATTTCTCTACTGAATATTTGATGACAATCCAATAGAATAAGAATTTGGAAAGGGTTTTCCCCCCTGTGGGTTTTTCCATGGTCTTTGACCAAATTTATCTGTCTCTATTGTTCTTGGTTGTCTTCTATTGTGAATTTGGTTTATTTTTCTATCTAAAATTACTTATTGTTGCTAGAAGATCGATTTTTTTTGGAAATTGGTTATTAATTGAAGCAAAATTGTTATAAGTGATTGTGTCAAGAATAGAACATTGGAAAATTAACATGGTGCTAGAGATGAGGTGAAGACAAGCCCAAGGAGGCAAGAGAAATCACATTTGGATGAATCTGATTTGAAGGAGCTTATTTGACTACCTCATACTTCAAGATTGGAGAGAAGTTGAATGAATCATCTAACTATCCTATTTGGAGGACCAGTTGGATGTGACTTTGGATGAAAATGATGTTTTAGAATATGTTGAAGGAAATGTACCTGAGCTTCTTGAGAATGCTTTTATTGTTGTTAAGTCTAAGTATAAAAAAGGTGAGACAAAAGAAAATAAAATTATTATCGATTCTTTGGGAGACCATTTGATTGTTTATATTTCAAAGTTCAAGAATTCGAAGGCAATGCATGATAAGCTGGTTGGGATGTACAAAGTCAACAACTTGAGCTACATTCTATCCTTGGAGAATCAACTCAAGGATATCAAGATGAACAAGGGAAATATTGTGCAATCATACTTCACGAGGATATCCCAACTCAAGGATCAACTACTATCTGTTTGAGAAGTTACCTTTGATAGAGATTCGTGACTCATTGCTCTTGGAGGTATTCCACATATTTGGGAGACATTTATTACAGCTATTAGCAACAATGTCAGGTTCTCGACATTTGATGAACTCATTGGCAAGTGCATTCAAGAAGAGACCAGGATGATTTCTAGAGGAAGGATTCAAAGGCATGAAAAAGGAGTGCATTTTCTACTTAAGCTAAGAAGACAAAAGATGAGGTCCATCTAATTTAAGAAATACTAATCCGAAATTCATGGACTATAATAGAATATTTAAAAGGGAACTAACAAAATTTGAATTATACAATTGCCACAAGCATGGTCATTATGCCTGAGACTGTCCAAAGAAGAGAAATGCTCCAAGGTTCTACAACAAAAACCGTGGCTATAAAAAAAATAGGTTCAACGATAAAAGAAGAGGAGAAGTTCCTACTGATTGAGAGGAAGGTCACTGTCTTCAAAAGAGATCGAGGAACTCAAGGTATGATATTAATGAAAATACTACTTGAGATTCTCCATCCAATCAGAGTTGGATAGTCCAATCAGAGTTGGGTGAGGATTGTTGATCATGGTGGCTTTCAACAGATGGTAGTTCATAGATCCATGAGAGAATAGAGTCTTTCGAGCTGATCTGTAGAGTCAAGTATCCTGGATGATTGATGTTGGCCTATTGTATATGAGGTCGAGTCTCCAGGATGATGGGAGTCTACTATCTATGTGAAAGACAAATTGATGGAGATAATAGAGATTTAGAATAGAGCATTAGCATCAAGGGTGTCATTTCTCCCGGAAGGGTTTCCATCATAAATCTTGTGTTTCATGTGTGATGATGATTTTTGTCATTGTACTTTGATGGTTTGTCTTTAGTTCATGTTTCTTATATGTTTACATGTTTATCATTTACTTGCTTGTGATCTATGTGAAGCTACTAACAAGTGTGTGTTTCAATGAAGTAAATAATTGGTAAAAAATGTTAAGAAGTCACATTACTGATTCACCCCCCTTCTGAGTAGTGCTCAAAGGTTTCCAACATTATATTGTTTTAAACCATTGTATTATAGTAGCGATTTTGACATAACCACTAATTTTTTGTGGATATGCAATTTTTAACCATGGCTAAAACCTCCTCCAATTTTATCAAGCTGCCTCTAATTTTACTTGCTAATTTGGATAGACTGCCAACTTGGCACCAACACAAATTTATTTTGCACCAACTCAGACTTTGTCATTTTACCAAGTTTGGGTATAACTTTGACTAGGGATAACGTTCGCATATAAACTCAGATTGAGGCATTGTTTGTGCCATTGGTTTCTTTGCGACAATATCTTCCACTTGGTGCTAGTTTCACTAAGATTCGAAGACTTGGATTTTTGAGCTTTTAGGGATCCTCCTAGATCATTCTTTCCCGCTGAGAATATTTTGGTCCTCAAAAGGTATAAATATTTACTACAAGATGTTGTACTCCCCATTTCTTGATTTGCATAACAAATGTGTTTGACAAGCCACACTTTCCTTTCCTTCACCTTTTTTACTTTAGACCAGAATGATGAAGTTGGTTGTTGTATCCATATGAAAATCTGCAACTACTAATGCTGATATCACAAATTGTAAGATTCCAAGGAAGACCTTACTTTCCAAGAGTTGATAAAACACTCATGGTCAAGTTTTACAAAAAAACACATACCCTTTTCTATCTAGCTAAAGATAAAAATATCACTATGTTTCATAATCAGGTGATGTTATACACTTCATCAATTTTAAAAGTTTTTTCCCATCTATGGTGTATTTAAAAAGCAATATGTCATTTACAATGGTGGCCATACTCAACTACTTAAAAAGGTTACCTATGTCTTACCTAACCAGGCTAACGGGTTTTCTTCCTATAACTAGCTTGCTTGTTGAATTGCTTCACCAACTAGTTCCTTCACAATTGATTTCATATATTTTGGTCATTCTTTGGGAATAGCCTAGATGGAGCTTCCAACATGTGGGTTTCTAATGTCCACCCTTGTTGCAATGGATACAATGGTTTTTATTCTTCCATACTTTCTTAAACTTATTTTATGGCTCTTTCTTAGGCAACATAACCTTCCTTGAACATTTGTCTTTTGTGCGGCTTTGGTGAGGCAAACTTGACTTGGTTCTTCCTTTGAAATGTTCGCTGTCACTAGAAGGTTGTGATGTGCTCTAAGCATCCTGCACTAACTTGTTGCTTGAAGATCCCCCTGTCTCCATGGGTTTGGATCCTCCTCTAGATTCCTCTCTAACATATCCCAATCCTACATATTGAGGTAGTTAAATGACTTGGATGTGATTCAAAATTCCTTGGCCATTAACTCCTAGGACCTTTCCTTCATATCCCATATTCTTCATTAACTTTGAGCCAATTCCCTTGGTGTGCCTTTCAAATGCACCAAAGTCGTAATCATAATGAGAACATGAAACGTAAGAATCACTAACAATATTTACCTTAGTTGTCGATTTTAAAGTGGGTGATGATGGCTTCACTAAGTCTTCACTATACCTTAAATTTTACAAGGAATTAACCATGGCTTGTAGATGAAGCTGCAATCTCTGCTTCTCCTCTTCTACTTCTTGTAGCATTATTCTCATATCAACATTCATTTCTTGAATGCTATGGTTGATCTCCTCAATTTCTTGGAACGATGAATTATTTGATGCTTTGTCCATCATGGTCCAACAAGTGCAATCCCAACAACTGAAATCTTCATTTCATTGCTTTAATCAGAAACCAAGTGATGTTGCACTATAGCAACACTTTTTTGCTTCCCTTTTCCACCATGCTTCTTAGGTTTTAAATCTAGATGTAGTTTTCAGAAATGCTCCTCATCATGCCATTTTGTTGATGGTGCTGGAAATACACCAATAAAGGGATTCTCCCTGGTATGAAGTCTCAATTAGACCTCACACCATTTGGAGTAGGAGCCCCATCTCGATAATATGTCTGGTCACCATTATTCTCAGGGATTTTCCTTGGTTGCAATTATCAACGCAAGAGATTATACAAAAAATATTTGAAACAAGTAAGTAAGTTGACAGCATGAGGCATACAATTGCAATGTATATAAGGTACTTTCACGAAAGGGAAAAGAGAGAGTGAGCCTCTAGAAGAAAAGTAATAGTACTATCCTAAAATAGACACACAAGATCATGGAAAGAATTGTTAGTTAACCTGCAAAGTAGTTCAAAAGATAACAATGATCATAAAATAAAGTAACAACGCACATTCGATAGGAAGCATACTAAAGCCAATGAAATAGTTCATTTTCATTAGTATGTGTTAACATTAACATACACCACAAACATTGAAATAATGGTCTCACAATCATTCACAGTGTATGCATGAAAGTGCAATGTCTCTAAGAGCTTCATATCTTAAGTGAAATTTCCAAGATACACGATTACAATGATGCAACTCTAGCCCCAATAGTGGAACATTAATTCACCACTTGCTCCTCCAAAGAATGATATTCTCTCCTATGCCAAGCTAGAGAAGCCAAGATGAAAAGTCCAAAGTCCTCTCTCTAGAGCTATAGGGGAATTTTTAGGTCTAAAAAGGGTCTCCTAAGGAAAATGTACAATCAAAATTCATTTTATGAGAACCAATCACATTTTAGGGGATGACATCATCCCTAATGGTTGATGTGACATTAATTGAGTTAAAGGTACTTACATGTCACATTCTCAATGGTGGATAAAAACCCATGATTAACCATGGTAGTGGTCTAAGTACTTTTAAAGTCATAAAGTAAAGTATTCATAATAAATGTCATTTCACACTTTTTGAATAAAATATTATTATTGTCATTTCATATTTTTTTGAAAGAAACAATGCATATCCCTACACAATCTTCATGTATTTACACACTTTTCAATAAATAGTATATTTGTATATTTTTATATATTTATTTTTAAATTATATATTCATCTCATTTTATTTAATATTCCAATTTAAAATTAATTATAATTTAATATCTATACATATATATTATATATATGAAATAAAAATAAATAAAAATGTAACCTTGTAATTTTAAGACAAATCAAATCTATAAATAATATTATTATAATATTAATAGCAATTAAAACATATTAAAATTAAATAAAAAAGACATTTTAGTTTTGTATGATGAAAAATTGTTTATTAGTTTGGTATGTTGGAAAAAATTATATTAGGTTCAACATAGTTTGGGGCAAAAAAATCTAAATTTCAATGTATATAAATCTTACATTATACTTATAAAAATAAATTAAATTTATTTCGATACTTTTTTTTCTTTAATTTTAAAGACAACTCAATTCATTTCATTTTTATTATATTAATATTATATATTAATGTATATAATATTATGAAAAATAATCTAAATGTTATAGAATATATATTATATTATTTTTATCTAGTATATTAATTACATGTTAGTATATAATTTAAATAATATAAATTTTAATTAATAGTATACTATATAATTAAGAATTTATGAATTTATATTTATATTTTATTTTAAGTTATTTAAGTACAAATGACAAATGCATTAGTTGTTCAATGATAATGATTTTTTCTTGTAAAACTTATTCTTATTTATAGTCACATCAATACAATTTTTTTATTAATTTTATTTTGGTACAACTTTTGAATTGAATTTAACCATGGTTACATGGATTTTGGTGCAAAAAGTGAATTGCAAATTCATACATATTATTTTATTGGTTTAGAAATTATTTTATTATTTCCTTAGGAGGCCCATTTTAGACCTCAAAATTCCCCTAATTGAAATGAGGTGACTCTTCACCTCCCATGCGACTCTTGAGATTCTACTATGACTTTTTGAATTCCTATGTGACCTTTGAGCTTGTACATGACTTTATAGCTTTCTAGTGACTCTTCCCATTCCATGTGGAACCCTTGAGCTTCCACACATTTTACATTTTCTCATTTTTTTGAAATTACATAATTACATTCCACGAATGATGTGGCAAAATACATTGACACATATGAATTTTGTGGTGATACTTTGAGAAGCCATGACTTGGTGACGATGACATAAGCCTTCATTTCTTCAATGCTATGCTATTCTCATTGTTTTTATGATTCTGACTTCATCATGATATATTTATGCTTGTACTTCATCTTCATCCTCCAAAGGATCTAGATAATTGTATGAACCTTTGATGTCAGCATGAGTTTCCATCTCTTTGTCTTGGTTCATGATTCCTTTAGTCCTGCATGATGGTTCCTCCTTTTCTTCTTTTTCATAATTTACTTCTTGTAACCTCTCCTTGATAACCTCCATCAATCATCACTCTTCCATGTTGAGATGATAACACCTGGAAATGAAGTCCATTCATTAAAAGCTAACATAAGTATAAAAATTACCTATTCTACCTTTGCTTTGTCATGGAATATGCTCACTGTGATGGGACAATAGGCAAGGGTTTTGAGAGAGAGAGACTAGAAACCGCGTAGTTAAGCTTGGAAGTAACCAAGGGAGGACCATGTTTTCCACTGGAATTGTGAAATCCACACTAATAAGAGGCTCTTCAAGGTTCTGTGCAGTGAGAAAGTCTAGGAGACAAGGGTGATGAGCTTGATAATCGAGGATGCATAGTGTGCGGTGGTCAAGGGAGAGGAGGTAGGGATTACGCAATTGAGCTTCAAAAGGAATAAGGGATGACCCCACTATCTAATGGAAATGTGTAACGCACAGTAGGAGGAAATACATGAAAATTATTGTGCAGTGAGGGGTTTCAGTCAGTAGGAGAGATAGGACTAGCCACTATAATTGTGCAATGCATAGTGATTGAGGGGAAGACTTTAGGATTGTGTATTTGAGGGATGCAGTGGCCTAGAGATGGACCTACTATTCACTAGAACTGTGCAATGTGTAGTAAGAGTCTCACTTGGTGAAAGGATTGCACAGTTGACTGGTGTAATAAAAAAAAGGCAAGGTCACTGTACCTTTAGGATGCTCACTTCACCATGAAGGGAAGAGAACCCTTTTATTGTGTAGTTCTCTTCAACATTCTTCAGGATGAGGCTCCACTATCCACTAGAACTATGCCATGTGCAATGGAGGAAAGGAGGGCTCAATATTGGGGTTTAGTTTTTTAGAGGTAAGCAAGTAAACACTGAGGAGTTGTGCTTCAATATTTCACAATGTGCTATGGAAGAGGCCGCCCTTAGGATGAAACAGTGTGAAATTGTAAGAGGTAAGGGATGCATCCTCGTTAGATGCGAATGCACAATGTGCTCATCTAGTAGCTAGGAGTTTAGGTATGCGAAGTGTGAAGAGAAGGGAAAGCTAAAAAATGGCTGCATCCTCGTTAGATGCGAATGCACAATGTGCTCATCTAGTAGCTAGGAGTTTAGGTATGCGAAGTGTGAAGAGAAGGGAAAGCTAAAAAATGGCTAAGTGTTGGATCTGTTGAGAAGTGTAGCAAGAAAGTCTCAGTTTGACTTTTCCTTGGTCAAATTGAGAAAATTAGAATTTCCACATTAGCATACAAGTTAAAGGTAGTTAAATGAGGTGACATGACTCTTGTCACTCAGTTAGCTCAATAAATTCAAGTTAAGGGCTTGGAGTTCATTTATGCATTTTTTGATTGCTAATTTGTAGCAATCTAGTTCAGTTATTTCCAGTTGTATCTGGTTAAACTAGTTCTAACTATTAATAGAATGTTAGGTCCCTATAATACTAGTGTATCCCCTTATTGTTATTATTAGTGTATCCCCCTTATTGTTATTCTTGTGCCCATTTAGGCCCCATATTTCTATTGTTATGCCTCATATAAGACCACTATTGTTATTGTTGTACCCTTACATTATTATTGTTATGTTGACTTTGATTATATTGTGACCCCTTAGACTCCTATATATAGAAAGTAGGTTTTGTCATTTGAAGCATCCAATAATTGTTCATTTATGTAATGTAAAGGAGGCTTCCCCCTCGAAGTGGATAATTTTTAAGTCATTAATCTATATTTTCTTCTATTTTGTTGATGTACGTTGTGCCAAAATTTCAGATCGTGGTTTGCTACATTTTCAGAGATATGATCAGGGGAAGTTAGGTTTTTTGCAGGCTCCATAATTTAGTCTCAAACAGGTGACATAGGGAAAATCATCATAACTTTTGTTCCAAGCATCAGATTTGAATTTTGTAAGAAGTAGCAGAAAGTGCATAGACTATAGTTGGTTTTGTAGAAATTTTAGGGCTGAAGCTCGAAATAGTGACACGTGGCGCTCCGTAAAATTTTTCTCTACCCAACTATTCTATAATCAGGTCATCGTGGGAGATCACACATAACTTTACTTTGAAGGATACAAATTAGGTCTAACCTATGGCATTGGAAAGAAGACTCAAAGGGCTACTATAGAACTGAAGTTCAAATATTTGGGATCCAAAATCATAGATATAAATCAGGTTCAATACCGAGCTCCTCAAAATCAAGAAAAAATGTATATTTTTTTAAAATTACATAAATTTTGTTTGAAAAATCCATTTGAAGTGATTCCAAAGGCATATTGAAGCATAGATATCAGTATTGGACTCTAAAATTCCTCCAAAAAATAATTCCACACACATTAAGCCCTTAGAAATCTCTACTATCACACATAAAGAGGATGAAATGTAGCATGATATATAAAAATTACGAGACAAAGTGAAAAAAATTTCACTCTCACAAAGAGCAATGAAAGATGAACTAAAATGCTACATGGATGGTTTTAAAGAAGAAATAGAAGATAAGATGGATGGTTTGAAGAATGGCATTGAAGCTAAGATCGGTGGTATAGAAGCAAAACTTGAAGGTTTGAAGGAAGGTTTGACAAAGTTGCTACAAGAAAAGCTTCCTAATGGAGAAAAGGTAGTAAAGGAAACTCATAATGAGAAAAAAATAAATGCTAATCATCATTTATAGACTCTAATGTTGGATTTAAGAATCACCATATTCCAAATATCGATGTGAGGAATTTTGATGGCAAGGATCCCGTAACATGGATATTACAGATGGAGCAATAGTTTGATCTCCATATTGTGTAAAACACACAAAATGTATGCACTGAAAATTTATATTTAGAAAGAAATCAATTCGTATGGTATCGATGGATTTTCTCTCGTAAACAAATTTTCACTTGGTCAATTTTTACAGAGGAAATGATAGCACATTATGTGGATACAAAGATGCTAAATTTAGATAACCATGGTATGTTCTATGCTTAAATGAAATTTTACTTCAATCTTCTTTAAGGGCCCAATTCATATTTATCAATCACATAAAATCGAAAGTAAAATGTTGATAGAACATAAAAATAGATCAATAGAAGATAAGCCAAATAATGTATTAGAATTTGTAATTCTTCTTATCCAGCAAACGAATAGATAAATGTTTGTTACAACAATCAACAGGATGCCTTAGCCCTCAAATACAACTACAAAAAGTCAACACAAGTCAACCCAAATTGGTCAACGCATTATTCAACACTACAGTCAACAGACAATAGTCAAAGTCAACGCTTCTCCTTGATTTTTGTGCCCTCCAATTCGGCCTCAAGAAATAAAAATCTATGTCCAAAAATAGATGTCAAAATCCAAGAGTTGACCAAAAGTCAACACTGTCCAGAAACCCTAAAAATAGTTTGAAAATTACAACAACTTCTTTAGGTTCATATTCACATGTGTGAGGGAGGGAAGCCTCTCCTAGGCCGTAGGAACCAATCATATGACAATAAGAATGTGTGTGTTGAGTTGATGTTAAAAATAACATCATCTCTCTCTAATTTATATCTATCAATGAGGGTGTGTGACACATTTGTTGGGCTTGTGAGCCTACATTACAAATCTGGCTGACCTTCCACATGTGTGGAAACTAAAATCAAAATATATGTTATTCTCATCCAAAAAAGATGATCTTTAAATAAATATGCACCTCTTCGAAAGAGGAATCCAACAAAATTATAATCATAATCATATGAGTAGTGCAACGTGGGGTTTGGACCTAGTTGCCCAAAAATTAACAAAAGAGCAACACCTTCTTTAGTCAATTGATAAATCTCAAACAAAAGGGTTCAATGATGGAGCACATTGAGGACTTCCAAAAATTGAATATAAGGGTAAATTATATTCTAGAGGAGCATAAGATTGATGTATTCATAGGGAATTTAAAGGATAACATTCAGCATGAGGTTCACATTTGGGAACCTGATTCATTGGAGAAGGCGTTCAGGTTGGCAAGAAAAATTGAAAGCAAAATTATGGCAACAAGGAAGCCTACCACTCACAACGATAAATATGGAAGTGTTGCTACTCCTAGCCTTCCACAACCTACAAGGTTGACACCACAACAATTGGAAGAAAAAATACTAAAAGGGCTTTGTTATAGTTGTCATAACAAATACACTAAAGGTCATAAGTGTGCCGAGAATAAATTATTTTACATAGATTGTGAAGAGGAGGAAGAAAAGGAACAAGCAACTTCAAAAGGAGAGGATATACACCAGGAACCAACCCTAGAGAAAAAATAAATGAATCCGACCATATATTGTAATGCATTGGTAGGAATTACCATTCCTCAAACTCTCAAGATAGAAGGACATATCAAGAAGAAGAGGTAATAGTGCTAATTGATTCGGGTAGCACCCATACTTCTATTCATTGTAATATAACCAACGAATTGAAATGGTTCCTATATCCAACACCAAAGTGTCAAGTGATGGTTTCAATTGGAGGAACTGTAAATTTCTCTAGAAAGTTCCATAATATCAAGTAACCATGGGGGAAGATGTATTGAATAGTCCAGTGCTTTCCATTTCAATGGGTGGTGTTGATGTTGTACTAGGAGTCCAATGGTTACAATCTTTGGGTACGATAAATTTTATTTTTCAAGAACTTTTCTTGAAATTTTTTAGGAAAGGAAAGACAGTTGAATTAAGGGGTATCACAGGGAAATTGATAAATATAATAAGCTTTAATTGCATGACAAAGCTTCTAAAGAAAGAACAACGGGTCTTAATTGCACAATTATGCTCACTAAGGGTTCAAACATCGAGATCATCTATTTCTCTAGATCTCCAAAAAGTCTTGGGCAATCATTACAAGGTATTTGAGACTCCCAAATACCTCCCACCTATTCATGATCATGATCATGCTATTCATTTGATTCCAGGAAGTGTTCCTCCAAACATTAGTGCTTACAGATATCCCTATGCCCAAAATAGTGAAATTGAATGTATGGTTGCAAAAATGCTAGAGGTCGGTATAATTCAACCTAGTCAAAGTTCTTTCTCTGGTCCAACAATATTGGTACACAAGAAGGATGGATCATGGCATATGTGTCCGGATTATAGGGAGCTCAACAAGATCACTATTAAAGATACATTTCCCTTTCCTGATATTGATGAATTATTGGATTAATTACATGGAGCAATTTACTTTTCCAAGTTGGATCTTCGTTCAAGGTATCATCAAATTAGAATGAAGATTGAAGACATTCTGATAACAACTTTTAGAATGCATGAGGGTCATTATAAATTTTTCCTCATGCCTTTTGGCCTTACCAATGCACCTTATACATTTCAAGGTTTGATTAATTCCATTTTCAAACCCTTCCTTAGAAAATCTATGTTAGTATTTTTCGATGATATACTAATCTACAACAAATCTTGAAAGGATCATGTTAAACATGTTGACAGGGTGCTCAAACTATTGGAGGAGAAACAATTATATGCAAAAACATTCAAATGTTTCTTTGGAGTACATGAGGTGGAATATCCGGATCATATTGTATCTTATGAGGGTGTTAAGGTAAACCCTAACAAAATTGAAGCCATTAAGGAATGGAAAATCCCCACAACCATAAAACATATGCGAGGATTTCTCTTGCTGACAGGGTATTATCGCAATTTTGTTAAGAATTATGGGAGAATAATAGCACCTCTAACAACATTACCGAAGAAATATGTAATTTCTTGGACTCCAAAAGAAGCTAAGACCTTTGAACATCTTAAAGAAGCAACGTACCACACACCAGTATTAGCTATGCCAAACTTCACCAAAAACCTTTATTGTGGAATTTTATGCCTCAGGAAATGGAATTGGTTCCGTTTTAATGCAAGAAGGAAGACCCATTGCTTTTTAAAGTTGTCCAATCAAAGGAAAGTATTTACACAAAGCTATTTTTGAGAAGGAAATGTTGGCAATACTACATGCACTAAAGAAATGATGACCTTACCTATTGGGAAGACACCTCAAGGTAAACACAAATCATGATAGTATTAAATACTTTTTGGAACAAGGATCATCTTCAAAAGAGCAACAAAAATGGGTCACAAAGATGTTAGGGTATGAATTTGAAATCGTATACAAAAAAGGGAAGCAAAATGTTGTTGTAGATGCTGTTGGAAATACTAAGAGGGGGGGGGGTGGTGAATCAATATTTATTATCAATTAGCACTTTTAAATATTTTCATAGAATTAGTTAGTATTAAATTATTCTTGATGTTTATCTAGTAAAAATAATAAAAAATAGAACACAATAGGCACACGAATTTTAGGTGGAAAACCCCCTCCGGGTTAAAAACCAACGAACGCTTTTCAAATAAATTATTTAATATTCAGCCTCAATTGAAATGAAAAATACAACTTCCTAGAATTATAGAAAATCATTCTTCTCTAGCTCCCACTGGAAGGACGCCCAAATGCCCTAGTTCCTTCAATAGTCAACTGAATGGATGCCCCAACATCCTAGACCAACCTACCACCCTGAAGTGTTCACAAGATCCAATATGCAGGTGACTTCATCCACCAACCTAGCACCTCCCTGCCACCCTATAATGATGAAAAATAAGACAAGAGTGTGGACTCCCGTACTAGGGACAATGATCCACGATACAATATGATTCACAATGATTTTCTTGAACTAGACCAATCACCCAATCACACTATGACTTGCAACCCAACCATAACATTATCCAAAAATAACACTTATACCTCTCAAAAATGCATCTCCAACTCTAGGTAGATTGAATATTTTACAATAATGACTCTTTTGCAATTTTACAATGATGATTTTTACATACTGAATTTTGACACAACTTGATACTTGACTTGAAACTTCTTCTTTGAACACTCGCAGCTGCTGAAGTATAGTTGTGCTTGCTTCAAGTAATGGTACTTTGGCGTTGCATTTTCCTTTTAATATGTGTCTGAGTTGTCCTATTGTGTTCTCCTTCCTGCACATGCATTAATGAACAAGACCCAAACTAATATACAAAAAAAATACTTACACTGTCTTGCAAACCATATTTCAGAGAAATATTCAAAATTAAAATGTAAATACTTTCAAGATTTATGAACAAAACCCAATCAAACATAAATACAAAATACTTACACAGTCCTGCAAAAAAACATGTCAGAGATGATATTCAAATTAAAATTCAAACACTAATCAAACATACCTTTTTGTAGCAGACTTACCCTTGACTGTTGATGTGTTGTCTATACTACAATGATCCTTGAATGCATATTTTTTCTTGCCTTCTAGAAGCTCGATATTGAATCTTCTGTGTCTATGTAATTTCAAATCTCCAAGGTTTGAAATTGCACCTTGTGGTAGCCCTCTAATTCCTCTTTCCAACCTCGTAGTTCTGAGCAATATTGGAATCTTCAAGAAATAGTTACGCCCCATCTCCTACGATGACCTGAGTATAGACTAGTTAAGTAGATCGAACTTGTACAAAGTGCCACGTGTAACTTTTTCAAACTTCAATCCTAAAAATGATATACAACAAACTACAGTTTGTCCTCTTTCTGTCACTTTTTACGAAATCTGAATCTAATGCTCAAAGAGAAAGTTATGATGATTTTCACAAGGTCACCTGTTTGACATGAAATTTAGGAGCTTGCAAAAACCCTAACTTCCTCAGATGACATCTTCGAAAATATAGTTAGCCAATATCTGAAATTTGGTCATTTGCTTCATCAGGATTTCGGCTCTAATGGGTTTTTTTCTTAAGCATGTAAAGCTTCGTATAAAAATAGTTATAGCGATAATGCCACGATTGTGAAAAATTTTAATCTAAGAAGCCCTACAATTAATTCTCGATTTACTTCTCTTACTTGATTAAATACGCAAGTTATTAATATGAATATTCAGAATAAAAATGAAGTAAATAAAAACAAAAAACTACACATACAGATAATTTACTAAATGGCATGCTCATATGACAAAGTGACACACATATTTTTCGGACAAATGTCCCTGGAGAAACCCAATGTGGGAAAACCGGTGCAACTAGCTCTGGAGGGTATTATTATTAAGAAAATTATGAATACAACAATTTGTGGGCACCACACATGGTTGGCCCTACAGAGAAAAACAAAACAACAATAACTCTTTCACTCGGAGACAGAAAATATGGCTGATTCACACCCTCAAATGGGATTTACAGAACTCGAGCCCTTTCTGGCCCACTGGAAACCCCAACGTTTCTCCTCAGCACTCTGCGTCAGCCTCTGTGCTGCTAATCAGATTTGGATCAAGGACCTAAGTGATAGCTCAAATTTCAAAGTGTTCGAAAGTGTGTCGAACCTAAGTGACCGGATAGATTTCGTCTTCCTGATTCTGGCGTCATAAACGGTTTGAAAAACGGATACCATATGAAGAAGTTATCACGTTTTGAAAAGTCCACTAAACTGCAAAATTTGGAATTTGACCATGGTTTACTGGTCAATGGTACAGTCAGAAAAAAATATTCTAGGGAATATTCCTTCCGGGCCAGTCATATTTTGACAAGTGGAAGGGTATAATTCGTTGTCTGGTTGTACGGTGTTTTGTGGGTCAATGATAAGGTGCCATGTGGCCAACCCTGAGGCCGCCACGTGGCCCTTGAACCACGTATTAAAATTTTTGGTCGGGGAAAGGAGTCGACCCAGCGACCTCCTCGACAGCATGCCCATGCCTTACCACCCGGGCTACCATTTCATTCTTAACCAACTGATTTAGGGGTCACTGGACAAATTTTGTTTGGGCTCTATCTTGAGCTAGATTCGACCATTTTGGGAGTGTGATTAGTCAATTTTGACTATCTTAGACATTCCAGACTCATTGGTGAGGTTTGTAGAGCCATCCAAATACTTTTGAGTGATATTTTGCATCAGAGAAGTTCTAGGGGCCACCAAGAGCCAACAGCAGAAAGAAGCTTAGCGAGGGCAGCTAGAGGCCTTTCTCAGGAATCAAATAGTAAAATTTGGATGTTTCAGACATTATGGAACTAATGGTGAGGTTTTTAGAACCAAAAGAGGACTTCTAAAGTTTGATATGCTTCAGAGAAGTTCCAAGGGTCACTAGGGTCACTAGGTGCCCGTAGGAGAATGATGCCTAGCCAGAGCAACCAATATCCATTCTCAGCAAACCAGTAGTCTATTCTGACTATTTTTAGCCTTTTGAATCCAATGGAGACATTTTTAGAAGATTTTGAAGGCTTCTAAAGGTCAATATGCTTCAGGGAAGTTTTGAGTGACCTTAGAGCCAGGGGGTACCACCACGTGTTGGAGGCGAAACCGAAGCAGCCGGAGGCCAATTTATACAAGTGAATAGTCTATTATGACTATTTTGGACATTATGAATCCATTGAAGGGATTTTTAGAGCCATTTGAAGACTTCTCAAGGTCGAAAATCCACAGGGAAGTTTCGGGCAGCCCAGGGCCAACAATGGATGGAGGCCGAGATTGGGAAGCCAATGCTCATTTGGAGCAAATGAACAACATATTTTGGGTGTTTGATGTATGCTGGAGACTGTAGTAAATATTTTAGGGATATAAAATTATTTTTTAGGGAGTTAGTGCCACAGAGAAGCTTAGGGAAGCTTAAGGGCTCCGAGAGAAGGAGTCAAGTCAAAGGGAGCCGAGGTTCATCTTCAGAGAGATTTCAACCATTCCAGGGATATAATGGTATTATAAACCCAATGGTACAATATAAATAACCATTGGAGTTAAGTATTTAATTTTAAAAGAAAATTTTCATCATAATCCCAAAGAGCCAAGTCAGTTGACATAGGCTCAAGGAGACGTAGCCCACGATATTCGGGTGAACTCCTTTATTAAATTTGTTGTTATGTGTTGATGTTTATTTGATGCACTTTATGGTTGTTTCACATTCTTAATATCAACAAAAACAAATTTTCTTAAAGCACCTAAACATTTAAAAAAAGTACACCCGTTTCAAGTATTCATTTCTGCATAGTCATGTATAAGAAATATATTTTATTTGTTTAATAGAGTGGGAGGTTCTTGTGCATAATCATTTCAAGTCATCCACCCATTTTTAGATCAATATGGTATCAAAGTACTAGGTTTCTTGCTTGACAGAGCACACGTTGCTTGTTTGACTTGAAAGGTGTTTAACAATGCAAAGAATTTAACTGTTTGTAAATTTACTGTTGCTTACAAGTTTGAGTTTGCTAGAGGTGAAGGGGAAGCCATTGTTAGCTAAGTCCAGAAGAGGACAAGAAGGAAGAAGGGCTGAAGGCATTCTCCTTACCCAAAGTACCTCAAGGCAACCCTTGAAGCACAATCCCTCTTGAGGATTGTTTGCAAAAGAAGCTTTATCAATTATTTTTAAGCTTTGTGAATTTTGCTGAAGTTTTTTAATTAATTTACATAATGAAAACTTCTTCAAGTGAGGTTTCAAAATCCTCCTCCTTCAAAAGATTCTTCGATGAAGAGATGAAACAAGACTTCTACATCCTGAAGGATATGGTGCAAATTTTGTATGAAGATAGAAGGGAAAGCACTAGACGTCATGAGAAATTGGTTGCTATGAAGGAAGAGAAAGAAGGAATTCTTCAAATAATGCATGAGATGGAGATGCAGCTCCATCATGCCCAAGAGGCCTTAACCAAGAACATGCTTGAAGTAGAGGTAAAGCCCTCAAATTTGTCTTCAAATTCCTCTTCAGAAAGATGTGTAGGTTCATTTGAAAAGCACACTAGAGGTATAGGGTCCAAGTTGATGTTAAAAAAGGGCTATGAAGGCAAGGGTTTAGGAAAACATGCATAAGGCATGAATGATCCTATTTTGGTTGAGGAAAGGCCTAAGACGTTTGGTGTAGGCTATGTTCAATCTTATGGCGAAAACACTAAAGCGATGAAGGCTTTTGAGACAACTTCAAAAAGAACTTTTGTTCCAAGTTCTAAACCAAAAACATGTCAAGTTTGTTTTCAAGTTGATTTCCATTGTTTAAAGCCTATGTTGCAGCAATATGTTTGTATACATGCAGCTTATGGCGAGCAAGAGACTTCTGACAGCTATCAAGACATGAAAATTGATGTTAGTCTTCAAAATAAAGTTGGAACCTCTACAAGTTCATCTCATCAATAAGGTAAAAAGGATGGAAATGCAAAGCAACATTTGAGGTATAATTCTTCCCATATTAAAGTTAATTATCTTAATGATAAGCATGGAAATTATACATGCATGAACGGAAGAAAGAGTTGTTGTTCCTATTGTGGTTTGTTTAACCATGAAGTTTCGAGATGATGGAAGAGGATAAAGGCATACAGGAAACAATTGGAGCGAAGGAAACTTGCTCAAAAGGTGCAAAATAATTGCACACATTTTGAGAAGAAGGGAAATTTTGTTGCCCAATGTTGGACATTGCATCCAACCAATCATTCCAAGCATTTGAAGCAAGAGGATAAAAATATTGGTGAAAATGGAACCAAAGATTCCATCATTGAAGTGAGAACAAATGTTTCACATGAAGAATATTTTCAGCAGCAAAAATCGCCATGGAAGTGGCTTGGTAAGAAGTGGTTTGAATTCTTAACTTAGTAAGACATACATTCATTTGTACATATGAAAATTTTAGTCATGTATGCATTTCTGTTGTAATATTATGTTTTTTTGAGCCACCTTGGATCGATGATCAAGCACATGATGTTCAACTACCTTTTATAAATTTCTCGACAGAAATTTCTGGATGAGCAAGGAAGACACAATTCTTCATAGGAGGATAAGAGCATCTAAGGAGGGGAAGTGTTGACTACCTTTGAGTTGGGTTCAAAGGCACTAAGCCATGCAAGGAAAAATGTATGGAGGCTAGAAAGTTGAGTGTGTTGTACTCTCATCTTCTGAATAGATCAAGTTATGGGTCTTTTGGGGTCTAAAAGATTCCCAATGGGGAGGTGTGACCAGATTTGGATCAAGGACCTAAGTGATAGCTCAAATTTCAAAGTGTTAGAAAGCGTGTCGAATCTAAGCAACCGGATAGATCTTGTCTTCTTGATTCCGACACCGCAAATGGTTCGAAAAATCGATGGCGTATGAAGAAGTTATTGCATTTTGAAAAGTCTAGTAAACTGCAAAATTTGGCATTTGACCAGGGTTGATTGGTCAATGGTATAGTTAGAAAAAATAAATTTCCAGGGAATATTCCTGAAATATTCCTAAAATATTCCCCTAAATATTATTTCCGGGCTAGTCATATTTTGACAAGTGGTAGGTGTTGAGGCCTTGAAATTCGCTGCAACAACATGGCAGATGACCACCCGGTCCAAACCTTAAAGCAGTTCCTTTTCCGTTTGGAATGGTGGCTCCGACTGGTTTAACTAGGTCCATTTAACTTCTCTCAATCTCCATTGGCTTAAAATATGACTTTTGTCTACCAATGGGAAAGAGACATCAAATCATTTCTCTTGCTGATCAGGCAAGAAAGTGATCCTTAAGCTAATTTGGGCTTAGCTAGGCCACAACAAAAGTTTTGCCTCTTTGGGAAGAGGACTTTTTAAGCATGTAAAGTTTAATCTAAATGCAATATTATTCTAGGATGCAAGCAAAAGAAACTATTTTAATCCTATCTCAATTAGGCAGATATAGATCTATCCTAAGTGAGAGCAAGATGTTTTAAATAATTGAGATTTAAATATGTTTGTTTTAAATGACTATCAAGCTAATGAAATAGTTCAATTAACTGATATTGTGAATATCAAACAAATTCTATCTAGAGACCTCTTAACTGAAATAATCAATCAACAACACTCAGAGAGTAGTTCTCAAAATGATATTGATTATTTAATCAGTAACTTGAATAATTAAATAATAACATGCGGAAATAATTCACAACATATCACCATTCAATAAATCAGTTTTGTTAGACAAATTTCTGAATAAATAGTTACTTAGAAATCATAATTCAACCCATAAGAGTAGAGATAAATAATAACATAAATTGAAGCAAATTATTCATATCGACAGAAGTGCACAAGTATGCGAATAAATTGACACATTCATGTTATCATAAAATGAAACCAACATTTAAAATAATAGTATTATAAATACTAATTTACTAAGTCCATTTCTCCAACTCTGGTCTCTAAACAATCTTTTACAATGCCTGAACTTCTGCTTTCAGAATCAGAGCTACAGTAGTGCAAGACTCTGTTCGTTATACATAACTCAGAATGTAAAAGAAAAACCTCAATAATATCCAGATATGAGATTCCTGTCCTCCCACCTACAACTATAAATTCCTATTACAAAAGTGCTTTTAGGAATCCAAAATTGTAGAGGAGAGAAGCCCCTATTACATTTTGCAACCAGCTATTTATAATATCTGCAAAGGAATTCTTCATAGGAAAGTTTGTTGAAGAATGGTGTTTCTCAATCAATTTTCATTGGTTCAAATCCTATTATTCAATTGTTGGAGCATTCCTAATGATTGAGATCTTCTTCTTCTCATTTCTTCATTTTTTTTCCTGCAAAAATAAATCAAAAGAAAATTAAAATGGAAAAATAAAACCAAAATGTCAAATCTAGAAATTAAAATAGATCCAATTGAAACTTAATTAATTAAATAATTAAAAAATAAATATAAGTTTTCTTTTGATGTTTGTACTGATATAATTGGCCAAGGATATCATTGACGATTGGATCTGCATTTAGAAGAAGTAGTGGGCAAATTAAAATGCAGAAAATAAAACTCAGAAATTTTATTTTGTTAAAAATTCGGAGCATAATCTTCTGCTGAATTTTAGGCCCAATATATGATCAAATCTGAGAATGAAACAACTTCAGAAATGTTCTCCCTGATTTTATCTATCTAATGAGCCGTCCTGGGCTCATTTGGCCAAGTAAGACTCCATTTACGAGCTTCTAAAGTTGGTGTATTAAAATTGCAAGAAATCTGGCTTTTTTTGATGCTTGGGCTAAAAATAAGAATTTTTAAATTAAATTCCAATCTTAAATTGGATTATGATTATTAATTTATTAATGCTAATTAATTACATTTATGCTATTAATCTGAATTTACTATAAACAGAAATGAATTAATAAAAATAAATGATTTAAATTTATTTAAAATATAAATATATTATATTAATATTATAATTTATTTATATTAAAATTATAATAAAATATTATAATTAAAATATAAAAATTATAATAAAAATATAATATTTATTATATATTAAATAATTAAAAACCAAACATCCACGTGAGAGAGGGAGAGGAGGACTTGGAGAGAGAGAGGTGAGTAAGAGTATGGAGGGATAAGGAGTGTTAATGGAGGATGGAGTTAGGTGGAGGAATAAGTGGAGGGTGAGTGAGGTGAGGGTGAGGTCACGGGAGTCATAAGGAGAATGACAAAACTTTGCATAAAACTTAAAATCCCATCGTATAACCAAAATCGCACATCGCGACTTTTTAAATGACGAGTTTATAGATTTTAATAAATTTGCGATGTCTGACATGCGATATTGCAATATCCCAATTGCAAAGTTTTTTGGAAGGATGTGAAGGGTTGTGAAGTGGGGCCCACGTGGGATTAATCATCCTACAATTTAGACTATAGCCACTTTGCAATTTTGGAATTTTGGGTTTGGCAATTTGTCTTAAAATAACAAGTTGGAGTAAATTACCAAGATCCTGAAATGTATTTTCGTATATTGTAAAATTTAGCCGGGTCATTTTGTAGGACCGTTAATAAAAATGACAAATTAGTAAAAACGAACTAAAAGATAATATTTACAATGAATGACTATTTTAACTACGAGAATTAAAATATTGGTACACTTTATACATGTTTTAACCCAAGCGATAAAAATGATCAAAACTTCAAAGGAGTGTCGTTTACAAACCATTTGACCAAATGGAGCAAAACAAGTATCATTGGAAAGCTTGTAAAAAAATGGATTCAATAAAGCAATCAAAACAAAATTCCGAGGAAGATGAAAAAATCACAAAAAATGTAGGATAATTAACTTAATGAAAATTCTAAAAGGTGTTTAGCCAAAAAATTTGTAGAAAGGATCCCCATTATTTGAAGTACATAAGTCAAAAATGGGGGGGTTGTGTTTTGCCACAACAACAAGGTATAATTCGTCGTTTGGTTGTGCGGTGTTTTTTAGGCCAATGATAAGGCGCCACATGGCCATCCTTGAGGCTGCCACGTGGCCCTTGAACCACATATTAAATTTTTTAGTCGGGGACAGGAGTCGACCCCGCGACCTCCTCAACAGTCCGCCCATGCCCACGCCTTACTTCCCAGGCTACCATTTGGTTCTTAACGTATTGGTCAGCGACTTCTATGTAAGTTTTGGTGAAATCCAATTTGGGGGAGTGGAGGGGCCAACCCCTCCCCATATGTCCATAACCCCAAATCCAGGTGCCAACCATGAACCATCCACAACCGTCGATGTTAAAATGTGTGGTCACATGGTATACAACGGAACTACGACACCAAACTTAATCGACGGCTTCATTACCGCTAACCTCCAAGTTCCAACTGACCATAGATTTCGGGTTGCATGTGATCAACCGAATCAGTTAAGTTAATGCATGGTATTTTAGGTGGATATTTTAGCCAAACGTGCTTTTTGGAGCGAAATTTCCAATTTAAAATCCAACTAACTGAAGTGCTCCATTTTTAGTGGAGATGATTTAGGGGTCATTGGACAAATTTTGTTTGGGATCTATATTGAGCTAGATTTGACCATTCTGGGAGTCTGATTAGTCAATTTCGACTATATCAAACATTTCAGACTCATTGGTGAGGGTTGCAGAGCCGTCAGAGGACTTTTGAGTGAGATTTTACATCAGAGAAGTTCTAGGGGCCAATAGGGCCACCAGGGTGCTATAAAAGAAAGAGGCCCGGCGAGGGCAACCAGAGGTCTTTCTCAGGAATACAATAGTCAATTTTGGATGTTTCATACATTTTGGAACTAATGGTGAGGTTTGCAGAACCATTAAAGGACTTATGAAGGCCGATATTCTTTAGAGAAGTTCTAAGGGTCACTAGGGGCACTAGGTGCCAGTAGAAGAATGAGGCCTAGCCAGAGCAGCTAGTATCCATTCTTAGAAAACCAGTAGTCTATTCTAACTATTTTGAGCCTTATAAATCCACTGGCCCTAGAGCCAAGGGGTGCAACCAGGTGTTGGAGGCAAAACCGAAGCAGCCGGAGGCAAATTTATGCAACTGAATAGTCTATTCTAACTATTTTGGACATTATGAATCCATTAAAGGGATTTTAAGAGCCATTTGGAGACTTATGGAGGTTGAAAAGCCATATGGAAATTTTGGGAAGCCTAAGGCCAACAATGGATGGAGGCCTATATTGGGAAGCCAGTGCTCATTTGGAGCAAATGAATCGCCTATTTTGGGTGTTAGACGTATGATGGATACTGTACAAAAGGGTTAAAGGACAAAAAATGATTTCAGAGGGAGTTAGTGCCACAGAGAAGCTTAGGGAAGCTTAAGGGGACCGACATAAGGAGTCAAGTGTAAGGGAGCCGAGGTTCATCTTCAGATAGATTTCAACCATTCTAGGGATATGATGGTATTCCAAACCCAATTGTACAACATAAATAAGCATTAGAGTTAAGTATTCACTTACCATCTGATCTGATAATGGGTGGATAACTTGAAATGCTTATGCGCAAGAACCTCCCACTTAGTTAAAAAAATAAAATATCTAACTTATACATGACTGTGTGGAAATGAATACTTGAAACAAGTGTATGTTTTTTAACTGTTCAAGTGCTTTAAGAACCTTTTTTTTTTTTTTTTGATATTAAGCATGTGCAACAACCATAAAGTACAGAAAATAAGCATCAACACATAATAACAAATTTAATAAAGGATTTCACCCGAATATCATGGGATACATCTCCTTGAGCGTATGTCAACTGACTTGGCTCTTTGGGATTATGATGGAAAATTTATTTTACAATTTCATAACTCAACTCCAATAGTTATTTGGACTGTACCATTGGGTTTAGAATACCATCATACCCCTGGAATGGCTGAAATCTATCTGAAGATGAAGCTCAGCTCCCTTAAACTTGACTCCTGTTGGTGCCCTTAAGATTCCTTGGGCTTCTCTGTGGCACTAACTCCCTCAAAAATCCTTTTTTGTCCCTAAAAAATTTTCTACAGTCTCTAACATACATCAAACATCCAAAATAGGTTGTTCATTAGCTCAAAATGAGCACAGGCTCCCAAATCTAGGCATCCATCCACTGATGGCCTTAGGCTGCCCGAAACTTCTCTGTGGCTTCTCGACCTTTAAAAGTCTCCAAATGGCTCTGCAAATACCTTCAATGGATTCATAATTTCCAGGATAGTCAGAATATACTATTCACTTGCATAAATTGGCCTCCGGCTGTTCCGGTTATGCCTCCAACACCTGCTGGTACCCCCTAGCTTTGGGTTCAATGAAAGCTTCCTTGAAGCGTCTTGGCCTTTAGAAGTCTTAAAAAGCTTCTGCAAATCCCTGTATTTGATTCAGAAGGCTCAAAATAGTCATAATATACTACTGGTTTGCTGAGAATGGATACTGGCTGCTTTGGATAGGTCTCATTCTCTTGTTGGCACCTAGTGGCCTCTGGAACTTCTCTGAAGCATATCGGACTTTAGAAGTCCTCTAATAGCTCTACAAACTTCACCATTAGTTCCATAATGTCTGAAACATCCAAAATTGACTATTGGATTATAGAGAAAAGCCTCTAACTGCCCTGGCTAGGCCTCTTTCTGTTGTTAGCTCCTAGTGGCCCTAGTGGCCCCTAGAACTTATCTGAAGCTAAATCATGCTCAGAAGTGCTCTAATGGCTCTAAAAATATCACTAATGAGTCTGGAATGTTCAATATAGTTGAAATTTACTATTCACACCCTCAGAATGGTCGAATCTAGCTCAAGATAGAGCCCAAACAAAATTTGTCCAGTGACCCCTAAATCAATTCGACTAAAAATGGAGCACTTAAGTTAGTTGGAGTTTAATTTGGAAATTCCACTCCAAAAAGAGCGTTTGGTCAAAATGTATGCCTAAAATACCACACATTAACTTAACTAATTTTGGTTGAGCACATGCAACCCAAAACCCGTGGTCAGTTGGAGGTTAGTGGTAATGAAGTCGTCAGTTAAGTTTGGTGTCGTGGTTCCATTGTATTCCATGTGACCACACATTTTAATGCTGATGGTTGCAGATGGTTCATGGTCAGAACCTGCTTTTGGGGTTATGGACATATGGGGAGGGGTTGGCCCCTCTACTCCCCCAAATCATATTTCACCAAAACTTAAATAGAAGTCGTTGACCAATAGGTTAAGAACCAAATGGTAGCCCGGGCGGTAAGGCGTGGCCTTGCTGTCGAGGAGGTCACAGGGTCGACTACTGTCCCTGACCAAAAATTTTAATACGCGGTTCAAGGGCCACGTGGCGGCCTCAGGATTGGCCAGGTGGTGCCTTATCATTGGCCCACAAAACACCTTACAACCAAAAAAAGAATTGTACCCTGCCACTTGTCAAAATATGACTGGCCCAGAAGGAATATTTTGAGGAATATTCCAAGAATATTGCAAGAATATTCCCTGGAATATTATTTTTTCTTACTGTACCATTGACCAGCTAACCCTGGTCAAATGCCAAATTTTGCAGTTTACTGGACTTTTCAAAATGTGATAACTTCTTCATACGGTGTCAATTTTTCGAACCGTTCATGGCGCCGGAATCAGGAAGACGAGATCTATCCATTCGCTTAGGTTCGACACACTTTCAAACACTTTGAAATTTGAGCTATCACTTAGGTCCTTGATCCAAATCTAATCACACCTCCCCATTGGGAATATTTTGGACCCCAAAACACTGATTACTTGATCTGTTCAGTAGATGAGAGTACATCACCCTCACGTTTCCAGCCTCCATACACTTTTCCTTGCATGGCTTAGTGAATTTAAACCCAACTCGAAGGTAGTCAACACTTCCCTTCTTGGATGCTCGTCCTCCTATCAAGAACTGTGTCTTCCTTGAAATCCAATGGTTATTTCTTCCTTTTTTGGGGGAACGGAGGGGCTAGCCCCTCCCCATATGGCCTTAAGCCATGACCCAAAATCTAACCCGACCATTAAACAAACAGTCTTCGGCTAATTCGTATGAGTTGTCACATGTGATAGTTATCCACGCAGTTAATCCGCTTCGACATAATCATAACTGCGAAGATATTGGGACATGTTCCCAACCCAAAAACCGTCATAGTTAGCGCTGGTGGATAATCTGGAGGAGCACGCAATTTTTGGCAAAACTTCTATTTTGACTAGAGTTAAGTGCAATTGCTCCATTTTTGGTGGAGCTGATTTAGGGGTAACTGGACAAAAATTGATTAGGCGCTATCTTGAGATAGATTGGTCCATTCCGAGAGTGTGAATAGTAAATTTTGACTTTGTTGGACATTCCAGACTCATTGGTGAGGGTTGAAGAGCCATCAGAGGAATTCTGAGCATGATTTTACTTCAGAGAAGTTCTATGGGCCACTAGGGCCACCGGGAGCCAACAACAGAATGAGGCTTAGCTAGGGCAGCTAGAGGCCTTTCTCAGTAATCCAAGAGTAAATTTTGGATGTCTCAGACATTATGAAACTAATGGTGAATTTTTCAGATCAAGTAGAGGACTTCTAAGGGCCGAGATGCTTCAGAGAAGTTCTAGAGGCCACCAAGGTCACTAGGTGCCAACAGGAGAATGAGGCCTATCCAGAGCAACTAGTATCCATTCTCAGCAAACCAGTAGTCTATTATGACTATTTTGAGCCTTATGAATCCAATGGAGGGATTTTAATAAGCTTTTGAATACTTTTGAAGGCCGAGATGCTTCAGGGAATATTTCAGTGAACCAAGAGCCAGGGGGTGCCACCTGGTGTTGGAGGTGTAATGGGAACAACCAGAGGGAAATTTATGCAAGTGAATAGTCTATTATGACTATCATATAAATTATGAATCTATTGAATGGATTTTCAGAGCCATTTTGAGACTTCTGAAGGTTGAGAAGCCACAAAGAAGTTTCGGGCAACCCAGGCCATCGGTGGATGGAGGCCTATATTGGGGAGCCTGTGCTCATTTTGAGCTAATGAACAACCTATTTTGGATGTCCGATGTATGCTGGAGATAGTAGAAAAGGTTTCAGGGTTAGAAAAATATTTCTGAGGGATTTAGTGCCACAGAGAAGCTTAGGGAAGCTTAAAGGCATCGACAGAAGGATTCAAGTCTAAGGGAGTTGAGGTTCATCTTCAGAGAGATTTCAGCCATTCCAGGGGTATGCTGGTATTCTAAACCCAATGGTATAGTCCAAATAACCATTGGAGTTGAGTTATTAACTTGTAAAAGAAATTTTCCATCATAATTCCAAAGAGCCAAGTCAATTGACATAGGCTCAAGGAGACATAGCCCATGATATTAAGGTGAAATCCTTTTTTAAATTTGTTGTCATGTGTTGATGCTTATTTGCTACACTTTATGGTTGTTTCACATGCTTAATTTTAGCAAAAAAAAATGTTCTTAAAGCACTTAAATAGTTAAAAAACATACACATGTTTCAAGTATTCATTTCCACACAGTGATGTATAAGAATGATATTTTATTTGTTTAACTGAGTGGGAGGTGCTTGCGCATATGCATTTAAAGTTATCCACCCATTTTCAAATCAGATGGTATTAGAGCACTAGGTTTCTTGGTTGATAGAGCACTAGGTTTCTTGCTTGACTTGAAAGGTGTTTAACAGTGCAAAGAATTGAATTGTTTGCAAATTTAATGTTGCTTACAAGCTTGAGTTTGCTAGAGGTGAAGGGTAAGCTACTGATAGCTAAGTCCAAAAGAGGACAAGAAGGAAGAAGGGCTGAAGGAATTCTCCTTACCCAAAGGACCTCAAGGCAACCCTTGAAGCACAATAAGGATTTTTTGCAAAAGGCTGCTTGAAGAAGATCTTGACTCTACAGCCATATTGCTAAGAAGCTTTGTGATTTTTTGTTGAAATTCTTTAGTTCATTGACATAATAATCAAAACTTCATCAAGTGAGGTTTCAATATACTCCTCCTTTACAAGATTCTTTGATGAAATGAAGCGAGACTTCTACAATATGAAGGATAGGGTACAAATTCTGTTTGAAGATAGAAAGGAAAGCACTAGACTTCGCGAGAAATTGGTTGCTATAAAGCAAGAGAAAGAAGCACTTCTTCAAAGAATGCATGAGATGGAGATGCAGCTCCATCAAGCCCAAGAGGCCTTAACCAAACACATGCATGAAGTAGAGGTAAATCACTCAAATTTTTCTTGGAATTCCTCTTTAGATAGATGTGTAGGTTCATTTGAAAAGCACGCTAGAGGTATAGAGTCCAAGTTGATGTTAAAAATGGGATATGAAAGCAAGGGTCTAGGAAAACATGCACAAGGCATGATTGATCCTATTTTGGTTGAGGAAAGACCTAAGAAGTTTGGTCTAGGCTATGTTAAATCTTATGGCGAAAACTCTACATCCATGAAGGCATTTGAGACAACTTCAAAAAGAACTTTTGTTACAAGTTATAAACCACAAACTTGTCAAGTTTGTTTTCGAGTTGATTGTCATTGTTTGAAGCCTATGTTGCAGCAAGGTGTTTGTACACATGCAACTGATGGTGAGCATGAGAGTTCTGACAACTTTCAAGATAGGAACACTGATGTTAGTCTTCAAAAGAAAGTTGGAACCTCTACAAGTTCATCTCTTCAAGAAGGTAAAAAGCATGGACATGCAAAGCAACATTTGAGGTATAATTCTTCCCATAGTCAAGTTGATTATGTTTTTGTTCAGAATGAAAAATATGCATGCTTGAAAGGAAGAAAGAGTTGCTGTTCCTATTGTGGTCTATGTAACCATGACGTTTCAAAATGCTGGAAGAGGATGAAGGCATACATGAAACAGATGAAGCGAAAAAAACTTGCACAGAAGGTGCAAAATACTTGCACACATTGCCAGAGAAAGGGACATGTTATTTCCAAATGTTGGACATCACATCCAACTAATCATCCCAAGCACATGAAGCAAGAGGATAAAAAGATTGGAAAAAGTGGAACCAAAGATTCCATCATTGATGTGAGAATAGATGATTCACATGAAGAAGATTTTCAACAATAAAAATCGCCATGGAAGTGGTTTGGTAAGAAATGGTTTGACTTCTTAGCTCAGTAAGACATACATTCATTTGTACATATGAAATTTCAATTATGTATGCATTTATGTTGAAAACTTACGTTTGTTTGAGCCACCTTGGATCGATGATCAAGGACATGATGTTCAACTACCTTCAATTGAAAATTTCTCACCAGAAATTTCTGAATGAGTTCAAGGAAGACACAGTTCTTGATAGGAGGAAAGAGCATCCAAGAAGGAAAGTCTTGACTAACTTCAAGTTGGGGTTCAAAGGCACTAAGCCAAGCAAGGAAAATTATATGGAGGCTGGAAAGGTGAGGGTGTTTTAGTCTCATCTAATGAACAGATCAGGTATATCAGTCTTTTGGGGTCCAAAAGATTCCTAATGGGGAGGTGTGATTAGATTTGGATCAAGGACCTAAGTGATAGCTCAAATTTCAAAGTGTATGAAAGTGTGTTGAACCTGAGTGACTGGATAGATCTCATCTTCTTGATTATGGTGCCACAAACGGTTCGAAAAACCGACACCGTATCAAGAAGTTATCATGTTTTGAAAAGTCTAGTAAACGAAAAAATTTGGCATTTGACTAGGGTTGAATTTTCAATGGTACAGTCAGCAAAAATAATATTCCAAGGAATATTCCTCAGAATATGCTCCGAAATATTCCTTTCGAGCCAGTCATATTTTGACAAGTGGCAGGGTATAATTCGTTGTTTGGTTGTATGGTGTTTTGTGGGCCAATGATAAGGTGCCACATGGCCAACCTTGAGGCTACCACGTGGCCCTTGAACCGCGTATTAAAATTTTTGGTTGAGGACAGGAGTTGACCCCGTGACCTCCTCGACAGCACGCCCACGCCTTACCACCTAGGCTACCATTTGGTTCTTATCCTATTGGTCAGCGACTTCTATTTAAGTTTTGGTGAAATCCGATTTTGGGGAGTGGAGGGACTAGCCCCTCGGGCCAGCCCCTCCCCATATATCTGTAACCTCGGAACTAGGCACCAACCACGAACCATCCTCAACTGTCGGCATTAAAATGTGTGGTCACATGGTATACAATGGAACCATGACACCAAACTTAACCGACAACTTCATTACCGCTAACCTCCAACTTACTGCAGATTTTGGGTCACATGTGCTTAATACAAATCAGTTAATTTAATGTGCAGTATTTTATGCAGAAATTTTGGCCAAACATGCTTTTTGGAGCGTAATTTCCAAATTAAACTCCAGCTAACTGAAGTGCTCCATTTTTAGTGGAGTTGATTTAGGGGTCACTAGACAAATTTTGTTTGGGCTCTATCTTGAGCTAGATTCGACCATTCAGAGAGTGTGAATAGTCAATTTAAACTTTCTTGGACATTACACACACATTGGTGAGGGTTTCAGAACCATAAAAAGGAATTTTGAGTGTGATTTTCTTTCAGAGAAGTTCTTGGGGCCAGCAGGGCCAGTAGGAGCTAGTAACAAAAAGAGGCCTAACCAGGGCATTTAGAGGCCTTTCTTAGTAATCCAATAATAAATTTTTGATGTTTCAGACATTATGGAACTAATGGTGAGGTTTTTAGAGCTATTAGAGGACTTCTAAAGGCTAGGATGCTTAAGAGAAGTTCCAAAGGCCACTAGGGCCACCAGGTGCAAGCAGGAGAATGAGGCCTATCCAGAGCAACAAATATCCATTCTCAACAAATCAGTAGTCTATTCTGACTATTTTGAGCCTTTTGAATATAATGGAGGGATTTTCAGAAGCTTTTGAAGACTTCTGAAATCCTATATGCTTTAGGGAATTTTTCAGTGAACCCAGAGCCAGGTGGTACCACCAGGTGTTGGAGGCGTAACTAGAACAACCAGAGGTCAATTTATGCAAGTGAATAGTCTATTCTGACTATCCTAGAAATTATAAATCCATTTAAGGGATTTGCAGAGCCATTTTGGGACTTCTGAAGGTCGATAATCCACAAATAATTTTTGGGTAGCTTAGGGCCATCAGTGGATGGAGGCCTATATTGGGGAGTTTGTTCTCATTTTGAACTAATGAACAACCTATTTTGGATGTCTGATGTATGCAAGAGCTAGTACAAAATTTTTCAGGGATAGAAAAGGATTTTTGAGGGAGTTAGTGCCATAGAGCAGCTCAAGGAAGCTTAAGGGCACCAATAATCTAAGGGAGTTGAGGTTCATTTTCAGAGAGATTTTAGCAATTCCAGGGTTATGATGTTATTCTAAACCCAATGGTACAATCCAAATAACCATTGGATTTTAGTTATTAACTTGTAAAATAATTTTTCTATCATAATCCCAAAGAGCCAAGTCAGTTGACAAAGGCTCAAGGAGATGTAGCCCACGATATTCAGGTGAACTCCTTTATTAAATTTGTTGTTATGTGTTGATGCTTATTTGCTGCACTTTATGGTTGTCACATTCTTAATATCAGAAAAAACAAATGTTCTTAAAGCACTTAAAAAGTTAAAAAACATACACCTGTTTCAAGTATTCATTTCCGCACAGTCATGTATAAGCAAGATATTTTATTTGTTTAACCAAGTGGGAGGTGTTTGTGCATAAGAATTTCAAGTTATCCACCCATTATCAGATCAGATGGTATTAGAGCACTAGGTTTATTTCTTGAAAATGCACTAGGTCTCTTTCTTGAGAGAGCACTAGGTTGCTTGCTTGAGAGAGCACTAGGTTGCTTGTTTGACTTGAAAGGTGTTTAAAAGTGCAAATAATTTAACTGTTTGCAATTTGAATTTTGCTTACAAGTTTGAGTTTGAAAGAGGTGAAGGGGAAGCTACTGTTAGCTAAGTCCAGAATAGGACAAGAAGGAAGAAGGGCTAAAGGCATTCTCCTTACCCAAAGGAACTCAAGGCAACCCTTGAAGCACAATCCCTCTTGAGGATTTTTTGCAAAAGAAGCTTTGTCAATTATTTTGAAGCTTTGTGAATTATTGTTGAAGTTCTTTAATTCATTTACATAATGACAAATTATTCAAGTGAGGTTTCAAAATCCTCCTCCTTCACAAGATTATTCGATGAAGAGATGAAGCGAGACTTATACATCCTGAAGGCTAGGGTGAAAATTCTGTTTAAAGATAGAAATGAAAGCACTAGACTTCGTGAGCAATTGGTTACTATGAAGCAAGAGAAAGAAGAACTTCTTCAAAGAATGCATGAGATGGAGATGTAGCTCCATCAAGCCCAAGAGGCCTTAACCAAAAAAATGCATGAACCAGAGGTAAATCACTCAAATTTGTCTTCAAATTCCTCTTCAGATAGATGTGTAGGTTATTTTGAAAAGAACACTAGAGGTATAGGGTCCAAGTTGATGTTAAAAATGGGCTATTAAGGCAAGGGTCTAGGCAAACATGCTCAAGGCATGATTGATCCTATTTTGGTTGAGGAGAGGCCTAAGAAGTTTTGTCTAGGCTATGCTCAATCTTATGGCGAAAGCTCTACAACCATGAAGGCATTTGAGACAAATCCAGAAAGAAATTTTGTTACAAGTTCTATACCACAAACATGTCAAGTTTGTTTTCAAGTTTAATGCCATTGTTTGAAGCCTATGTTGCAACAAGATGTTTGTAGACATGCAGCTTATGACGAGCAAGAGAGTTCAGACAGCCATCAAGAGATGAATATTGATGTTGGTCTTCAAAAGAAAGCTAGAACCTCTACAAGTTCATCTCCTCAAGAAGGTAAAAAGGATGCACATGCAAAAAAAAAATTGAGGTATAATTCTTCCCATAGTCAAGTTGATTATGCTTTTGATAAGCATGAAAAATCTGCATGCTTGAATGGAAGAAAGAGTTGTTGTTCCTATTGTGGTATGTGTAACCATGATTTTTCAAAATGGTGGAAGAGGATGAAGGCATACAAGAAACAGATGAAGCGAAGGAAACTTGCACACATTGCTAGAAAAAGGGACATGTTATTGCCAAATGTTGGACATTGCATCCAACTAATCATCCCAAGAACATGAAGCAATAGGATAAAAACACTCGTGAAAGTGGAACCAAATATTCCATCATTGATGTGAGAATAGATGTTTCACATGAAGAAGATTTTCAGCAGAAAAAATCACCATGGAAGTGGTTTGGTAAGAAGTGGTTTGACTTCTTATCTCAGTAAGACATACATTCATTTGTACATATGAAAATTTCAGTTATGTATTCATTTCTGTAGAAAACTTACGTTTGTTTGAGCCACCTTAGATCGATGATCAAGGACATGATGTTCAACTACCTTCAATTGAAAATTTCTCGCCAGAAATTTCTGAATGAGTTCAAGGAAGACACTGTTATTGACAAGAGGACAAGAGAATCCAAGAAGGGATGTGTTTAATACCTTCAAGTTGGGTTCAAAGGCACTAAGCCATGCAAGGTAAAGTGTACGGAGGTTGGAAAAGTGAGGTCACTATATTCTCATCTACTGAACATATAAGGTAATCAGTCTTTTGGGGTCCAAAATATTCCCAATGGGAAGGTGTGATTAGATTTGGATCAAGGACCTAAGTGATAACTAAAATTTCAAAGGGTTTGAAAGTGTGTCAAACTTGAGCGATGGGATAGATCTCGTCTTCCTGATTCCGGCACCGTAAACGGTTTAAAAAACTGACACCGTATGAAGAAGTTATCGCGTTTTGAAAAGTCCAGTAAACTGTAAAATTTGGCATTTGAACAGGGTTGGATGGTCAATGGTACAGTCAGCAAAAATAATATTCCAGGGAATATTCTTGCAATATTCTTTGAAATATTCCCCAAAATATTCCTTCTAGGCCAGTCATATTTTGACAAGTGGCAGGGTAGAATTCGTTGTTTGGTTGTACTGTGTTTTGTGGGCCAATGATAAGGCACCACGTGGCCAGCCCTGAGGCTGCCACATGGCCCTTGAAATGCGTATTAAAATTTTTGGTCAAGGACAAGAGTCGACCCCGCGACCTCCTCGACAACACGCCCACGCCTTACCACCTGGGCTACCATTTGGTTCTTAACTTATTGGTCAACATCTTCTATTTAAATTTTGGTGAAATCCAATTTGTAGGAGCGGAGGGGCCAATCCCTCCCCATATGTCCGTAACCCTAGAACCAGGTGCCAACCATGAAATTTCTACAACCTTCGGCATTAAAATGTGTGGTCACATGGTATACAATGGAACCACGACACCAAACTTCACCGATAGCTTCATTACCGCTAACCTCCAACTGACCGCGGATTTTGGGTTGCATGTGCTCAACCGAAATCAGTTAAGTTAATGCACGGTGTTTTAGGTATAAATTTTGGCCAAACGTGATTTTTTGAGCAGAATTTCCAAATTAAACACCAACTAACTGAAGTGATCCATTTTTAGTGGAGCTTATTTAGGGGTCACTGGACAAATTTTAGGCTCTATCTTGAGCTAGATTCGACCATTCTGGGAATGTGATTAATCAATTTCAACTATCTCAGGCATTCAAGACTCATTGGTGAGGGTTTCAGAGCCATTAGAGGAGTTATGAGTGAGATTTTGCATCAGAGGAGTTCTAGGGGCCACTAGGGCCACCGGGGGCCAGCAGTAGAAAGAGGCTTAGCTAGGGCAAATAGAGGCCTTTCTCAGGAACCCAATAGTTAATTTTGGATGTTTTAGACATTATGGAACTAATGGTGAGTTTTGAAGAACCAACAGAGGAATTCTGAAGGCCTATATTCTCTTGAGAAGTTCCAAAGGTCACTAGGGCCACCAGGTGCCAGCAGGAGAATGAGGCCTAGCTAGAGCAACCAATATCCATTCTCAACAAACCAACAGTCTATTCTAACTATTTCGAGCCTTATGAATCCAATGGAGATATTTTTAGAAGCTTTTGAAGACTTCTAAAGGAGGATGAGATGCTTCAGGGAAGTTTTCAGTGACCCTAGAGCTAGGGGTGCCACCAGGTGTTGGAGGCGAAACCGGAGCAGACGAAGGCCAATTTATGCAAGTGAATATTATATTCTGACTATTTTTGACATTCTGAATCCATTGAAGGTATTTTCAAAGCCATTTGGAGACTTTTGGATGTTGCAAAGCCACAGGGAAGTTTCGGGCAGCCTAGGGCCAACAATGGATGGAGGCTTATATTGGGAAGCCAATGCTCATTTGGAGCAAATGAAAAACCTATTTTGGGTGTCTGATGTATGTTGGAGACTGTAAAAAAGGTTTTGCGGACAGAAATGGATTTATGAGGGAGTTAGTGCCACAAAGAAGCTCATGGAAGCTTAAGGGCACCAACAAAAGGAGTCAAGTTTAAGGGAGCCAAGGTTCATCTTTAGAGAGATTTCAACCATTCCAGGGATATGATGGTATTTTAAACTCAATGGTACATCAGAAATAACCATTGGATTTAAGTATTTACTTGTAAAAGAAATCTATCATCATAATCCCAAAGAGACAAGTCAGTTGACATAGGCTCGAGGAGACATAGCCCACGATATTCAAGTGAACTACCTTATTAAATTTGTTGTTATGTGTTGATTCTTATTTGCTACACTTTATGGTTGTTGCACATGCTTAATATCAACAAAAACAAAACTTCTTACAGAACTTAAATAGTTAAAAAAAATACGCCTCTTTCAAGTATTCATTTCCGCATAGTCATGTATAAGCAAGATCTTTTAATTGTTTAATTGAGTGGGAGGTGCTTGCGCATAAGAGTTTCAAGTTATCCACCCATTTTCAGATCAACTGCTCTCTAACGACCTGCGTCACCCCTGAAATTCTTACGTTGCCCATGTGCTGCCTTGAATGGGCCTTCGTTAGCCCTGCATGGCTCCTGCTGCCTCTGTGCCACCTCTACGTGGCCTCTGCTGGATTGCGTGGCTCTAGGTTGCCTCTATGCTGCTCGGAATGCTGCCTCTCTTCCGTTTTTGTACTCTTGGGCTAGGATCAGATCATCCCCTTGCAAATAATTCCCCTCACTGCACTGCAAAATCCTCTTGAAATTATTAGCAAACCACGCCCTCAAATTTCAGCTTAGATTAAGTGCTCTGCCAATGTGCGTGTACTCCAACTGATCCCAAGACCTTCTCTTATAATTTTCACATTGGGAAACCAACGATTGTGATCTAATATCTAATTGATGGCTAAGATTAGAAGCTACTTGTGTAATATTCCTAAATTAGCACACAGCTAATTGGAATATTAAATTTTGATTTTTCTCTTAGATAGAGGAATAAGAGGGTATGGAGACTCATAAATATCCTTAGTAGGAATAAAAGACACTCCTATTGTGAATGAAGGTCATATAAAAGCTAGATTAAAGACCCTTAGGTGTGAAAAGGGGTTGGAGCATGTTTAATAGGTCAACTTTAACCAAATCAAACAACACTGTTATGGAGGAGTGGCATTAATGGTGGGACAACACAGTGTTGGAGGGAGATTGATTGCATGATGGTGGAAACCCTAATGAGTGGGACCAAAGGTGAGAAGGATCACGTTGTTTATAAGGAAGAGGGTTGCATCCATATGGGAGGAGGTTATGATTATTATTTGTATATGTCTGTTTAGACTTTATTGCTCCCTTCAGCTATTTAGCTAAGTTTGTAGTGCTGTTTAGCACAGGTTGTTCCCGAGCAGGAATCCCACCTCTTCCCTTGAGAGACCTCTTGGGAGAGTATTGATCTATCATTTCCACACATTCAAAATTTTTGCCAAGCTTCAGTCTTCAACTACAACGCAGTTTCTATTCAGATTTGTGTTGTGTTGCAGGGTGTTGTAGTGGAGGGTTGAGAAACCGACTTTCTGAGCTAGTTTTTCATAGGAGGAAGGATTCCTTATCTTGGGAGATTAGCAAGGAGGGTTTTTTATCACATTTCAGATATTTGGAACTAGGCCAACCTATCTCCATCATTCACAATGCAATTTCAGCTGGGAATTGCATTATTTTGGAGGGCAGTTTTAGAGGAGGATCTATTGGCTCTTTTAGAGTGTTTTCCTGTAGGTGAAGGGTTCATCCTTTTATTGGAGGAGACCCTTGAGGAGATCTACATCAGATCCATATTATTTCAACCTTCTATTTTTAGGAGCTTCAGTTGCAGTGACTCTTCAGCCCTAGGCCTATAGATCACCATTTGTATTTAGGGGTGTATTTCCGGAAACCCTTCCCGGGTTCTCTTGGAAAGGTGTCTAAGAGGCTAGATCTTCACTCCTAGCATTATTTGAGCTATATAACATCAGATCTATATTGATTCATCTTTATGAAGAATTTTAAGCCCTAAAACTGCATTTTCTAAGCTTAGGGCATTTGTATGCCAAATATTTCTCATGTGATGGCATATTTTTCTTGTAGAGGCTTGTTTTGTATTGCTTGAATGACTTGATCCTCAAGATCTTGTGCCTATTATTTGCTGATATGTTTAATAAGATGGTTGTAAATTTGTATCATATCATGGTGTGTTGATTTATTCATTTTTATTTCCATTATTGTGTTCATATATCTTTGCTTCCCCATTTGGGAATACTATAGTGGTATCAGAGCATAATCTTGGCTCAGCCTGTGGATCTCAGCCATTATGCTATCAGAAGAATAAGAAGAAGGAGAAAGAGATCATAATGGTGGAAAGAATGAGTTTTATCTCATCTCTTTTCAGATCTAAGAAGGACCTCACCAAGGAGGTCAAGCAAAGGAAAATGGAGAAAAGGAGTGAAACCACACTAGGGTTTCAAGATGAGGAGGGTCCATGTACTTCCTATCAGCAAAAAGAAGATCCGGTATTGTATAGAACTCCAAAGAAACATGATATGCCCTTTTATTTTGAATACAAGAGGCATGGAGATGAAGGAAAATTAGATCATGAGATTCTAAGTGAGTATCTTGCAGAATATAAATCTCAACCTAGAGCTTTCAAGGAGAATCTAACTCTCCCACAGTTCATTCAACTCAAAGAAGAAAGGAGACCTCACAACAATAGAAGAATAAAGGGAAATATATTTTTATTATATACCTTTGATGGGTCATCCTCATGCACAGCAAGAGCTTGGGGAATGAGGTTGGATGCATTTTTCCTACTATATCCAATGGTAGAAAGGGAAGTTGTTGAGATTGCAGCGCTGCAGCTTGAGGGTGAAGCAAACATTTGGTGGTTCAGCCATTTGAGTCATGCAAGAGTGACTGCATATGCAGATTTTTCTCAAAGGTTGATCAAGAAGTTTGACAAGAAGAAATCATAGGAGAAGAGACCTTCACCACCATTTTCTGCAGGAGCACTTGCATAAGGAGAAATAACGTTTTCACCTTTGCAAAGTGGTCTTGATCACTTGACAGTTAGAGCACCATGCACTACTCTGGAGATGCAGAGGATGAGACTTGTACCAGCGCTGATGTAGCCATAGAAGAGCATCCAGCATCATCAATAGTTGGGGAAGCCATCACACTGGAAGGAGGAACCCTTATAGCAGTACAAGATGTTCCCAAGCTTTATCAAGGTATGCATATGTTTCCACTTTCTATTATTTCAGCACATCATATGAAGGATTGTGGGAATGAGCCATTGCATGACCTAGGGTAAAAGTACATTGCTGATTTGGAGTGGTAGACTATCACTGCGCTGAGCAACCTTGATTTCTTCAAGGAGGATATATACAATCATATTAGTGTATCATTGTTGAGATGCACACAACTCTTGGCGTTGGAGTGTAGATTCTTGGAGGATGGGATGGTTATTGTCATGAACCATGCAATGCAAAACTATGTGTTCAAAATTGGGCATGATCTTGAGACAACAGTTGCACCATTATGGAGATAAACAACACTGTCATTAAGCAGCAGTGGTGAGTTGGGGGCCGAACCATTATTGGAGCATTCCAATTACCTTTCTACATGCATAACAGAGGGGAGGCAGATGATTGATGGAGGGCATCTTATGAGGGATGACATCTTCCATAATTATGATGGGTACTTCTTGATGATCACTTCACATTTTGATGAGAAGTTTTTTCCTACCACTTATTTGGATCCTTATGGGGTCAACTTGGTCATTGATGAGTGGTCTTCAATTGGATATCTCCAGGAGATTGCATTTCAACATCCCATGAAATGCAAAGATAGAAATCTGATTTGGGAGGATGGTATTATTCATTGGAGGGATGCCAATTTTGTGCATGATGATAGACACTCACCATTGGTTGGATGGGTGATGTTAATGAACAAGAGGCTGAAAATCCACTTGCAGATCTATGACACAGGGCAACAGGATGCAAGGTTTCTTTGGTTACTATTGAAAGAGTTTGTTCATCATATGACACATTCTATTTCAAAGATTAGGTTGGTGGATGGAACTTGGCATGGCACTTACATCATATGGTAGCAAGGAGTTTGGATGTATTGGGGTGATGTGATATCTTTCATGTCAACCATCATGTTGTTGCTCCATAGTTTATATGGTGATGGTGTGGGGAGGCAAGAAGAGTTGTTGTTGTTTTGGTTGTCCTTGGGAGAGTATGGACTGATTTTCTTCCATACTTTGCATAATGTTGCAGGAGTAGGCGATGGCACTATCATGGTGCAAAGGGGATAATTCTTAGCCTTGGAGGATCAGGAGGCACTTCCACTTTGGAAGGAATCTCCCCTATATAGAAGAATTATGATTGATGACTTTGACATGTGGTATGTCAAAGGATGGAGCTATGAGATGACAAGAGCCTTGTCACAAAGGCCAACAACACTGTCACTTGGGAGCTTGAGTTTGTTGATGGAGTGTTCCTAGGATCACTTCACATATGATGCACTTGATGAACAAGTAGGAGATGAGAGTGATGGAGTAGTGGATGGAGACATCTATTACCATGATATGATCTTCTTGACTTGGAAGAAAGATCTTCATGTAGCATATAGTTCATTCCTCTTCATGGGAGTATGCCATACCACTATGGGGGGCTCATTCATGGATCTCATTATCATCTTACTCTTAGTACATGGTAAGAATTGTGTTTTTTCACTTATTGATTATCTAACACAGTATTTGCATTCTCTTACCATCTCTATATAGTGCATTGCCCCACAAGAGGGGAAGCCTCTATTTGGGCTTCATGGTAATTTTGGGACCAACATCTATGATGGAGAGAACTATTTATTGTATGGCTTTGGGCAAGTGTTGTACTATTTCTTGTATGTTCAGTTGATATACAATGCCATTTACTATTCATTAGTAAGTGTGATGACATGCACAACTAGCAATTTGTTGGGAGACAGCTTGCCACATCATGTTCTGAAATTGCAGTTGGTAAAACTGCGCTGTGACTACTTGAGAAACTGTTGGTACCTTCCAGCACTGTGTAAAACCTTAAGTATTTCTCTCAGTTGGATTCCATATGATGATAATGTCATATTCATTTTATATGGGATAATTTGGGCAAGAACCAAAGAGTGGGTCTTTGAGGATCCTATTGCCTTTTTGCTTCATGAAGGAAACATTATTGCAGCCCATATTCAGCAACAACTCTACACTTATCATAAGTGGAGAGAAAGATAGCATGGGATGGACAATTTGATCCATCATATTCAGCTATACAGCCCACCTTCTTTGCAGGAGCCTAAGGTGGAGGGTATGTTTCATGAGTTTCCATGTTGGAGGGTGACTCACTTCTTGTGGATGATAGCTTGGGGATAGAGGATTGACATGGGAATGATAGTTCCCAATATATTTCATTTCCATGCCTCAAGAAGGCCTCTAGACCACACATAGTTGCTTCCATGGATGTCCCACTTGTTCATGATGAGACCCACTTGGAATTCTCACCAAAGGCATACTTATACACTTGGGAGGAGCAACTTGGAGACTTATTGATGAGACAACATCTTGTTCATTGGAAGAAGTTATCACATGAGGATGTTACAGGAGGAAGAGGAGAAGCTCTTCAGTTCTATCCTTACAGTTGCTTGAGGACAAGCAACATTTGGGAGGGGAGGGCTGTAATATTCCTAAATTAGCACACAACTAATTGGAATATTAAATTTGGATTTTTCTCTTAGATAGAGGAATAAGAGGGTATGGAGACCCATAAATCTCCTTAGTAGGAATAAAAGACATTCCTAGTGCGAATGGAGGTCATATAAAAGCTGGATTGAAATACCCTTAGGTGTGAAAAGGGGTTGGAGCATGTTGAATAGGTCAACTTTGACCAAATCAAATAGTGTTGTTATGGAGGAGTGGCATTAATGGTGGGACAACGCAGTTTTGGAGGGAGATTCATTGCATGATGGTGGAAACCCTAATGAGTGGGACCCAAGATGAGAAGGCTCACATTGTTTATAAGGAAGAGGGTGGCAACCATATGGGAGGAGGTTATGATTATTATTTTGATATGTTTGTTTAGAATTTATTGCTCCCTTTAGTTGTTTAGCTAAGTTTGCAGTGTTGTTTAGCATAGGGTGTTCCCGAGGGGGAATCCCACCTCTTCCCTTGAGAGGCCTCTTGGGAAAGTATTGATCTATCATTTCCACACATCCAAAATTCTGGCCAAGCTTCAGTCTATAGCTACAGTGTAGTTTCTGTTCATATTTGTGTTGTATTGCAGGGTGTTGCAGTGGAGTGTTGAGAAACCCACTTTCTGAGCTAGTTTTTCATAGGAGGAAGGATTCCTTCTCTTGGGAGACCAACAAGGAGGGTTTTTGAGCAAATTTCAGATCTTAGGCACCAGGAAAACCTATCCCCATCATTCACAACGTAGTTTCAACTAGGAATTGCATTATTTTGAAGGGAAGTTTCAAAGGAGGATCTATTGTCTCTTTTAGAGTGTTTTCCTGTAGGTGAAGGGTTCAACCTTTCATTGCAAGAGACCCTTGAGGAGATCTATCCATATTGTTTTAGCCTTATATTTTTATGAGCTTCAGTTGCAGTGACTCTCTAGCCCTAGGGCTGTAGATCACCATTTGTATTTAGGGGTGTATTTCCTGAAACCCTTCCCAGGTTCTCTTGGAAAGGTGTCTAGGAGGCTAGATCTTCACTCCTAGAATTATTTGAGCTATATAACAACAGATCTATATTGATCCATCTTTATGCAGCAGTTTATTCCATAAAAATGCGCTGTCTAAGCTTATGGAATTTGTATGCCAGCTATTTCTCATGTGATGGCATATTTTGCTTGTAGAGGCTTGTTTTGTATTGCTTGAGTGACTTGATCCTCAAGATCTTGTGCCTATTTTTTGCTGATATGTTTAATAAGATGGCTGTAAATTTGTCTCATATCATGGTGTGTTAATTTATTCAATGTTATTTCCATTATTGTGTTCATATTTTGCTTCTTCCTCATTTGGGAATACTACAACTTGATCCACGTCACTTAAGTCATTCTCATCACATGTTTAATTTAATTCAATTTAATCGTTTAATTTTCCTAAGTTAGACTTAGGTTCCTTAATTAAAAATATTAATTATTTGAATATCTCTAAAACGTGATGGAATTTCCCCAAACTCTTTCTGGGTCTTGGATATCTCATGTACTCCACCTCCTCCACAAAATTTGGGATCTAGGTCACATACGATTCTACCCAAAAATCTCAACACTCCCTCTTAGCGAGGAATGTGCTCTAGAAATACAATCACCTCAAAGTACTGATCTAATCTCTAACATCGGTCTCCGCACTGATTCTAGGCCTTCTACCCTTCATCACTGCATTGTTGCTGCTCTCTATACTTCTGCCCATAAATCTGCCACCGTCACTGCTACACCTGTACTGCAGCTCCCTCTCAATTTGCTGCATCATGTTGAAGATTGCAACAAGAAACAATGAAGGAGGCATCCTGAAACATCTTTCTAGATCCTAGTTGGAAAGTGATCAGCTAAACTAGGTGGAGGCCACACAGGTGATTTTTGTTGCAAAGTCTATTTTTAGACTATGTCTATTTTTAGACATATGGATCATGGTCTATGAGTTGCAGGATGCTATTTATGGATGATTGGTCAAGTTGGTAAATAGTGGACCTCTATTTTTAGACATTCAGGCGGTTTCTATTTTTAGACTGCCGGGCTAAAAATAGAACAGTCAAATATTATTTACCCTTAATAATATTTGGACTATAAACTTCAGTTTATCCTCTTGGAGCACTTCAGTTTGACCCCCGGAGGTGGGGCATGCAGCTGACATAAGAAAATTCGAATTTCCTATGGGTTAGTTGAGCTATTGCATGGTTGACTTCAGTTAGACTCATGTGGCAGAGTTTTGGTGGAGTTGATTAAGGAGTTAATGGAGATTGTGTTCCGGTTAACTAGTTTAACTAGTTATGATTAGTTTAACTTGTGATTATGCTAGAGATGAGTTGTGTGAATTAATTATTAATTAATTCACTAATTATTAACTCATTATTCAACTAAAGAACACATCAGTTAACAGCAGTGCATGGACAGTTCAGTGGAGACCAGTGTTAGAGGTGGGTGAAAGGGTGGAGTCTACTATCAGTTGTGACTATAATGTGCATGAGATTTGCACAATCATTGGAGGAGATTGCCAATGAGGATTACGCAATTAAAGCCAAGGGAATTCGAATTCATTCCATTCCATTCTCTCATCTTGGATTGCGCAGTAGAGGCAGGCAAACAGTGGAGGAGTTTTGAACCCGTGACTTGTTCAAAACTGAGCTAGTTTGTGTGTAACTTTTGGAGACAGTATAGAGTACTTGTGAGGAGTATTGTACTAAGATTGTTACATGATTCTTCTTCATTATAATATACATACAGTAGGGGGTTTTAAGATGTAAGCTTTCCCCGGTATACATACTGTGTTATATGTGTTGACTTTCTATGTGCACATGTGAATGTTTTCAATACCGCTTGTTGTTTTTATTTCTGCATGTGATGATTAATGCGTAGAAGAGATTATGTGTTATGTATGAAGCTCAAATAGTATGTGACCAGGATAATCTCAGTGAATAACTCAACAAATTATTCAAATTTCTACATGGTATCGGAGCTATATTGATCATCAGATCTATTATGGTGATTACAAACTTATTTCGGTAGAAAGAGTCTGTAAGCGGGCTAGGTAGCCTCTGGATCCATCCTTTCTCTGAAAGGTGATATATCCAGTAAATTCCCCTACATTCGATCTCTGTGCTAGAAATAATTTGTTCTCAAGTGTAGATCGGAAGCGGTTGAGTTTTCAGCTTGTGGAATTCGAATTGAAGAATTGTTTTTCTTGGTGTCAAAAGCAAAGATGTCTTTCGTCGGATTGCGATTGGAGTATGCCTTGGAAGGCAGCTCGAATTATATTGCATGGAAAGATAGGATGGAGGCAGTGTTAGATGAAAATAGGCTATTGGAATTCATAGAGAAAGAAATTCCAAAGCCTACTTCTACGGATGCTGCTGTGATTGAAGCTTGGCAAAAGAAGACAGAAAGGTGTCGAAGGATTCTGTTGGAGGGCCTGAAGGATCACATAGTATCCAGCCTGCATGGTAAAGCTTCTCCATTATTGATGTGGAAAGCTTTGATAGAATTATTCCAGAGCAAGAGTGACCAAAGGAAGTTGGCACTCAAGGATAAACTTAGGAAAATAAAGATGGAGAAGAATGACACTATTCCGGTATACTTGACAAAGTTTGTCCACTGCAGGGATGAGCTTGGGAGTGTAGGAGTTAGTGTGGATGATGAGGACTTGGTGAGCTTGGCTCTCCTTGGTCTTCCGAAGAGTTGGCATTCCTATGAGGATTCTGTCAATGGTCGGGAGAAATTTCCAGGATGGGAGCGACTTTGGTCGGATCTTGTGCAAGAGGAGATAAGGCGGAGTACCAGGGATGGATCTTCATCAAAGGTATCTGATGAAGAGGATTGCGCTTTGGCTGCAGAAGCAAGGAAGGGGAAGGGCAAGAAGAATGCTTCTTAATCCGGCGTGGATGGTAAAGAGCGTGACATGTCCAAAGTGAAGTGTTTTCACTGTCATGATCATGGACATTACGCCACGAATTGTCCACAGAAGAAGAAGAACAAGCAGGCTGCTGGAGCTGCAGCTGGTGAGGCTCTTGCCTCGCAATTTGAGCTAGACTTCTCATTGATCGCATGCATGGTGTCTAGTGCATTGGGATCGGGGTGGTATTTTGATAGTGGCGCTTCCTTTCACATGACGGGAGATGCGAATCTTTTCAGTAACTTGGTGGAGAAAGATCTCCAGTTGCATGTTGAGTTGGGCGACGGTGGACGATACAATGTGACCGGCATTTGTACCATAATATTTCAGAGGGAGTCAGGTAAAATCATTCTTTTACAAGATGTATTGCATGTACCAGGTCTAACAAATAATTTAATCTCAATCGTAATGTTAGAGGATAAAGGGTCTGAAGTTGTCTTCAGAGAAGGAAAAGTTTTCCTTCGGCACAAGGCAATGGGACAAGTCAAGAAGGTTGGGATTTGGGCAAAGAATCTCTACAGACTTGAAGTAGATGGGATGTCTATGGAGCTTCCTACTATTGGGAAGTGCAAGAAAGACATGCAATTGATGCTTGAGAGGGAGAAATTTTTGCATGCAGAAAATAGTGAACCTCGGGATGTGGAGCAGCCACAAGATGAGGATCATGGAGTGGAAGAAACCACTCATGCAGAGAAATTTCGTGCCAGATGGGCAGAGGGAGTGCATGCAGCTATACCACCAGGTGAGAGGTGGGGCGACATGCATGATTAATCCCAAGAGGAGATTTATGGGCAAGATTCATTGAGATGGTGTGGATATCATGAATTGAACACAGCTACGAGTACACGGTGCGAGCGGTAACGCAGTCGATTTGGATTGATGCGGGAAGATCAAAGTGGCAGTGTCGAGATGCGGAAGCGTGGATGGAGGTTGTTGACAGAGGTACGAGTGCATGGGTGCAACAGTTCAACAGCGCAGTGGTTCCTGATGACATGTGCAATTGGTACCAGCAGAAGTCGAAGACTTTGATGATAGATGCATGGAGTTGCATGGCGCATCAGACTGATTGAGTTGTTTGGAGCCTATTCAGTTTCGAAGATGTTGCATACAAAGGGTGCATGGCGCATGCATGGAGTTGCATGGTGCATGCATGAGTTTGCATGGCGCATGCAAAGGGTGCATGGCGAATGCACGGAGTTGCATGTCACGTACGTAAGGTTGCATGGCGCTTGTGAAAGATCGCGAAGCGAATGCTGTGGGTGCACATCACGCATGCAAAGAACGGTCCTTTCTTGTTGAGAGGAGTGTTGAAAATTTCAACAAGAAACGATGAAGGAGGCATCACAAACATCTTTCTGAATCTAGTTGAGAAGGTGATGCTAAACTGAGTGGAGCCACCTCGAGGTGATTTTTTGTACATGAAAATCTATTTTTAGACATATGGATCATGGTCTATGAGTTGCAGGATCCTATTTGTGGATGATTGGTCGAGTTGGTAAAAATAGATAGACCTCTATTTTTATACATTGGGCGGTTTCTATTTTTAGACTGCCGGGCTAAAAATAGAACAGTCAAATATTCATAACCCTTAATAATATTTAGACTATAAACATTATCTTATCCTCTTGGAGAGCACTTAGGTTAGGAGCTACGGATGTGGCACATGCGGTGGCGAGAAGGAAATTCCAATTTCTTGTATAGGTTGGTTAGGCTATTGTGGTTGACGACTTCGATTTAGAACTCGTAGCCAAGCGAGGTTTGGTGGAGTTGATAGGAGCAGGTTGGTGGAGTTGTGTTCGGTTTAACTTAGTTGAACTAGTTGTATTTAGTCTAACTGATAAATACACTAGTGATGAGTGGTGTAAATTAATTATTAATTAATTCACTAATTATTAACTCATTATTCAACTAAAGAACACATCAGTTAACAGCAGTGCATGGACAGTTCAGTGGAGACCAGTGTTAGAGGTGGGTGAAAGGGTGGAGTCTACTATCAGTTGTGACTATAGTGTGCATGAGATTTGCACAATCATTGGAGGAGATTGCCAATGAGGATTGCAAAGTTAAAGCCAAGGGAATTCGAATTCATTCCATTCCATTCTCTCATCTTGGATTGCGCAGTAGAGGCAGGCAAACAGTGGAGGAGTTTTGAACCCGTGACTTGTTCAAAACTGAGCTAGTTTGTGTGTAACTTTTGGAGACAGTACTGAGTACTTGTGAGGATTATTGTACTGAGATTGTTACATGATTATTCTTCATTATAATATACAGACAGTAGGGGGTTTTCAGCTGTAAGCTTTCCCCGGTATACATACTGTGTTATATGTGTTGAATTTCTATGTGCGCATGTGAATGTTTTCAATACCGCTTGTTGTTTTTATTTCCGCATGTGATGATTAATGCGTAGAATAGATTATGTGTTATGTATGAAGCTAAAATAGTATGTGACCAGGATAATCTCGGTGAATAACTCAGCAAATTATTCAAATTTCTACACATCATGCTGCCCATAGCACTGCCACTGCTAACTGCTACACTGCAAATCAGTTGCTGAGAAATAAGCAACTGAAGGACCCCTTCCGAATGATAGACAAGTCATTCGGGTTGCATCTCATCACTAAAGCTCCTTAGGCTATTTTTCTGCGCTGTCCTCTTGAAGCCACTACGTTGTTGTAGCTCTGCACTACGTAAGCATGCCTCCTATGTGTTGATGAAGTCCCATCATCCCCTCTGCGATGCTGCCTCTACGTTGTTGTTGCCTTTGCACTGAGATTCTCCCTCTACAATGTGCAACTCTGCCTCTGCTCCATATGTGATCCTTTGTACCCACTACTCCAGTCATTCTTTCTACTGTCTTAAGGCTCCACCGCCACTCTATAGCTGCTCTATAGATCAATATCACCCCACTTTCGTTGCTCATGAGCACTCATGGCTACATCATCATTAGAGCCATAGCCTTCTTTAGCTTCCGCAACCTTGGAACTTGAATCTTCCTTGTCCTTCTTCCTTATAGGACAATTGCTAGCGAAGTGTCCAAGTTCACCACATTGGAAACATTTGATCTTAGATATATCACTCTTCTTTTTCCCTTGCTGCTTCTTAGATGCTAGGGCTGCATCTTCCTCTTCCTCCTTCACTTTTCTTGATCCGGTGCTGGCTTGTCTCTTGGTCATTCGAAAAATTTCCTCTTGTCAGAGGATAGCTCACATATCGTCCCAGTTTGGAAGGTCCTATCTGCCCAATATGCTTTGGAGAGGCATTTCCCAATCCTCTGTGACTGCATTTAGATAATTCCTCGCCATGAAATCATCATCAACCTTGACCCCTATGGCAATTGACTGTTCTCGAATCTCCTACAACCTGAAGAGAAAAGGATTTATTTCCTCTCCCTTTTTCATCAGAAACAATCTCATCTAGTTCTCCAGAAGCATATTCTTCTGAACATATTTCCCTTGATACAGTATGGTTAAAGCTTTCCACATTTCGTTAACCATATTATTCTCGACTATGTGTGGGACCACATGATACTTAACCCCATCCATGATGAAGCGCATGGCATCTGATGCTGCTTCATTATGCTTCGCGAGAAGAGTAGCATCGATTGGTGTGGCCAAGACGCCAAGACACTCTCTACATGCTCCCGTATACTATATGCCTCTAGGACTGTCAGGATTCTAGCCTTCCAGATAGAAAATTTGGACAGGTCATCCAACCTATCCTGATCACTCAGTATGTGTGGCATCATCTGCTCAGAAATAATTTGTCCGAACATATCCTCCTCTCCCTGCTTCTGTTGCTACCCTCAACAGAAACTCAGATCTAGGGTCCTTGGTGAGAAAGGCACCCTCTAATCCCTCTTACAACTGATATCCTCCCTGGGAAATCTGCCAAATATTTTGAATCAGCCCTCTTCGATTACCCTACGATCAATCCTAAAATTTATTTTGCAAAAATCTGCTGAGTGGCTATTCTCCTCCCACTCTTTGTCAACTTAGCTAGGTACGATTCTGAACCAACATAATCTCCACCACACCAGCAACTGCTAAATATCTGAAGCTCTGCTTCTGGACTTTGAAAACTCTATACATCACTTTGAAACTGGACCGTGTCCCTCTGGCTGGCTTTTGCTTGAGCATAATGGCTCAGCGTAGCCTCTGCGCAACAAAAACTGCTCCTTCATGCCTCTGGAAGGCACTGCGTTGTCTCTGTGTCACCCAGATGGGATTGCGTCAACCCCTGCGTAGCCTCTGCTAGGACTGCGTCTCCCTGGTCCTGCGCTTCCCTCTCTGGATTATTTGCTGCTTTAATTGCTCTTTGCAACACAAATTTCTTCAGCAGATTTTCTAGAGATCTAGCTTCATCTGAAACCGCTCTGATACCATGTGAAAACTTCTTAATCTAATAAACCTTACTATTAATTTTTGATTTAATTATCCTACTTGATTAAATACACAAGTTATTAATCTAAATATTCAGAATAAAAACGAAGTAAATAAAAATAAAAACCTACACATACAGATCATTTAATGAATATCACACTCATATGACAAAGTGCACGCATATTTTTCAAACAAATGTCCCTGGAAAAACCCAATGCGGGAAAACCAGTGTGGCTAGCTCTGGAGGGTTTTATTATTAAGCAGATTATGAATACAACAATTTGTGGGCACTACACATGGTTGGCCCTATAGAGAAAAACATGGAAACAATACCTATTTCACTCGGAGACAGAAAATATGGCTGATTCACACCCTCAAACGAGATTTACAGAACTCAAGCCCTTTCTGTCCCACTGTAAACCCCATATTTGCTCCTCAGCCCTCTGCATCAACCTTCCTAGCCTGTGTTAGCCTCTGAGCAGCTCTGGAAGGGCCCGCGTCACCCCTGAAGGGCTTACGCTGTCCCTGTGCTACCCAGACTGGGCCTGCGTCAACCCTGCGTGGCTCGTGTTGCCTCTGCGTGCCCTCTGCTAGACCATGTGGCTCTGGGTTTCCTTTGTATTACTCTGTATGCTTCCTTTCTTCTGATGTTTTACTCTTGGCATGGGATCAGCTCATCCCCTTGCCAATAATGCCCCTTGCTGCACTGCAAACTCCTCCTGAAATTCTTAGCAAACCACGCCCTAGAATTTTGGCTTAGCTTTAGTGCTTTGGCAATGTGTCTGTACTCCAACTCACCCCAAGCCCTTCTCTTATAATTTTCTCGGTTGAAACCAACGACCATAATCTAATCTCTAATCGAAGGCTAAGATTAGAAGCTGCTTGATCTGTGTCACTTAAGTCATTCTAATGACATGTTTAATTTAATTCACTTTAATCTTTTAATTTTCCTAAGTTAGATTTAGGGTCCTTAATTACAAATATTAATTATTTGAATATCTCTTAAACCTAATGGAATTTACCCAAACACTTTTTGGGTCTTGGAGATCTCATGTACTCCAGCCCCTCCACAAAATTTTGGAGCTAGAGAAAATTCGATGCTACCCCAACATCTCAACAATGCTGACATGTTTCAAGTAGCGAAATCCTTGCATCAGGAGGATATGAGAGTCACAATTTATATAAATTATTAGGTTGAGAGGGTCTTCAACAAGTGATCGTTGGAGGGATTTTAGGAGTTTAAAAAATTATTAATTATTGACTATTCAATGACCACAACCAATGATTAGTGTCATGCCATAACCCCATGGGGTTTTAGCCCACTAATTGGGGTTACTAACTTCAAACAAGAATATATCTCAAACCATGATGAACTACGTGGCATGCCATATATCAATGTAAGCATCTCGAAAAGTGGAAACCATTCAAAATATCCTTGACTCGGAACAGAGTAAGTTGTAAAGTCAAAATTCCCATGCAATATCGGGGTATCCCCTGGTGCTGCTTGGGTTGACATCAATGACAATCACTGATAAGAAATTTCCCCCTTTGGAATTGATGGCAACACAAGTACTCCCCCTGCGATCATGACACCTCTTCCTACAACATTCTGTCCCCAATTGTCATTAATGGAAAAGGGTAACTCACCTTGACAAACACCATCTTATAGACCTGTACAAACCTAAAGTCCCCCTTTTTTACTTAGTTAGATAAGAGAAAGAGTCTAATGAGAACTTGGGAGAATCCCAAGCTTTAGGCGATGATACTCAAATTCTTCACGAGGTAATGGTTTGGTAGAGACATCAACAATTTGTTCGTTTGTGCCAACATATTCAAGTTTGATATTCTTTTCAGTGACCTGCTCTCTAACGAAATGATATTTGATTGGAATGTGCTTTTTTTTGGAATGCATCACAGGATTCTTGGAGACACTGATGGCACTGGTGTTATCGCAAAATACGGGAATAAGCTCATTAAAATTGAATTGAATATCTTGCAAATTTTTCTTCATCTAGAGTACAACAAGATGTTGCCGCGATATATTCTGCTTCTGTTGTGGATAACGAGATTGAAGACTGATTTTTACTTAACCATGAAACAAGGCAACCACCTAGATATAATGCTGCTCCACTGGTACTCTTTTGATCATCAAAAATTCCTGCCCAATAAGCTTGGATAACTAGATTATTTCCTTTGGGATACCATAAACCATATTCTGTTGTGCCCTTAATATATCAGAGAATTATTTTGATGACAATAATATGATATTATTTTGGTGCTGCTTGGAATCTTGCTACTTGTCCAACTACCTGCATTACGTCGCGAGAAGTTGTCACATATAGAAGACTGCCAATAATATATCTATACAACCTCTGGTCCACATCCTTTGATGAATCTTCTAAACTTAACTTGCAACCTATTACCATTGGGGTCAGGACAGGCTAGAAATATTCCATCTTGAATTTCTTGAGCATTTCCTTGATGTAATTGGTTTGATATATAAATATTCCTTTATCCTTCTGAGATATCTGAAGCCCTGAAAGGTATGTCAGCTCGCCAAGTAAAGACATTTGAAACTCACTTTGCATCTTTGTGGCAAAGTTTTTACTTAATCTGTCATCATTTCTTCCAAAAATTATATCGTCCACATATACCTCGATAATTCTTAGGTTATCTTGATCCATTTTCACATAGATATTGTTGTCAACGCTTCCTTTCTTGAATCCTTGTTGATGTAGATATACCTCAAGATGAGCATACCAATCTCTATGATCTTCCTTGAGACCATATAGTGCCTTCTTTAATCTGTAGACATAGTCTTCCTTTTCAGAGAGCAGAAAACCTTCAGTTTGTTCAATGTAAACTTCTTCTTCCAATTCACCATTTAGAAAGGATGACTTAACATCCATTTGGTAGACCTTGATTTTTCAAGAGCATGCATAAGCGAGAAATATTCTGATAGCTTCCATTCTTGCAATGGGAGAAATTTTTTCTTCAAAATCAATTCCTTCAACTTATGCATATCCTTTGAAGACCAACCTTTCCTTATTCCTGGTAACCTGTTCATCCTCATTCAATTTGTTTCTGAAGACCCATTTAGTTCCAATAACATTTTTATTCTTTGGTCATGGAACCAATTCTCAAGTGTCGTTCTTCTCAATTTGATCCAGTTCTTCATTCATAGCTGCTACCCACTGTTCATCTTGACTAGCTTCCTCAAAATTGCTAGGCTCAAAAGTTACTAAAAAAACAAGGTGGTCTTGTTGTGATGAACAAAGTTGTAAACTTATTCTGGTTCCAATTCCTTCATTTATGTTGCTGATGATTTGATTTGATGGATGATTCTTTTGACACCATTATTTTAAAGATTTTGGAGAATTTTCTTGTACATCTTGCTGATCATTTATTATTTTCTCTTGATTGACTGTTGTTTCCTTATTTGATTGGTCTTGTTTTGGAGCTTCTTCTTAATCCTTCAAAGATTCTTCCTCAGATTCCTCAGATTTTCTTGAAGGGACAATCTCATCGCCATCCTTTGTAACACAATCTTCATCAAAAGTAACATTTATGCTTTCCACTATTTGTTTTCACCTCAGATTGTAGCATCTATAAGGCTTCCTTTTGCGTGAATAACCAATGAAGATACCTTCATTAACACGGGGATCGAACTCGCCCATTTTTTTATCTTCTCTTTTGATGTAGCATTTCCTTCCAAATATTTTGAAGTATTTGACGTTAGATGACATTCCTTTCCATAATTCGTATGGAGTCATGTTACAATTGTTCCTTAGCAAACCTCTATTTATAATGAATACAACTGTATCGATTTCTTGAACCAATAATTTATCATCTAATTTCAAGTCATTTAACATTGTTCTAGCCATTTCCTGTACGATTCCATTTTTTCTTTCAACAACTCCATTTTTCTGCGGTGTTCTGGCTATTTAAAATTTCCTTTTTATTCCATTTTCATCACATTACTGCTGAAATACCTTGGAAGTGAATTCTCCGCCATTATCTGATCTCATACATTTGATCTCACTACAAGGAAAAGACCCTCTAGCGGAGGTTATAAAGGAGGTTTTTAGTGTTATAAAATTGGCCAAAATTCTCAAAAAAACATTTTCTACAACATCTGTTTATGGTTATGGAGGTTTTGGCAGAGCTTTTAATGGAAATTTAACACAACTAAAAAAAATAGGCGGCAGTAGGTTATTACGGATGTTTTTTTCATCAGTGCACTACTAAGGTTTCAACACACTGGTGTGTGTCATCTAGACGGTGGCCTTCAGGCCATCAAAGGTTCCTACACTGGGTCGTCAAGGTATAAAACCGCACCAGACACAGTGTTGGTGATACAACGCATGGGGTCATACCAATTGGTCTTGGGATTTGTGCGGTGCCCATAGGTCGTCTCAACACTGGTCATATGTAGACTTCTAGAAACGCACTGGTGCACCGTTTCAGACAAACACACCGATATTTATAATTGGTATTAGTATTTGTGTGGCGCCCATACGTCGTACAAATGCACCAGTGTGTAGTCTCACATAAAAGCACTAGTGCACAATATCACACAAATGCACCAAGATTTTTAATTGGTTTTGGTATTTTTGCGGTGCCCATAGGTCGTAGAAACACATCGGTGCACTTCAGCATACAAATGCACTGGTGTATAATAACTAACACACATCGGTGTTCATTTTGTATTTTTTAGAAACATCGACCTATGACAGTGCAATTATTGTGATTTTTCTAAATTTATTATTCATCAAAAGTCGACACATCTTATAACAATATTCATATTAACTAAATTTTTATTTTAATACATTTGAATGTGATGTTTGGATTAATTTGTTATATCATATCATAATTATTATGATTTTTTAAAATTCATTATTCATCAAAAGTCGATACATATATAGCTTATAACGATATTCATATGAATTAAATATTTATTAGTGCATTTGAGAATGACAATGGAGAACGCAATAGTGACAATGGAGAACGCAATAGAATAAATTAAAACACACACACACACACACACACACACACACACACACATATATATATATATATATCTTATAACAATATTCATATGAATTAAATTTTTATTAGTGCATTTGAGAATGACAATGGAGAACGAAATAGTGACAATGGAGAACGCAATAGAATAAATTAAAACATATATATATATATATATATATATATATATGTGTGTGTGTGTGTGTGTGTGTGTGTGTGTGTGAATAAGACAATCTTTGTCATACAAAATGGGGCAGTTATTCGTATCCTTTTGTCTTTCAATTGGGACACTATGTCCATTACATTAAACAAAATGTCTGATTTCACAGGAAAATATTTCAAAAAATACAACGCCTTGCTTTGATATCTAAACATAGTGATCATCATTCTTTGCTTGAACTGCTGTCACTGCTAGAGCTACTTCCATGACTTGGGTTATTTTCAGAAATGTTTTGTTCATGGTGTTGATTGTTTTCTTCTTCTTCACCTTCCATCTACAAACATAAAAATAAACTGAAATGAGTGTATATACATTGGTGAGAATAATTAAAATTGCAATATTAAATAATATACATCAATGTAAATCGAAAATAAAAATGACGTACCATAGCAACAATTGACTCATAAACTATACACATTCTTTCAAAACCATGTACCGTGCCATCTTTCAAAATTTCATTTGTTGGCACAATTCCATAATTTGTTTCCTGCAAGTTTTATACCCCATAAAAAATCATATATTTAATATAAAAGATTTTTTTGTTCTATTAATTATAGACGGAGCTAAGTAAAACAAGATCGATAGATTCTTTCAAATTTCACAATTAATTTATGATATGCCAACATATACTCACAACCCATATTTAACCCAATTTCAATCAATTCTTTTGATAGTTTTTTTTTGTATGTTAGCACTTGTTTGAAGACATTCAATGATGATTTTTGTAAAACAACTTAAGAAATACAAAAATGAAATCTAGTTAATTTGTTATAAGGAAGTAAGAATTACTCACAAACTTAGATATCAACCATTTTCTTCCTTGTCGTCCTGTTTTATGTGTTGAATGGGTTCCATTTTCTTTTCTTTTCTGCAAGAAAATTATTGAAAATTAATATTTAATTCTAATTGTTTTATTTATTGTACTTAATGATCAAAAAATTCAATGATTACATATTACATTTGAAGCACGTTGTTGTTGAGATGGCTCCTCCCAAGATGCAATTTTGTCCATTTCTTTGACCATCTCCTTGTACACCTTTTTGGACATTCCTACTGGCATATTTCTGATATCAATTCATTCATCTTTTGAGATTTTCATAATCTTCCTGAAAATGTAACATGGCAATAAACTATTTAATTTTTATATTGATATATGAAAAGTAAATATAACAAAAGTGATATTTATAAATAATTCTAGACAAACATTTAAAGGAATATTATTTTTTCATTCCTTCTTTTTTGTTGTTGTATGTTTTTGCTATTAAAAGTATGACGTGTATCATTGACCAATTCTCTGGAAACTCTTCCTATAGTTTAGATAAAATTTGGTTCTTCGAATCATTGGATTAGTTTTTGTATTGTAAATGGAAAGAACGTCTATACATTTGTTCCACGAGATCCCTCAAAATTTTTTAAAAGTTTCCCCCCCTTTCGTTAACCTCCAACACCACTCTAGATGAGCTAAGGAGCAATTCATTTTCATTTGTATGTTCTATTTTTTTATTTTCTTAGAACACCATTCATTTTCTGAGTTTTCGGTCTATGTAGAACATTAAACATATGTGAATTAATACACTGTTTGACACATGTTATCTAAAATTTTTAAGTATATTATTAATGAAAATTAAAAAAAGAAACTCATATTGGATCGATAGTATTTTTTCATTCACTTGGTTCATCCTTTTGCAATTTTTCCATCAAGCTTTTACGCTCTTCTGGTCCTAGATCAGAAATAAACTTATCGAGCTTCGTCATTTTATAGCTCTGCGTGATACACAGTATACAATAGATATTAGTTAAACTTACATATAGTTCAAAAATAATATTTTTTTAAGAATTTACAAAGAACTTGCCTTTTTTTCTTTTCTTGATGTGTTATCAGTATTTTTGTTACTTGATCTCTTATCAATCATTTCTTTATCAATCTGAAACATGTACCATATCATTCATTAATATATTTATAAATAATTGTCACCTTTTCAGGTAAAAAATAAATCTTAAGAAACCGGTGCACCTTTCATGATGGACGCACCGACATCGGTGCATGGGGGTATTATAAACGCACCGCACAAAAAATATAATAGACCGTACGATCTTATCCTCATAATATAATGCACCGGCGCCCTATTTTAGATATGATGCACTGATTAAAAAAAAATGATTTTAAATTTTTTATTACACAATACTTGCGCGGTGTGCTAGGTTACATAGGGTACACCGATAAAAAAAATCCATTTTTAAAAAAAATTCATGCAAGGGCCAACATGGATTGGGATCTGACTATGCAAGTCGTTCCGTGGGTTGGATGTCAATCTAAAATGAAAAGTCCTAATTTTGAAATCACAAAAATAGGGAGAAGAAAGGGTAGAAACAAAAAAAATGAAGGGTTTAGGGTAAAAATGGATAAAACTGCAGAAAAAGTAAAAAAAATAATCAAATTTAATCATGAGATCATTTGAAATTCTATACTACAGGGTTTGAATCACCAGAGGTTTGGATTCTGATTGTCTGAATACTTCTGTTCGAAAGTATTTTGCTACTCCACAATGCTCTCATGATCTCTTGCTCCAGGTATGTCTCCTGCAAATCTCTGGCTGAAAATTTTAGCAAAAATAGTGAAATAATGAAAAGTGTTTAGTATTTAAAGAATTTTTTTATGAAATTAGATTATCGAAAATATTTTGCCGCCCATTTTTCAATTTTCCATTTTTTTTTCACTTAAAGAAAATAGAGTTGTGCTTTTTTTATTTGTGTTTATTCGTCACCGGTGTGTCACTTAATAGCACCACACCGGTGTGTCCATTGGTAACACGGCATCGGTGCGTAGTAACTAAAACGCACCAATGCAGAGTAACTAGAACGCACTGGTGCGGTTATCTGTACATTAGCAGCGATTTGCGGTTGAGGCACCGAAATTACTTTTACGTGTGTACACAGAAATTAGACATGTTGGAAATGTACATTTTGCTGTGAAAATATTTGGGTCATTTCTTTTCAAAACTACAGCTCTTCTTCTTTCAGAAAAAGAAACTTGAACCTTTCCATAACCTACAACAAGAAAAGGTGCCCCATGATCTGCTTGCTAACCCATGATATGCTTTCTCATTTGTAAGTTCCTCCTCCATCTTGGCATCCAATTTCCTCTTTTCTCCTTTGTGCTTTCTATCTTGATATTAACAAAATTTATACAATATCTATTTGACGAGAAACTGAACTTGAATGTTCTGGGAGAAATGACAACAAGTCCTTATTTTTGCATTTGTTAGCATAAGAAGACCGATTTTAGACTAGACGATGCAGTTATTACATGTGGAGGCAATGGTTTCCTATAGAAAATGAGTATAGGGTTGAGCAGAGAAAATACATTGCAAAATGGGCTATTAGATTAGATTTTCCAATGGGAAACTGATTTGCAGGTGGAAATATGGTAGCTACAGGTATCTATGCTTTTCTTCCCACAGAAATGGTCACTTGATTTCCATTTATAATACAAGCATACTTTTTACTGGTTTCATCCAGAGAGAGCATTATTTTCAATAACAAATGGAACCAGGGAATCCTTAAGTGTATCCCGTTCACATTTTGTTGGGCATTTCGTTCATTGATAAGTTCTAATTCACCTATACTTTCAAAAATTTGGATTTTTGGGTACCTTCCATGTGATATTCCTCGTTATCCACAGGACCACAGCTCAGAAAAGTTAGAGATACCATTCAGGTTCAATTAAAAGTCGAAGATGTGATTTTATTCGACGTCAACTTTGTTGGTAAAATTTTATGTAAGCCAACCGAAGCTCGGACAATACTCCCAGCTGATTTTAAACACATTCTTAGGAGAATATTTCCCTTCATGGGACCTACCGGCCCAATCAACAACGTCAATTGATCTTTCTCTACTGTCCTTAAGGGAATGAGAATCCTTCCCTTCATGGTGCCTCTTGGCTTTATTGACTGCCTCGATTGATCTTTCTCTACTGTCCAATCTTTCCCTGCCATCCTTGTAAGAATTAGAATCGTTACCTTCATGTGATTCTTAGCCCGTTCAAGAGACTCAATTGATCTCTCTCTGACATCCCTTAGCGAATAGGACTCCTTGATTTCGAAGGACTGTTTCACCTTTCTAGTCGCCAGAGCATCGACAAGTATTTCTCTGCCATCAACTCTGTTCTCTTCTCCATCACGGGACCTCTTAACCCTATTGTCGGCCTTAATCGAATTCTCTTTGCCGGTCTCAACCGAGATTTCTCGACCGCCCTTCTTAGATTTTTCATAAATCTTTTCTCCTTTTGTACTCTGTCGAGCTTTGTAGCCATCTGCATCCCTGTAAGCGTCTTTGTCCATATTTCTGTTTGAATCACTCATTTTCTCTCCTATAAACTTCTCAACCGAAATTTGAACTCTCATCTTTTCAAACCCTCATCTCCTTAGAAAAATTCTTGCCCGTGATTTGAACCCTTCGCTGCTCCAATACTGCACTTTACAGAATAATTTTTCCTTCTTAGAAAAGATATTTCAATGACATACCTGGTTTGCACGAGGTTTTATTTAACCCCGTTCTGGTGCGCGGGGTTTTATAGGCTTTTGGCGTAGTTTTTTATGATGCACTGGTGCAGAAGAGTTGTGAAGCACCGGTGAGCTACAGTACTAAGACGCACTAGTGCAGGTTATGATGATAAGCGGTCGAAAAACCAGGAATCTCCACTAGAAATGGTGTACTGTATAAAGTTCATTTTTTTGTATGTAAGATCATAATAAAATAATAATAATTCTAAAGTACATGAATTTATTTGCATTATTTTCTAAACTTTATTTTGTTACAAAAATTCATATTATTCTAGATTTATTATTTTACAATTATTTACAAATTTACAAATTTAAAAATTTTAATAAAATCATTTCACATTAATACAATTAAATTTACAAATATTTTATACAATTAAATTAAATTAAATTCTAATTAAATTAGAATTAGAATTAAATTAGAATTTTACAATTTCACATACAATTACAATTAAATTACAATACCTTTTGTTTTAAGATTTTACATACAATTACGATGATTAAATTTTGTTCTAATTCATTTCACCGTAACATAATTAAATTTTACAAATATTTTACATACAATAAGAATTAGAATTAGAATTACATTTACACTTACAATTACAATTTTACAAATATTTTACATACAATTACAATGAAAATTACAATTACAATTTTAGAATTTTACATACAATTAGAATTAGAATTAGAATTTTACAATTTTTCATATATACAATTACAAATACAATCATTTCAAAATAAATTAAATATTGCAATTACAATTAAAATTTACATACATTTACAGTTAAAATTACAATTACAAATACACATACAATTTTACAATTTTACATACAATTAAATTTTAAATTTCAATTACAATCACAACATAATATTTAATAAATATCATGGTAATTTAATATTAAATTAATTAATAAACATCACGATCATGATAACCATCGTACCAACATCATATTCAACTAAAAAACACATTCAAATTCGCTAACATCATCATGATCATGATCATCTAACAAAACACACTTAGCATTATATAACATCATCACAACACAAACAATATACATCTCATATCAAATAACTCATGCTATCATATACACATCTATCTGCAAGCTACACATTAAATGAACATATCTAACATGAACTAACAATATACACATCATGATAATCACCAACATGTAAATTAAGTACAACTGCAACATGAACATAAAATACATGGACCATATATATATATATATATATATATATATATATATATATATATATATATATATGTATATATATATATATATATATATATATATATATATATATATATATAAGCGAATAATGTTAAAAATATACAATTGTAATATAAATGTCATAGATCGAGTTTGGTGGTTCAACATGTTAGAAAGTATTTAGTCAAGGTGCAACTCAGTCGATGGTGCAACCTCAATGGTCCGATGGTCAGACACAACTCTAAAGCGATTGTGTAGATGCTTGCTAGATGCTAGAGACTCTTACAGTTGGATCAACTGCCGATGGTCTAGCCTTATCTCCATGATGATTGCTGCTAGATGCTAGTGGAGGCTTCTCATCTGGCGCAGCGCGAGGTGAACGATCATGAGATGATGAGTTGCTGCTCGCAGACTATCGATCATGTGCTGCATCTCGACCACGCCTATAACGTGCAACGGTCCTCCTCAGCCGCGTAACTAAGGTTGTAGCTCCTACGACATGCCATATCAGGCTATACATGTCACGCGACATGCCTCTCCACATTTGTAACAGCCTACCATTGGCCTGTATGTCTCTCATATGAGCAGGCCTGATGCCCGCCTCAATAATCAATGTAGTGAGTTGGTCGCCCAACTCCATCTTGCATCTAGTATCAAGTTGATCGTGCCTAGAAAAATGTGGTACCAGCGCACCAGTTGGAGCAGGTCTCTCTGCACCAGCCTCCTGATGATCCTCGACATCTGGCATGCCCTGATCTTCATCAGGATCCACACCTAGATCATGTGGTCGTGCCGGCATGTCCTCACCATCAAAAGAACCAATGTCTCCAAAATATATACAAGTACACAACAATAATTAGACAATTTCATTACACAATTTAATAAAAACAAGTTAAAGAACATGTTAGAATAAATTTAAATAAAATAGTAATATTACCTCTATCATCTGGCGGCTCATCATCTGTGAAGAGGATGTTAGCACACCCTCGCCAATCCAATCCAACATAAGGACAAGAGACCATAATGAAGGGATGCATCTCGTCAACACTGCCTAGCAACTCTAGTGCATCATGCGATATCCTCGCTGGAAACACAGTCTCACCCCTCTTGGGCATCATCTGCCCCCATATGTGCATTCGTGCCTCAAACATCAACCTACGAGGCTACAGAACAAAAGTAGGCCTCGTCTCTGGAAACCTCTCAGGAAATAAACAAAAAATATCTGAAGCAAAAGGGAAGTTGACCCTCCCTTGTGCCTGAGCATGACATCTATCTAAGGCTGTACAAAACTACTGCAAAAAATGGCAGACCACCTGAAAAGTCGTGGCTCCTGTACTAAAGAATCAACATAATATAGAAGCGAGCAAATAATGTGTTTCCCGTCACTGGTGTTGTGTGAAATGATCAAAATGAGAAGTGAGAGACACTGCACCTCCTCACAACCAAATGCACCAATACGTAACTGACCTCCAGCGACTTGAAAATCTGAAGGAGACAATACATTTGCTCCAATGTATCTCTGGGAGTACACTAAATGACTCTATACTACACCAGGCTAGCGGAACACTCTAGAACGAGGAAAAATCACAGCCCTCTCCTCGATAGCCCTATAATGAAATACTATCCTCCTTAGTGGGCATGTGGGTGGTTGGGGCCAACACAAGCCTATGGGTGGGCAGCCATTCACTGCCGGATAAGATATCTCAAAAACACACCATGGCCCTTTAGGGGGTCGCCCCCTCCATGGGGCAGGAAGCCTCGCAGCAGGAGCCCCGAGGTAGGCTATTAATAGGGCAAAAATTAAACGTCTCTCTCCCTCTCTCGTGCCTCCCACAGGCGAACCATGTCATGTTGTGTTGCTACGCATTTTTATTTGGAATCCCCCCTCTTCTTTGAGTGATATTGACATACTAATTAATTTTTTTTTATTCGACTGTAAGACATGTATTTAAGAATAAACATATATAATTTTTTTTGAGAAAAAAATGATCGTTAATATTACAAAAAACAGTCATGCAACGGTTTGGTGCATCTTTCGCGCACCAGGCGATGCCTCGAGATGACATTCAACGCACGGTAGGTGGTGCACATGAAAATTTTCAGAGTATTGTTGAATATGTACGGTGTCAGGAGTGTAGTGCGCTGACTAAACTCTACGCCCCGATGCGTATAGTTGTGTGAGCACACTGACCTCCTGACTAATTACATAGTCAATAGTGCGGTATTTTACCAGGTCGTACCGTTGACTCTATTGGAATGTCGAATGTGGTGCACTGACAAAGAATGGGACGCATATTTCTGTCAACGCACCGCGTTGCCGCTATTCCACATGGTCAATGGTGCAGCCGACTAAATGATCGCACCGCACTTTTTTTTTTTAATTTTAAAATAACGTGGTGTGCCTTTCGGTGCCGCCTAGAAAGCAAATTGCATATATTATTGTGTGGTTGCGGTGTATTTTGTAAATTTTACAAACGACCGACGAATGGCTCGAGTGCACCACGCGACAAATTTTTTTCTTTCTCCTTTTAAATGGTTAATTTTAAGGTAATTTGAAATTCTAATCCGCTAAAAGGATTAATTATGGGAAAAAAAGAAAAATACTTGTACATTTGGCCATCGAGGAGGCATATTGGCTGTAGAATTTGCAAAAGAAATTTTTCCCACCATTTTGCAAAATTCAAGCTTAAGATAGGTGGGAAATGCACAACAACGGTGCACATCTTGATAGGTACAATGGGAGCATTGATGTCAGGGCGGCTCAGACAAGGATAAATCGCACCGGTTCTTTAGAGCTCTGGAGCACTGAGAAAAGTGAAAAATGCAGTTTTTTGGCCGTAATTTTTTTTATTTAACCTTGTTCCGGTGTGCGGGGTTTTATAGGTGCACCGGTGCGGTTGATTAAGACCGCATCGAGCGGTGTTTGTTTTGGCACGATGTTTTGCCAAGCGCACCAGGTGTGGAGGAGTTGTAAAAACTTCTTTGGTGCTCTACAATAATGATACAAGGCGGGTGTGTACGGAGCGCACGTTTGTTCGATGTGCCAATTTTCTGTGCGCCTTGGCGGTGTTTTCTCTTGTTGAGTACCTGACTGCCACTGGTGCGGTTTTGATGATAAGTGCATTGGTCGACTTGTCTGCAAAACCCTCAATACCAACCTCCTCTAGTGACCTGCTAGAAACGGATGTTTGAGGTATTTTTATACGGGGTTCACTAAAAACATCCATGCAAGGGTATTTTCCTTGTAGTTCCTTCAATTCATTTCATTTCGACGATTCGTCAAGGGATTCTAAAACACTTAAAATTCCTCAGAATTTTTCTTTAAGAAGCTCACGATTGTCATTTTGGTGTAATAATCTATCATTAACATAAAATATAATTCTCCATATAAACCTTTTTTTATCATAGGACCACAAAGATCAATATGTCCTAATTCCAATGGACGTGATGCAAAGTGTTATTTTTTCTTGAACTCAACTTTTGTCTACTTTCTATGCTGAAAATATTCACATATCATATTGGTATGTTTTGAAATTTTAGGCATTTCTCTTACTACTTCCTTCTTGCTAATCTTGAATAAATTTTCGAAATTTATATGTCCCATTCATTTGTGCCATAACCAAATTTCGTCTTCAGGAAGTTGAAACACCAATTTACCTAAATGGGGCCCATGGTTTTGGCGCTTCATCTCCTAGGGTTAGGGTTTTGGATGTTTATGGTTTTCCATTGTTTGTAAATAATAAATAGGCCCTTGAGCCTCATTGTAACACAGTTCAGAGGCATGTAGCCGCCATATATCTTCTCAGAGATAAGCTACTAGCACCCTATCTTTGTATTTATGGTTATACGTGTATTTTGTTGCGTTCCTGCATAAATCTGGATCAGTGGTATCAAAGTGGTTTGATTTTTCTCGATCCTTCTTTTCATGTCCTGTTGTGTGGATTAATCTGTCTTGCGGACAAGACCGATCTCCTTAGTACTAAAAGTATCTAGCAACAAACAGCCAAATAAACTAATCATTCTCTAAGCATATATGGTTTACAAAAAGCTCTATAGAGGTGTAAAAGACTTACCATATGTCCAACGCTTGTTTGAAGTCGTTTTTGTCCTTCGTGCACTTGAAAGAGTTATCCTCGTAAGCATAACGATCTGGGCAACCAAAGCCATGCTTTGTATAGACATCTCATCGTAAACCATGCTTATCATAGTGATCAGAATCTATAGAACTAAACCATTAGCGGACGACTTGGTAGAGAAAAACCAGTATATTTGTATTAATTTCAAAGAAAGGAAAACCTTACAACCTAAGCCTTGATGTTGCAGGGCCTTCCCGGGGTCAAGGCAGTCTCCTCTACTTTGATAATCTCTTGCACTCCTCCAACCAAGACAAATAGGTATGTAATCTCTCCTCACAAAGTCTTAGTCAACCCAGGTACGAATCCCAACAGCACTTAACCTCAAATATTCTAAAGCTTGAACTCCCCTTGAGGCTACCCAATGCCTCTTTTAATATTGTAAAAGAGGAGGTTTCAGTTCCAACTATGAAGGGATAGAATCCTCCTTCAAAGGGATAAGCTCCTCACATCAAGGGGTTAGCTACATAAGGTAAGGGATACATGCACCTCAAAAGAGCGGTTCTGCCATTGTAATATTCTTTCTAGAGGCTTCTAGAATTTACTGAAAGTGAGATTTTTTGAATTTACTTGCACCTTTTTGATCTTTACTGGGGTCCGCACCCTTAACATAGAGAAAGTGCGTTTAGGTACCAAGAGACCTAAACATTAGGTGCGACACCGCAGGCAAGATAGAGAGAAAGTGTGACACCAAAGTTAAGGAATTTTTTAGGAACTTTTCTCTGATTTTCAAGGCTTGACATGAGGAATTGATATGTTAGACTTGCGAAGGAGGAAGTATGAGTAATAATGAGCTCATACACATAGCAGAATGTCAGGATGAAAATTTTCAGTGTAACAGATTGCCCCCTAAAGTGCAAAGTCTAGAATAGATGAAACTGAAGTCTGTCATATATGAAGAGTGAAGTATTTTATCATTTCAAGGATCATCCTATGGACACCCCAGTCAGCACCTGTAAAAACCTTCAATGCAAAATATATATGTATACATATCATCACTGAGGTAGGCATTCCCATACTCAGATTAAAACTAACTAGAAACTGATTCAACTATTCTGATACAGGAATGATTTTGAGTACATCACAGTATAGACATGTGTGAACATAGTATGGACACAGCCATCTGTTTATAAATAGTCCACTATATAAATGATAACAAAATTCCTTGTAGCCTGGATGGTAGAAACTAGATCCAGGGTCTTGATTTCCGCATCTCGAACTAGTACGATTCTATCCATGTGAATGAATGTGTCGAAGTCGAACATGGTAGAAACCACTTGATTACTAGTCAATGATGTAAACTGTTAACAAGTGTGAGAGTAACCACCAGTAATGTCAATGGATCTCAAAGTATCCAGTACAATCCATGAAATGTGAATGAATGAGCTAAAGTTGAACATGTCATGGAATCATTCGATCGAAGGTCAATGATGTGACCTGTCGTCAAAAGTGAGAAACCTGCCATTAAGGCATGTAGATTTCAAGGTACTGACGATTTCTAGATCAAATTCCTAGATAATGAGTTGTCGTTGATAGAAAGTGATCCGTCGTAGGCAAGCCCACAACATGAAATCATAGATCAAGTTTTGAAAATATATTGGCAAGGAATGACTCAGGGATGGTCAAAATGGATGACAAATATTTTGCAGATGAATTGTTTATTTGAACTGTCCTCTTGAACACATAAAGACACTGTAGATGGCTTGGTGACAATTGACCTAAAGCTAATACCCAGAAACTGGATGAAGACTTTCAATGTGGTTTGATTAACTGCTAAGCAAAGGATTTCCCAACCCAGGTGAATGAAAGTGTCGTGTTCAAGAGTGGTTAATAGGATTTTCGAAAAATAAAAATACAACAAACACGTCCATTTTTCTCTCTTTTCCCCCACCATTTCTGGTAAGTACCTCTTTATTTTTGACAAGCTTGAGGAGGATAACATTTTCTTGTTTATAAGCTCATCCTTCAGATGAGTCCAACTTAGTTTAAAATTCAAACCCTAAGAAGGAGTGGACCGTTCCTGTTTGAAATTGAACAGGTCCTTTACTGTTAAATTTTAATGAGTCTAGTATAGGAGAAACTCGGTGTTTTTCAATTTTAGGGAGTCAGAAGAAAAAAATTAAGAAAACTCCATGGGTGTACTTTTTCATAAATTTAGTCTCTCAAGCCCGAAAAAAGATAAAATAATGCGGGAGAGAACTCTATTGACCGTAATTAGTCAACGTATACCTTTTTCGTAAATAGTCCATTTCAGTCCGTAAAAGGGGTAAACTTATACTGAAAGGACAATTATTCATTTACTTTAACGAGTTCGAATAATCAAGTGCTTGGCAATCTTTTCATGTTTAGAGAGTCTGAAAAGGGCTTAAAAGAGAACTCCAATGTTTCACTTTTTTGTAAATTTTTTAAAGAGTCCGAAAAAATGATAAAAGTATGCTATTTGTTGAAAAATGATCAATTTCTCCTAAAAAATCCAATTTCTGCACAAAAACTTGAAACATTACACATACCTGTTTTAAGATAAGTAAAAATGCTTTCAAAAATACCCTTTTTAAAGTGAAAAATAAACAAATTAAAAATTTATCTATTCGAAAAAACTTATAAGAAGGACTTTTTCAATTTCATTTTTTTCGTTCAAGTTCAGAGTGAAAAGTAAAAGCTTTTGGGTAAAAAATTTCCTGTGAAGATTTTGGAAAATCCGTCCTACGAAATCGAGAACCGTCAGTCCCAGGTAATCCACGACCTCCTTATCTTGCATTTCATCTGTTTACAATTCATTTTTAGGCTTTAGATTTTATTTTTAAGGGAAAAATATGGTTTAAAAAATCGCCCACGGAGGTCTGCAGGTGCCACACATGGGCCCTGTGGACCCCGACTTTTTCCTATAAAGAAAAGAGTCGTGGGTCCGCACTTTTGACACAGCGTGCGTGTGTTCCTACGCACTGTGTACGAAGACAAAGTGCGGTCCCCGCATTTTCAAATTTCAAAACTAAATTTCTCATTTGCCGCCCAAAAATTTTCAAATTAGAATGTTCTAACATATCTTTTTATGCATTGTAGGATTAACAAGATGTTGATTTGGAGAGAACGTGAGCATGAGGACGTGGATGACGCCGCAATGCTCCATTTGCCCACAATGCAAGCATTAAGAGCATGCGGTTTGTATAAATTCTGGGCCATCCAAGGCATGAGGGCACAAGTAGACCTCTTGACATGGTTGGTAAACAGGTGGAACGTGCAGGACCAGTGTTTCATTATTGGTGGCCACCGGCTTGAAATTGAGCTAGAGGATATTTATTTTCTAACTGGTTTGTCCAAGAGGGGCGAACAACTTTCCTTGTTTGGGACTAGGCCAAGTGGCCAGACTGTCGCTAGTCTTCGACAAGAATTCTGTAATGATCAGGCAAACCCCAAGCACAAATGGATTGACATAAAAACTATCATCCATCCCGAGCTAAAAGTTATTTTTTTTAAGAGTAATTCTCTCCAATTTGCAGTACAATGTTTCAAATACAAGATGGAACAGATGCTTGAAAATGAAATCTAATTGCAATGACATAAAAATTAATGCTCTAAAATCCAATCACTCACTCGGAAATCATCAGTCAAGGATGCAGTAGTAATAACTCTTTCCTCTGTCAACTGATGTAAATGAAATAAAGCATAAACAAGGTCCTCAATCTGAGAAATTAGACAGTAATAGCCAATGTCCTTTACAGTTGATGATCTTACACTCCACAATAAAGCAACTAATTGGAAATGGTAACTCAGTTGAATCTATAATCTTGCTAATGGAAATAGAATAAACACGCTCTCTGCAATAACATTATAAAGCAAACCAAATACTTACAGGAAAGGAATAAACAGTAAAGCTAGTTATCAGAAATGAACAACAAAGCTATTTAATGGAAATGAACGGAAAATTCTGAACAGTGAAACTTTATATCTGAGAAGCATAACAATACAAGTTATAGAGGAATAAATAATCTTGTTATGTTGGAAAGGAATAGCAATGCAATTCACTCACAACTGATGCAACAAACTGATTTCATAAAACATTGAAACAATAAGCTATAAATCATGGAAACTGTGAAGAAATGTGACTAAAGGAAATGAGAACTAAAGAAAACCATCACATGACTGGAATTGGAAAGTAATGGTACAGATAGCTAGTGGATCCACCAGGGCCGGGCCCTTAGCCACTACTAAAGCACCGCTGAACTACTCTAGTATCAAATAATGGAACGACAACTGGATTATATATTAATCATATGTAACAGAGTTTACAAGCAATTGCACTATGTTTTAACCAACGAGAGTCGATGAGCAATTGTGAAAATTCAACAGGAAATCTGAATAATCATAATACAACTTTGATTTCTACAAGCACTGTCCTTTTATAATAGCCAGCATACGAAACAAGAAATACAGATAATCTTTGAGCAGCGATCCCTCAGGATCGAGAGATCCTAAGGGATTCGCTCTATCTTCTATATTCAGTTACCGTTTTGTCTTCTTGCACTGATGCCACGCTGTTCCTTTCTTTTCTTTGACTGTGCGCTCCGATCTCGACCTTCTTGTCTAGATATGGCCTTTTTTTGAAGGGACAACAGTTATTTCTACTTTGTCTTTTTCTCCGGAATGGTGGCTTCCCACTTCATCTATTTTCTTCATATAAGAAAAGAAAATCTTTAATCAATTTGCAACAATCACTAATATCCTTAATTCTATTATAATTCTTCAATATATTACCATTCTAGAATATAAATGAGTTATGATTAAAGGAAAAAGATAAAGAAATACATGAAAAATTCATACCTTTTCCAATGCTCAACAATTTCGTCCACACAGAATTTCATGATATTATTTGGTGACTTCAATAGATCCTCCTTCGGTCAAACATAACAGCAAAATACCAGCAGGATCTTTCCAGTATAGCTTTGCTTCTATGATAACATATGGCTGATACTTGAGCTTAAGTGCTCTATATTTTGTTCTATTTAGTGAATTTGGACAGGAAAAGAAACACAGGTAATGCACAATATCTTTATACCAATTAGAGCACAAAAATGTCTATTGAATACCTGTTTTGGACTTGTTTTGACCTTATTCATTAACAGCTCCATCCACTGGTGCCAACAGATTGATTCCCAAGGCTTGAATTTTTTTTTTTTCTTTCAACAACTTCGCTAACCCCTTTCCCTTGACCAGCTTGGTGGGTTTGATGCCAAAATCATACTCTTGGATTTTTGCTATCCAGTTCCCCCTTTTTCCTTCAAAATCGCTTTGGACTAGCACATATTTCACAGCAGAATTAGGAACATAAGCAATTATTTGGGACTGTAACACATAAGTCCTGAATGCTTTTAGTGCTTTGACCAAAGCATATACTTGTTTCTCTAGAATATTGTATTTGAGCTAAACATTTCTAAGAACTTTACTAAAAAATGAAACTTTCTAATCCTTACTATCTTCATTTTTCAGCAACAACACAACCGAAATAGTAGTGGGGGATGCAAATGAGAATACCTAAAAGGCCTTTTGATTATCTGGACTAATCAGAACTGGAACTTCCTATAGTGCTTCCTTTATTCTAGCAAATGCTTCTATTGCTTCCTTGTCCCATTTCACTTCTGTATTTTTCTTCAACATATATGTTATACTTCTCACAATCTCAGCATAATTGGGCACACATCTCCTCAGAAAGTTTATTTTTCCTAGGAATATCTGGATATATTTCTTGCTTCTAGGTAAAGGAATAGTCTGAATGGATTCCACCGTTGCTGGGTCAATCTTTACTCCTTGTTTAGAAACTATGTGACCCAATAATTTACTTTCTTCTAATGAAAATAAATATTTCTTTGGATTTAATGACAGACCAAAATTTCTGCACTTTTGAAATTTTTTTTACAAATGATCGAAGTGTTGATCATCTGACCCTGAGAAAATAGTTACATCTTCCAGATATATAACTACAAACCTGTCACCAACGAAGGCTATGTCCATGGCCCTCTGAAATGTTGCACCTAAATTCGTAAGGCCAAATGGCATCCTTGCGTATATGAAGGTGCCCCAGGGCATAATGAAAGTAGTCTTCTTCTGATCTTCTTTTTCTACTACTACTTGATTATACCTAGAAAATCCGTCAACCATAGACAACCTGTGAGCTCATGTCATTTTCTGTAAGACATATCCATTTTCGGCAAAGGATAATTATCTTTTAGAGATGCTCGGTTCAAGTTCCTAAAGTCTACACACAGTCTTATGTCTCCATTCTTCTTTCTTACAGGGACCAGATTAGAAGCCTAGTATGAATATCTAAGAGGGACTATAATTTTCGCCTGTAATAGTTTCTTCACTTCTTTTTTGATTGGAGCTAACAACAATGGATTGATCTGTCTGAGCTTATGTCTGTGTGGTTTGAGTCCTTCCCTCAATGGAATCTGATGATGAATAAGTCTTTTGTCATATGTTTTCAAGTCTTCATATGACCTCTGTCTGGAAAACAATGGGTGTATGGATAACAAAAGTACTTGGACCAACAAGAGACTGTTGAGTAGATCTAGGATGAAAGAAACCAAAGTTATGAATGAAATGAAGATTAGGTGGGGTGGTTTCTCTACTACCAGTATGTTCACCACTATGTTGGGGTGAGTGTGGAGACTCAAAGTCTATCTGATCTATATCACTAAGTGACTTAGTTCTATATGGATTCCTTATGAAAGGTAAGTCAACTTGTGTATCTTGTAGAGCTGAAAAGAATTTAGGAACAGAGTTAGCTCTATGAATTGGTCTGACAATAGTTGAATTTTTAGGTTTAGGAGATTTCCTAAGGATACTTTTTGGATTATCAACTATCTCAAGACGATTTGGGTCTGGATAGGCTCTAGTATAGATTCTTCTAGAAGCCACTATGTGGTGTTTTTAGACCCAATAATGAGAAAAGTTCAGCCAAATATGACAGTCTTTAAGAGGCTAACTAATATTTTTCAAAGAAAACTCAATTCTCAAAGTCTTCTTAACTGAGTTTTCATTATGTTATGGTAAATTTTTCCCAGTGAAGTCTTTAGAAAAAACCACTGGAGTTAGCAGGCCTACTTAATACCAATGGAGTCGCCAGGTGAAATATTTTTACTTGTTTTCAAGGTTTGGTTGTTGTTCACCATCAAAAATCAATAATAACCATTCTTGGTGACACTTGACTCATTTAAGAATAGGGGTTTGTTGAGTTGTGAAGTTGTCTATTACTCAATATCTTTTGTCCCCGGTGGAGTCGTCACTATGTTAGGTCTCCATAGTTTGCAAGAATGGCAAGAACAAACACTATAGAGCCTACATCAAAACCACTTTGGAATCCTAGGATCTAGCCCTCCTGGATCTAGAGAGGGATCTCTCTTTATAAGTGTTTTCAAAAGATATGATATTGGGCTAGTTACGAAGTACAAGGGTTTTGTTTTTTTTTGGTTGGGATGGATATCATCAAAATGAAGGAAGTCTTTTGAAGGGTAAAGGTGTGAGCGGGTTGAAAGAATGGTTTAGCTGATAGGATAGGTAAGAAAAAATATCAATCCATTGGGCTATGGAGTCACAAAAGGATTTAATTGCACAATAAGTTTTAAGAATGTTCTATGGGGCAAGTCATCTATTTTAAAAGATCTCTTTAAGTTGATTTGTGGTAGGGAACATTAAGAAGTGCGATGAAAGAAGCAAACATATAAGAAAAACAAAGGGCAGCTTAAGATTAGGTAAGGACTTTGAACCTATCCTTCTTTCAACATACTCTCAAAGGAAAACATTCAAAACAAATAATAGCCTAAGATCAAGTAGGGACTTTTAACCTAGCTTGGTTTCAGCATATTCTCAAAGGTAAACATTTAAGATAAACATAAAAAGTAGCCTAAGATCAGGTAAGAACTTTGAATCTAGCCTGCTTTTGGCATACTCTTAGGGAAAATTTTCAATGACAATATCTCAAGTTATACTTAGGAAACATGGTGTCACCAACACTTCACTCGTTATACTCTATTGAATTACCATTGAAACACGATTAGAAGAAAACATAGAGATAAATATTTTCAGTGAGATTTAGGGTACTTTACAGTAAATCCTAATCTATATTTGTTATTCCTTATCAGAGAATAGTGGACATTATGAAAACATAAGTAAAATAAAAATTACAGTAAGAAACACATCACCATTGACATAGACCAGGATCCCATAAATCAGCTTGTATATTTGATGTTCAAACCAGTTACAATCTTCAAGTCCAGTGGGTATTTACAGCTTCTAATCTCTCTTCTTAGCCTATCTTTCTTCAATGACAAACAGAGCTTCAGCAGCCCCAATAACTATTTACACTTGATAAGTCTTCAACCAACAATAATAATGAACTCCTCATATGATATATATAGGTAAATTGAGGAGGTGGAGTAAAAGGAAGGTCTAATTGTTCAATTAATACAGAGTAAATGCTTCTCGGCCTTTGGGAGGCCTAAGGGAGAAGATATCTAAGGTTTTAACTCTGATAATTTATTTTTACATTAAGTTTCATCAACTTTAGTCACTTTTGTTGACTTTGGAGGCTTTTGGTAGGCTGGCAATTACTTCTGAGCTGTCTTCGGAAAATATCTCTAACTGTGCATTCAATTTGTATTCTTTTGAGGAAAATGAACTTGTAGGTGGCATTTTGATCTCTGGAGGAGTAACTGCTTCGGTGATTTTCCATTTGAAGCACTCTTTTGGGTGATCTGTCTGATTTTTTGCTTTAAACACTGAATTAGGCCTCTGATTATGCTTTAAGGCCTTCTTATCATCTTCGGGCTTTTTGTCCTTTGCTGACTGTATTAACCTTTAATTTACTTTTCCTTAACTGTGCTTTATCCTTGTAATTCATTGGTTAAGTCTTTGATCCTCTTGCTTAATTCCTTAACCTTTATCCTTTGATTTCTTCGTTGATATTTTCCTTTTTCTACTGTGGACAGGTATGCTGTGTTAGAGGGTTTGATTAAGTAATCAATGCCCATGAAACATTGATTGATCTTTGGAATTCAACCCTTTTGTCCCTTTTCTTCACTTTTGGGCCTTTTTGGATCGTCATCCAAGGCTATATCACTGTAATTTTGACTGTGGGATGGATTTTTATGACTGCCGCCATTAAACCTGCAACAAACCACAAAACTGTTATAAAAACCTACGCGTATTGGGTAAACTTCTTTGGAGGCTCAGCGGAGGGCGAAAAGAGCAGTGAGGAGGGAAAAATGCATGCAGGAGGAGGTTCTGTGGAGAAAACCTGTGAAAACAGTGTTTAATTTTGAGTTTTTGGCGCAAAATAGAGGAAAGTGGTTTTGGGAAAACCACGAATGGTTTCGTGCACGCAAAGGGTGGTAAATGGTTTACGCCCGAACGAATGTGATATCATCCATTGGGCAACATGTGTCCTCCCCAATACCTCCATTTTCGTGTGGGAGTTGCACGTTGGTGGGGTTTGGTGATCAGAATGCATTAGTCATCCGATCTACAGGGTTGCAGATCAATGATGGAAAATGCGCACGATAGATTGAAGTTGTGCGGTGAATAGAGTAGTGGAGGATGGGTGTCGGACGAGGATTGAGTGATGTTTTGCGTAGTGGGTGGTAGGCCCAAGGGGTGACATAAGAAAATTTGTTTGGTAGTGGGGGTGTTATGTGCAATGGGTTGTTTGATTGGGTTAAGCAGGAACCGTTAGATCTTTAAGGATCAACGACTGTGATCAACCCATTGAAAAAAATATGTGGGTAAAGGAGAAATAGATGGATAACCAGAGGAAAACCTGACAGCCGTTAGATCTTCGAAGATCAACGGTTAAGATTTGTCGTGGGAATAATCGTCAGGGTAAGGAAATTTATAAGGGAGAGGGGTTTTTTAAAAGGAAATGTGCGGAAATATAGAGGGGAGGAGCTGAGGAGAAACAAAAGTGAAATGAAGAAAAACGCGAATTGCTGATGTCGATGGGGGCTGAAGGCTTGGTGTTGGGGCACGGTCCTGCGGAGGAGTTAGGGACCGGGAGCCAAGGAAAGAAGGGGATAGGAATTTAAGTCCTCGGGAGATCGGTCCATAGGAAGAAAAAAGGTAAGGGGAAAGAGGATTAACGAAACGCCGAGGCGCGATGGTTATGAAGCGCTGCGATGCGATGAAGTTATAGCCGGCAGATCTTGGGGAATATCGACGGTGGAAATTTCATCGGGAAATCAGCATATTGGCGGAGGAAGGGTCTGGGACAAAGGAAATGGTGAATGCCGATATGCGATGGTCGATGCAATGGAATGATCGAGGCTTCGCATAGGCAGAAAATATTTTTACAAAGGAAAATGGTCGCGGGGAAAGGAAAAAGGCCAAAACGCCGATGGGCTTAGCGCTTCGGTCGCAAGGCATGGTTTTATTGCGGAAAAGGGAACGGGGCTTAAGCAGAATGGGCTCAAGGCCTAAAAGGAGAAGAATAGCTTTTTCAAAGGTTTTTATGTGTTTTTTAGTGTTTCGATAGGAAAAGAGGGATGTTTTAAACAATAAAAAAGGATTTTTTATAGGTTTAAAAGGGATTTTTGATTAAATGGATGGTAAAAATGGGTTTTTTCAAAGGGAATGGAGGATAAATGAGAGGAAAATGAGGGATATATAAAGGGGAAAAATGAGTGATATATGGGGGATTTTGGAGGAAATTATGAAGATGAAAAGATGGAGAAAATGGCTGAAAAATAGTCTCTTTATACAACAGGGCTTCTTGAGGATTTTTTTTTAAGGAAATAGTAGTGAAGATTATTCTTAAGTTAGAAAACACTAGAAGGCTTCAACAATGAGTAATTTTCTATGAAAATAATCTCTTGAAGGCTCAAGACTCATTTTAGCCATCATTTGCTGTGACAAAATTTACTGATGGCTAACAGTGGCTCCACTTGGGGATGGAAGCTCCTTGGAGGTGTCAAGAACTTCAGAAATTGATCTCTGGAATGTAGACCTATGCCTTATCCTTGACAACCTTTTCTTCCTTTATCATGCTGCTTAAAAAGATGATCAGTATTTTATATCAGCAAACAAACTTCTTTTCCCCAAACAACTACCTACATAGCCTACTTTCCTAACATTTTTTCTTCATAAGGTGCACTTGGACTTGCAAACCTTTTCACATCAACATTTTATTCTTTTATTGAAAGTAGAAAAAACTAATCTAAATCTACCCTTATTTCTTCTATGAGTTCAGATTAAATAGTTGAACTCATAAATTCTCTACCTAAGCTACTATCTGCCAGGATTAAACTGTTTGACAGATTTTATTCGCTATTTCTAAAACAGAAATTTAAAACACATTCAAACCAAGATTAAACTATCTGATTTTCTATGGTGTCCATGGCTATATGTACAAGCTGCACATAGAATTTATTTGTAGAAAATTTAAAACAAAACTATGAAGGCTTAAGATCTGAAAATTTAAAACATCCTTCATTCTTTTTATGACTCAGGTTTTGATATGTTTTGAGTCATCCCTTTGCTTTTCTCTTGGTTCATATTTTGAGCATGTTTGAACCATTTTCTTCTATCTTTGGCTCAAGTTTTGATTTGATTAGAGCCATTTATTTCTATCCTAATCTAATCTACTGATAAGCCAAGATTAAACAATTTGACAAACCCGATTTACTAACCTATCAGTAGTAAATTGAAATCTATCTAGTCATGATTAGGCTGTATGACTAAATAGCAGTGCTATTTTTGGTAATGGAATTTAAGCTTGCACACTTTTAGATTTTTCCTTCTTTTTTGGTATGGAGTTGTACGTTTCTTCTTTTATTTCTACCCTCTTTTTTTCTTTTTTCTATTGTTTTTGTATTTTTTCTTATTTCAAATTTAAAAGCAGTGTTATATACAATGAACAAAAAATCTTTGAAACCAAGATATTAGTTAAAAAAAATAATGTTTGAGAGTTATGCCATTGACAGGACCTCCAAAATATTTAGCTCCATCTAGTTCTTGCAGAAAAAATGCATTGTTTCTAATGGCAGATTGAATAAGATAAGGGCCTAGCCATAAATTATCAAATTTTCCATGTTTGCCCTTATATTCTCTCCTTGAATCCCATTTCAATACCTTATCACCAATCTTAAAATCACTTGCCTTGGTTCTTTTGTCAAACATGTTCTTGATGTTTTCTTGTAGTTGTTGTGCTCTGATGTATACTTCCTCCCTGGTTTGTTGTATATGTATAGTCTAGTGTATTCTTCTTGTCATATCATCATCTTAAAACTGTACTTCCTGGATCAACTTCATGACTGGCACTCCTAGACTGGTTGGAAATATTGCATATGTCCCATAAACTATCTAGTAGGGAGACATTCCAATTAATTTTTTAATTGTTAGTCTGTCTACCCATAAAGCATGTACTAGCTTACTATGCCATGGTTTCTTGTTATCTTCCAGCAACTTTTTGATTATGTTCACCAAACTTTTATTTGAGGACTTTGCCAACCCATTACCTTGAGGGTAATAAGCTATAGAATGACCCAATATAATCTGATATTTATGGCAGAATTCCAACATATTTTTAGACCCAAATGCAGCAGCATTTTTAGTTATGATCTTCCTAGGAGAGCCAAAACTAGATAGTATATGGTTTTCAAGGATTGAAATGATAACTGAGTCTGTGAAATTCCTAGAAGGGATGGCTTCTATCCATTTGGTGAAATAGTTTGTTTCTGTGAGGATCCATTTGTGTTGGGAAGATGAGGTAGGATGGATTTCCCCAATGAAGTCTAGACCCCACTACTAAAAAGGAGCTTCAACAGTGATTGGTTGCAGCGGTAAGGGAAGCATCTTTCTTTTGCCTTCAAAGATTTGGAATTTCTGATAAGAAATCATCATTTTATGGATATCTTGAAAGAATATGGGCCAGTAGTAACCAGATCTAAGGATTTTGTTAGCAGTTGAATTCCAGTAGAAGTGGCCTCCACATTCTCCTTCATGAAACTCATGCTTGATCTTATCTGCATCATTTTCAGGAAAACATTTAAGAAATAATCCACTAGAATTTTTCCAATATAAAAATTTATGCAAAATGCATTAATTTATAGCTTTCAACTTTAAGAATATTGCCTTTATTTTAAACAAACCAGGAGGGGTGTTAAAATTGAGCAAGACATAAAAAATATCAGCATACCAAGATGAATTCAGAAAATGATTTCAATAATTGGAGTTGTTAACTCCTCATGTTCATCTAATGCATTGAACATGTTTATATCAAGAGCTTGAAAGTTGGATTTAGCCATAAGTTTTGCTAGTCCTTGACCTTTTATGAGCTTATTGGGCTTGATTTCTAAGTCATATTCTAAAATTACAGCAATCGACTTTCCTCTTTTGCAATCTGGATCTTGGGTCAATGTGTCTTTCACAGCTGAATGAGGCAAAAATGCTACAATGTGGGAATGTAAAATGTAAAATCTAAAGTCTTTTAAGGCTTTGACCAAGGCAAAGACCTTTTTTTCCATTATATTATACTTCAGAGGTGTATCTCTTAATGCCTTGCTGAAAAATGAAATTGGCTGCTCTTGTCCATTCATGTTTTTCTGTAATAGGAAAGCAGCTACTGTGTGTTTTGATGCAAATGAAAAAATGAAGAAATATTTTGTAAAATTAGGACTAATGAGAACTGGTGTTTTGGTAATTGCTTGTTTTACCAACCCAAATGATTTCTTTTCTTCTAAGGTCCATTTAACTCCTTCCTCTCTCTTGAGCATATTTGTCATGATTCTAAGGAGTTCAGCTAGATTGGGTATGAACCTTCTCAAGAAATTAATCTTCCCAATGAAAGATTGAAGTTCCTTGATGTTTCTAGGATAATTTATTTGCAATATACCATCGATCCTCTTTGGGTCTATTGTTATTATGAATCCTTTGTCGAAGTGTACGAAAAAAGACCACTTTAGCTACGCATAACTAATAGCCCTAACATCAAAAGTGGCTGCCAATATCTTCAGATCTGCAGTTAGTTAATCAAGACAAGAGCTGCAAAAAACCAGATCTATGCATAGAAAGACATTAAGCAGTGAAAAAGAAGGGTTTGCTCCATATATCCAATAGATAAGACAAGAACAATTTTTGAAATAATTTTGTATTAAGGGCACCTGGGAGGAAAACAAGAAGATGTTTCCTATTCTCCTCAATGGGAAGGATTCTTGGAAGTTCTCAGCACTTCAGATCTAGCATTTCTCTCTCCTATTGGTGTAGAAAACCCATACAAAGAATAGAACTCAAAGGGAGCTCACACAGCAAATAGTGGAAAAATGTGACCAAGTGTATAGATCCAGAGTGATCTAATAGGCAAAAAAAGGTGAAGAATGGTAGGAAAAACCTCCTATTTATAACAAAATATTGGGTCATTCTAGATCTTGGTGCATGATTAAAATAATGTTAACCAAATCTAGATCCACCTTTTATGGAATATTTTATTATATTCGTTGGAGGGAAAAGGTATTTGACTTGGGTCAAATCCCTTGATTAGTCAAAAATAAATAAATAAATGATTTATTTATCTTTTTAAGGAAGTGGTTGGAAGATAATCAAATAAATAATGATTTATTTAATTATTTGTGGGTGATTTGGTCATATTTAATAAGGAATATTATCTAAATAAGATTTAAATAATTATTCCTAGAAATTAATAAGATAAATAAAGGTTTATCTAATTAATTTCTTTGTTTTGGGTTAAACATGACTAGGAATAATAATTTAATTATGATTTAATTAATGATTCCATAAGGAAAATCAAACAAATATAGGTTTGTTTAATATTTCCTTTTGGGGTTTCCTGTTTAGACCATAAACAACCTAATAAATGTGGTTTATTAAGTTATTTAATATAGTGAAGGAAATTTTACTTAGGGTAAAATTGGTCTTACATGGTGTACTTGGGTCCATCTAATGATAATAGGTTAGATGACCAAAAAATGGTGTAACATATTTCCCCCTAGCGTGCGAGTGTTAGGAGAAAATCGTATGACCGAAGTACGTTGTAAGAACTCAATCACCAAACATCAAAAGGGAAGTCAGAGAGAGAAATGTAAGGTAGACTAATGTGCTGAAGAACTAGACCCTGAGGAGACGAGACTTGCAGGTGCAACAAGTCTCTTTTTATGAGAGGGTACTTGTGCTAAAGGCGGCAGGGGAGGCATACCTATGCCCACCGATACAAAGTACAAAAGAATAGTGTGTCCAGTAAACAAAGGACCGAACCATAAAGTACAGCCGGCATAAACATGAGCCAGATAAAAATATAATGAGGGATCCCACATACATGCTGTGCCTGGGATAACAGCCAGGACTTATACAATAATATCTGAGTACATGAGATACAAATACAACCCAAATTCCCCCTATAAGTGGGGAAGGGCTCACAAAATCTGACTGATACATGCAAATAAAAGAGGCGCTGCAAGCGGCTAAGGCCGACATCATCAAATATATGGAGCTACATCAAGGGCTGCAATGAAGAGGTCATCCGGGCATGTGGGGGGCTACCTGCAGGGCCACCCCCTCATGAGGGCTGAGACATCTCACACACACTCGGGAATCACCAAGAGCTGCTGCTGCATCACTGAACCATCAAGTATACGGATCTCGATCATGCTGAAAGGAGCTGGAGTGGAGAAACAATCAAGTCAAAGGGAAATGAGAGATCCCTTTGCCTGATCCAAGGTACCGAACAAGAGTGGAAGCTGGAACCAAGGTACACCGCCCTCTAGACCTGTCTTCTGGAATAAAGGAGCTGATGTCGACAAAAGGAGGTTCGCCATAGGTGAGGCAATGAGATATCCTCAACTAAGGCACGGGAGAAAATAGTAGAGTGACGGACATACTAATACCAATGATGATGGTGGAATGGAGGGGACTGAGCAGCGAATGTACGACTTCCCTTGCTAGAGCATAAAGGGCATGAATGACATGGCAGCGACTGACACAATATCATCAGGGATAAGGGACAGTGGGACTGAAGGCCATAATGTGCGACACAAGAGAGAAACCAAGCAATGAAGGATGGAGGACTATAGCGGGGTACAAAGGGACTCAGGATAGACTCCATGAATGCGATGATGACTCCACTTGGATGCTCTAAACAAGGGCGACTCGATGGTGCTGCCACACAGTAAAGGTCCAATGGGGGACCATGAAAACATGAGTACAAGATGGTAACTCATGACGAACATCAACACGAGCATGGATAAGTATGGAGGCCAAATGGTGCCCCTAATATGAGTGTTGCAAGTGAAGAAATTCGATTTTGAGGAGGGTTATGGTTGAGGGGCATAGGTGCCCCCAAGCATGGTGTGGTCATGCCAAAATGTATTTAGAAAAGGGGGAATCTAAACACATTTTAATGATGTGGTGCGCCATTTGTTTTCGTTATGGTTATGCAGTTTGAGAAAGGGAATGGAGGATTAAAAATCTCTTTTGGTACTGCATATAGGAAGCAAATGGACTTTAAGTTTCTGGGTTGGCATACCTGGTGTCACTATCCCAAAGAGAGGAGTTGGAGATAATGAACTGATGCTCTCGTAGAAAAGCTATAGGTTGGTCAATAACAATGTCTAAGAGATGGAGTTGCTGATGTAAGATGAAGGAATGATAAGGGGTATCATCCTTAGAGTGATCTAAAGTGATATGGGACTCTAGAGGTTCTTCTAAATGTGGAAGAATAATGGTACTAAAGTCGGCACGACCAGATACACTAGGAGAGTTGTGGAGAATTTCTTCTCTTGGTCTCTCGAATGTGGGTGCCCCCTTACCCAAACATTGGGTTTCAATGTAATGGCCACAAGGTGTATGTGGTGTAAACGCATGGGTTTGATGTAAGGGGGAATAGAGAAAGTCAGGGGTGGGGATTTTTTCCATAATGTCATCATAGTGATAGAAGATGGGGTGACTGGTGGAAGAAAGACCACCTGACGTGGCGAAGCTACCTAAATCATCATCATGAGAAGAGAGGGTCACATGCGTGTCGTCACAACGGGTGAAAGAAGAGTAAGAAGATAAAGGATCTACCGATGTTGAGCCCAAGGTGATCGCTGAAGGAAGGTCAAGCGAAACAACAGGGGAAGATTGACATGGAATGTTCCCCGAGGGTCTCATGGATGATGATAGGTAGAAAATGCTGGACGAAGGCTCCATCATCTCGACATCAGGAGGGGGAATTTCAATGGGAGCAGTCATGTCTGGTAGTTTTTCCAAATAAAAATGCACAAATAGGGGAGAGGTGGACTCATTGCGCTTGGCCTCGAATTGGCGGACCACGGCTAGAGAGGTGCGGAAGTCCTCGAGGCGGGGACAAAGGTGGGTGTAATGGCCATGGAGATAACACAAAGCACAGGGGTGGTTGGTGTGAATAGTCTTGGGGTTCTTGGTTGCGGTCGCGGAAGGAACAAAGGCTTCTGGGACCGTGGACTTAGGGAACGCGACATTAACCATGGGCTTGAGATGAAGCAATTCAGGACAGGTATGGGTGGCGTGACCGACAACATCACACAAAGCACACTGGATGGTATGCTTTGGAGGCTGAGGAGGGGCAGGGTTTGTCAGGGCAGCCTTGTCCTTTGATGCCCCCTTGCGAGCTTTTCCCTTCTTACCCGAAGCGGTCGCAACAGGACGTGGTTCCTGTTGAGGTGACTGAGGCACTGTTGCAGCGGGAGAAGTCATGGGGACCGGTTGAACCGGGGTCAAAGAAATATAAGGTTTGGGTTGACCAGGAAAGGTGGGGGCTGGAGGATCAAGGTACCAGATGGGAATCCCAAGGGTCAGGTTAGGAAGAGAGTGGGTGGCCATGACGGGGACCGAATAGACTCCGGGAGGGGGAGTCAGGAAAGGTATCTGACCCGCGGGATAATGACCAGGAGGGACGGCTCCAAGATGATTAAGGCCTGGGGGAACCGATCCAGGGGATAAAGGGGTTCAGGGATCCCAGCTGTAGGAGAAGGGCCAGAAGGAGGAGGTCTGGCTGGCGGAGATGAAGAGCTAGGAGCGGGTTGTGGTGGGCGAGGTTGAGTCTGAGGTTGCTGACTAGCCGAAGCGGGTCGCTTAAGGGCAGCCCGAGACGATTGCATAATGCAAACATTCGACAAGCTGGGATTAGAGATATGAGGAGGGGGAAGACCAGGAAAAGTTCCAAGTAGGGAGGAATCTTTGTAGACGCCGAGGGAGACACTGGTCAAGGAATCGATGGTTTGCTTATTGTCTATAGAAGAGATGGTCATCTCCGGGGAGGTCTGAGACGGCGGCTCATGGTAAGACAGCTGGTCAATGGTGACTACCTTTCCATTGTGAGGGAAAGACATCTTGCGAAAAACCGCGGATGGGACAGCAGACATGGCATAGGTGTAGCTTCGCCCCAATAGAATGTTGTAGTCTAGAGGGGCATCGATGACTTCGATGTCAACGCAAACAGTCTTACCAGCGAGGGTGATAGGACAATTACGGAAGAGGCCAATGGGCTGGGAGGCATGGTCATCCCACGCTCGAAGGGTGATCGTGGAAGGGGCCAACTCAGGAGATCCGAGTTGCTTCCAAACCGAAGCGGAAATCACACAAGTGGATGCCCCCTCATCAATTATACATCGAGAAACGTTGGCGTTCCGGATTTTGACTGGGATTTGGAAGGCGACGGAAGCAGGAAGAGGAGGGTGCTCTGATTGATGGGCGTCGAAAACAATCATTTGGTCATCAGAAAGATCTACAGCGCCCACGGCAGATAGTAGAGCCTTCTTTTGGGAAGGGCACGACTGGAGGAGTTCCAGTGTGGAAATGGCAGCAGGAGATTGCGCCAAATCATCTACTATGCTATACGAATGAGCAGCTCGACCATAAGCAGCATTTCGACGTAACGGTCCCTTAGGAATCTTGGTATGGACCTCAACTTTGGGTTGAGGGATATGTAAGGGACCATTGGATGTCGGAAGAGGCTCTGTAGAACCAGAAGAAGAGGACTCGGGGGCAGACTGAGCGGGAGGCTTGGGGTACTGGCGAGACCAAGTTTGAAGGTGAAGGTCGATGGTTGGGGATGGATCAGAGTTCATCATAAGGATCTGGTAATCAGAGGAACCAGAAAGGGAAGGTGGAGTGGCGACTTGTCCATCAGGTGGTTGGGTAGCCATGAATCCTTGCTGAGGGAAAGGATCAGTAAACACAGCTGGTTGAGTAGTGGCCACATTAGGGGGAGCATGAGGGGAGGCATGTTGTCCTCGCAATGTGGCTTGAGACTCCCACATCTGCCGCATCTGTGGTAAAAGGGGACAATCGTGGGTGTAATGACCGTAAACACCGCAACACGAACAAGGCTTGTTGGTACGAAGAGGCCTGTCCGGCTTGGGCTGAGTGCCCTGTTGCTGGTTAGCAGTGTTAGGGTCAAAACCTTGAGGATTGGGTCCACGAGTACCAGGGGTAGATTGATTTGGATTGCCTCTCCACCTTCTTTGAGAAGAAGGGGGATTAGTCGCACCCTGTTGTGCAAATACTTGCCCTGAAGGGGGCTGTAGGTGCTGTTGCTGGGGTTGAGGAGGCAAGGGAGGTGGAAGCGCATATGCTGGAGGAGCTGGCATACCAGGCTGTAGATAAGGGTAATGGTTAGGTTGGGAAACATTGAGGTAAGCAGGAGGTTGGGCAAAAGGAGGAGGCATGCCGTATCCTGGATACATGCTACCGGGAGGGGGAAGAGTGCTAGAGGTGCTGGCCCCTCCCTGAGGGAGACCATAGCCCATAGGAGGTTGAGCATACGGATGAGAAAGGGCTCCAACGATACCGTCGGCGAAATGATATGCCCCCGGGGTGTTAGCGCCACCGGGCCTGGGGAGGTTAGGGAGGACGGTATAAACATAACCAAACTGAGCATAGATCAGGTCATGTTTCAAGGCTATTTGGAGGGCGGCTTCTTCGGTTTGAGGGAAATGGGAGGCGACATCTTTGCCAATGGGAGCTAAGAGAGAGCAAAGGAACTAGTCCATATAGATCCGATCTTCGAAGGGGGGAGCTCGACATAAGCTTCGTCTTCGTCGCCATTCCTGAACATGAGCGGAAAGGCGGGTTGAAGAGGTTTTCTTGAAAGAGGTCAAAAGCTCCGTACCAGTATCGTATCGGAGAGGGAGCTGGAAGTAAGATAAAAAGGCTTGGGCAATGGTCGCAAAGGTGGTATGGGAAGAGGTGGCTTGGTCAACATACCATTTAGAAGCTTCACCGGTAAGCGTGCGTTGGAACAACCGAAGACGGATGGAATCATCGGTAATGGAATTGGAGGAACACCACATGTGGAAAGATCGGACATGGTTGGTTGGATCTTCTCCAACAAGGCCTTCGAACTTAGGGATGTCGGAGGGGAGCTTGGTTGGCATAGCAGGCCAACCAACATCATGGCGGATAGGGTCATTGATCAACTGATTGAAATCGGGGAGGCTGAGGCCTGCGATGTACGGCAGCAAGGGTATGGCCGAGGTAGTTCCTGTGGCGGTTCCGCTAGTAGTAGTGTCGGCATTAGGGCCGGGAGCACCGCTAGCGTTAGGCCCTGGACCAGACATAGTGAAGGTGACAGGGGGAGAACCAGAAGGAGGAGGAGAACCCAATGAATCAGAAGAGGAGTTGGAGTGCAGACTCGGAGGAGGACTGGCTCGACGACGGTGAGACGGAGCAGGTCGATCGACCGGAAACTGAGGGTGAAGGCCAAGAAGTCTCCGGGAAGTGCGCCTTGGGGGTGCAATGATGACAACACAAACACGGCACAAGGGGAAGAAGAACGACCACAAGGGCAAGGAGGTGCATAATCAAGTGATTACAATGTCGAAACAAGGGCAGATAGGTGCAGTGTCAATTGATTTTAAAGTCTTTTCCTGGCGGTGTAAACCAGGCTCTTCTTCGCTTAGGGTGAGTGTGTGGCGTGCGTTAATTTTAATTTTTAAATCCTTTTCGTTTTGAGAGCAAGAGAAAAAGTGTGATGCGTAACTGAATAAAATCTGCAGAGAACTGTATATAATGTTGAAATAACAGAAAATTAACAGCTACTATTGCATCGATTCAACCCAAGAAGGCGGGTCACTCAAAACTAATCTAAAAGAGGGAAAAAATCTAGTCAAAACACACTTAAAAAGAGGCCAATAGATCTAGGGTCAAAAGGGACAGGGATCTAAAGGATAAAGTTACTGAAAAGAGGTGCAGATCATAGCCAAGAGGCAGAGGCAAGGTGGCTGGAAAAAAGGAGGAAATCAGCAAAAAACAGAAGGGGCAAAGAGGAGGCCCTAAAAGCAGATCCAAACAAATATTTAGGAGGTGATTTGAGAGGGAGAAGAGCTGATTAAAAGGGATCTGAAAAGGAGGTATCAGATCTGGAAAAGGGGAGGCTGAAACTCTGAAAAATTAGACACCTGAAGCAGCTAAAACTCTTCCACCAAAAGTGGAGGGTACTGAAGCCCTAGGGGGCTAGGTTCCCACTTAGATGAGCAAAACAGATCAGGAACAGGTCGAAACAGGCTGAGACAGAGGCTGGAAAACCCTGACAGAAGCTTCAGAAAAACCCAGAAAAATTGTAGTAAAGGATGTTTTATGTTGATCATCAGGATGTACCAATACCTTATTGTAACCTGAGAAGCCATCTAGCAAAAAAATTCTCTTAGAACCAACCACCCTTTGTAAGATATGATCCATTTTGGGTAAGGGATAGTTGTCCTCCAATGAGGCTTTGTTTAAGTTTCTAAAGTCAATGCAAAGTGTTATTTCTCCTATTTCTTCCTAACTGATACAAGATTAGACACTCATTCTGAGTATCTAATAGGGACTATAATTCCAACATCATACATTTTTATAATTTCTCTCTATCATAGGTAATTGAACAGGGTTGATTCTGCGCAATTTTTGTTTAAAAGGCTTCTGGTTTTCTTTGAGGGGTATCTTATGCTGGATTATTTCTGTATCATATGATTTTAGATCTTCATAGCTCCATGAAAAAATATTAGAAAACTCTCTAAAAAGCTCAATGTATTTTAGTTTAATGTGAGCTGGCAGTGTCTTACATAGTTTGATCATTTTGGGCTTTTCCTCACTACCGATGTTGCATTCTTCCACTTCAGCTTCAACAGGTTCCATTTTTGGCTTTTTGGCAACATCATTTAAGTCAAACAATTCTTATAACAGAACCAATCCTTTTGACAAGCTTTAATTTTTAGATTGCAGCACTTCTACGTCTTCATTTTCTAAATCTGGGATTTTTTGTGTTGTGTGTTTGGTTTCATGGGTTAACAGATTTATATCAGCAATCTTAGGAGAATTTTCTTCTTTAGAAAGTGGGTTTTCTTCAGTAGGACAGTCTTGTTCATACTCTGAATCTGAGTTTGGTATTTCAAATTTATTTTTGGACTATAGGAAGTCTTCTATTTGTTTATCTCCATAAAAAACTTGCCAGTATTTTTCATTATCCGAGAGAGCTGGTCTATATTTGACTTGGGTGGTGCATTGCTTGCTTTCATAAGGTGTTAGAAAAGTTCTAGCAGCAAAGGCTAATCCATTAGCAAGAATTTTTTGGTTCCTTGGGACAAAGGTAAGTTGGAATTCAGAAAATGTTTTTAACAAGTCCATAGCATCATCTCTATAGGCTCTAAGTCTGGGATGTTTAGCAGTGTATTCCCCATTTACTTGCCTAATTATCAATTATGAATACCCATGAACTGTTATCCTCTTGGCCCCTAATTTTTTCAATAAATGTAGGCCTAAAAGGAGAGCTTCATACTTTGCTATGTTATTCATGCATTGGAAGTTTAATCTATAAGAATGACCCTCAACATGATTGTTTTCAGTGTTATGCACCCATATGCCTGCTCCTACACCAGTTTTAGAACAAGACCCATCAAAAATCATACTCCAAAGAGGATTGTCTTCAGATTTATCATTCATTTCACTGTTGTTCTCTCTGTTTTGTTTGCCTAATCTGTCATTGGCTGTTCCTGTAGGTTTGCACTATGTTGAATTTTGTTTTGTTCCTTGGGATTTTCAATGTTTTGAGGGCTTATTCTTTGGTTTTCTTGATGGGTACTATGTTCAAGATTGTTTTGGACCTCAAGAACTTTAATCTATTTGCTGTGATTTTCAGAATTAGCAAACTGTTTTTTAGTTTTCTCCTTGTTTTCCTCTTCATCTATGGCTGCCACTATGTTTCAGGATGAAGTGGCCACTATCTTGGTTGAAGTTTCATTGACTAACTCTTGCTCACGAGGGATCTCATCATTATAAAGAACAAATGAGTCGAGGTTAGTGTGTATATAATACAGAGGGGATTTTTCTGGTCTTTCTTGACTACTCACCATATATTTCATGTGTGTTTCCCTATAGAGTCTTCTAGGTTGACTGAAAACAGGGATGGTGGCACAAGTCATATCCATCTGCATAGTACCTTGCAGCTTAGCACCCCAATATCTTGAAATAAGCATGCCATATTTGGGGGCACATCAGTCACTACTACATCCATCACTAGGAATTTGGCTGGGATTTGGGTCAATTTTACACAAAGATCTTTGATCAGGCCTAAAAATTTTACTCTACTGGAGTCAAAAGAATACAAATCTTTATATGGTCTGGTTATCTCAAGGCCTAATATTTCCATGATTGCTTTTTGCATGAGGTTATGTGAAGCCCCTAAATCATGCATAGAATTGTGCAAAATCTTATCATGGATATTCAAACTGACATAGAATGGAGGGGTAGTTCCTTCTTGAAATTTTCCTTCAATCTTAGGACCAAACAGAAGCTCTGGTGTATCATCATTTAAGTTAACAGTATCATGAACATCTTCTATGTTCAAAGCTTTAAAAAATTGACCTCTATATACATTTTGAGTGACTAACTCAGTAAGTGGGACAGAGATTTTGATTTTAGCGATTTAATTCTCTAGGCTAAAGGGAATCTGACTTTTCACAATGTTTGATTCAACCTTCTTAGTCACTGATTCATCAACAAAATCAGCTTGCTGATTTCTACTATTTACAACAGTTGAAATGGTTTTTTAGTAGCATTAGCTAAAATTATAGTGCTGCTAGGGTCCCCACTCTATTTTTCATTGATTTGGGTGTTTTTTCCCTTGTTTGGATCAGAACTTTCAACCACTGTTTTATGATTTTCTACTGTCTTTTTGGAAGTATTTATAGGGCTGTTTTTGGCAGAATTATTAGATGTTTTCTTCTTGGGAGTTTCTTGGTTCTTTTTACTTGTTAGGTCATATTGTTTGGGCTCTCCTATGATGGAATTTTCGAAATCGTGTTCATAGTATTCAGTTTCTGGTCTTCTATCATCATAGGGTGTATATAAACCTTGTTTTCTTTCATTGAGGAAATAAGAATCCTCATTGCTTACTCCCAACATGTTTATGTTATCATTCTCTGTTTATTCATTTGTTTCTTCATCCTCATTAACATAATTTTCTTGAAAATGAGGTCTGATCTGTTGATCAACATCTCCTTGTCTATTCTGAGGTTGATTTCTTCTGAAGTTATGATTCTGGTTTTGGGATTGGTTTCTATTTTGAGGAGCTGTTTGGTTTTCTCTAGATTGAGCTCTCTCATATATGCTCATCCTCTCCATCATCTTTTCCATCATCCTTTCCAATTTTGAGTCAGATGTGGAAGGTGCAACTTTATCCCTATAAGATACCCTCTTCTCAGCCTTCATTCTGGCTCTCTTTTCAATCAGATTTGCTTCTACACCTAAGGCTTCCCTCTGCATATCTTATAAAGTTAAGCGATCCCTTTCTCTTAGCTGATAGGCCATTTCAGGATCAAATCCTTTGGAGAATTTGGCCAAAGCAGAGCCTTGTGGAGGTTTCAATTATGGGGGTAGTGCATTATAAACACTATTAAATCTAGTGCAATAATTCTGAACACTTTCCCCAGGGTTTCTCTTGAGGTTGTTGTAATTTGAAAGTATTTGGAGAGGGTTCTTCCTCATTTCCCATTTCTTTATGAATGTTTGATGTAAATAAGGGAGATCATTTATACTATTAGGAGTCAAACCCTTAAACAATTTCTTGGCCTCTCCTCCTAAACTTTGGGCAAATATTCTCATATTAATGGTCTCATCTTCTATTTCCATATAATCAAAGGCATCATTCACCTTATCTACATGCTGTTGAGTAGTAATGGGTTCACTTTTGGTGAAATGGGGAATTTTGGACTGATAGTCCTGAGGAAAATTAACTAAAGGTAAAGGAAGGACTAGAGGGGCATACCACATTGCCATGATAGGACGTTGTGGGATAAATGGGGGGTTTACAGGTGGAGGGTTTATGAAAGGAGGGGGAGGATGGAATGGAGTAGTTTGAACAGTGGGTGTATGGATAATAGAAGTACTTGGACCAGCAAGAGACTGTTGAGCAGATCTAGGATGAAAGAAACCAAAGTTATGAATGAAATGAAGATCAAGTGGAGTGGTTTCTCTACTACCAGCATGTTCACCACTATGTTGGGGTGAGTGTGGAGACTCAAAGTCTATATGATCTATATCACTGAGTGACTTAGTTCTAGATTGATTCCTTATGAAAGGTAAGTCAACTTGTGTATCTTGTAGAGCTAAAAAGAATTCAGGAACAGAGTTAGCTCTATGAATTGGTCCGACAACAGTTGAAATTTTAGGTTTAGGAGATTTCCTAAGGATACTTTCTGGATTATCAACTATCTCAGGAGGATTTGGGTCTTGATAGGCTCTAGTATATATTCTTCTAGAAGCCACTATGTGGTGTTTTTAGACCCAATAATGAGAAAATTTCAGCCAAATATGACAGTCTTTAAGAGGCTAACTAATATTTTTCAAAGAATACTCAATTCTCAAAGTCTTCTTAACTGATTTTTCATGATGTTATGGTAAATGTTTCCCAGTGGAGTCTTTAGGAAAAACCACTGAGGTCAGCAGGCCTACTGAATACCAATGGAGTTGCCAGGTGAAGGATTTTTACTTGTTTTCAAGGTTTGGTTGTTGTTCACCATCAAAAATCAATAATAACCATTCTTGGTGACACTTGACTCATTTAAGAATAGGGGTTCATTGAGTTTTGAAGTTATCTATTACTCAATATAGTTTGTCCCCAGTGGAGTCACCACTATGTTAGGTCTCCGTAGTTTGCAAGAATGGCAAGAAAAAACACTACAGAGCCTACATCAAAACCACTTTGGAATCCTAGGATCTAGCCCTCCTGGATTCAAAGAGGGATCTTTCTTTATAAGTGTTTTCAAAATATATGATATTAGGCTAGTTATGAAGTACAAGGGTTTTGTTTGTTTTTGGTTGGGATGGATATCATCAAAATGAAGGAAGTATTTTGAAGGGTAAATTTGTGAGAAGGTTGAAAGAATGGTTCAACTGATAGGATAGGTAAGAAATAGTGTCAATCCATTGGGCTATGGAGTCACAAAAGGATTTAATTGCACAAAAAGTTTCAAGAATGTTCTATGGGGAAATTCATCTATGTCAAAAGATCTCTTAAGTTGATTTGTGGTAGGGAGCATTAAGAAGTGTGATAAAAGAAGAAAACATATAAGAAAAACAAAGGGCAGCTTAAGATTAGGTAAGGACTTTGAACCTATGCTACTTTCAACATACTCTCAAAGGAAAAAATTCAAAACAAAGAAGAGCCTAAGATCAAGTAAGGACTTTTAACCTAGCCTGGTTTCAGCATATTCTCAAAGGAAAACATTTAAGATAAACATAAAAAGTAGCCTAAGATCAGGTAAGAACTTTGAATCTAGCCTGCTTTTGGCATACACTTAGGGAAAATTTTCAAAGACAATATCTCAAGTTATACTCATGAAACATGGGCTCACCAGCACTTCATTGGTTATACTCTATTGAATTACCATTGAAACACGATTAGAAGAAAACATAGAGATAAATATTTTTAGTGATATTTAGGGTACTTTACAGTAAATCCTAATCTATATTTATTGTTCTTTATTAGAGAATAGTGGACAGTATGAAAACATAAGTAAAATAACCATTACAGTAAGAAACACATCACCATTGACATAGACCAGGATCCCATAAATCAACTTGTATATTTGATGTTCAAACCAGTTACAATCTTCAAGACCAGTAGGTCTTTACAACTACTAATTTCTCTTCTCAGCCTATCTTTCTTCAATTACAAATAGAGCTTCAGCAGCCCCAATAACTATTTACACTTGATAAGTCTTCAACCAACAATAATAATGAACTCCTCATATGATATATATAGGTAAATTGAGGAGGTGGAGTGACAGGAAGGTCTAATTGTTCAATTAATACAGAGTAAATGCTTCTCAGCCTTTGGGAAGCCTAAGGGAGAAGATATCTAAGGTTTTAGCTCTGATAATTGATTTTTACATTAAGTTTCATCAACTTTAGTCACTTTTGTTGACTTTGGAGGCTTTTGCTAGGCGTGCAATTAATTCTGAGCTATCTTCGGAAAATATCTCTGATTGTGCATTCAATTTGTATTATTTTGAGGAAAATGAACTTGTAGGTGGCATTTTGAAGCACTCTTTTGGGTGATCTATCTAATTTATTGATTTAAACACTGAATTAGGCCTCTGATTATGCTTTAAGGCCTTCTTATCATCTTCAGGATTTTTTTCCTTTGCTGACTATATTAACCTTTAATTTACTTTTCCTTAACTGTGCTTTATCCTTGTAAGTCATTGGTTAAGTCTTCGATCCTCTTGCTTCATTCCTTAACCTTTATCCTTTGATTTCTTCGCTTATCTTTTACTTTTTATGTTGTGGACAAGTATGCTGCGTTGGAGGGTTTGATTAAGTAATCAATGCCCATGAAACACTAATTGATCTTTGTAATTCAACCCTTTTGTCCCTTTTCTTCACTTTTGGGCCTTTTCGAATCGTCATCCAAGGCTATATCACTGTAATTTTGATTGTGGGATGGCTTTTTATGACTGCCGCCATGAAACCTGCAATAAACCACAAAACTGTTATAAAAACCTGCGCATATTGGGTAAACTACTTTGGAGGCTCAGCGGAGGGAAAAAAGAGGAGTTAGAAGGGAAAAATGCATGCAAGAGGAGGTTATGTGGAGAAAACCTGCGAAAATAGGGTTTAATTCTGAGTTTTGGTGCAAAATAGAGGAAAGTGGTTTTGGGAAAACCATGAATGGTTTTCTTGCATGATTGTGGAACCATTGGTATAAAATTGGAATGTAACTGATTTGGTTAGGAGAGAATGAAATGATGGCACGGGAAGTGCTTCTTGTAACAGATCACTGCTGTGTATTTCTTAGGAATGTAACTGATTTGGTTAGGGGAGAGTGAAATGATGGCACAAGAAGTGCTTCTTGCAGCAGATCATTGGTGTACATTGTTTGATCCTTGCAAAAAGATTTGAACTTGTTTCCAATGATGAAGGTACTTAAAAAAGTATTAAAAAAACCCAAAATCTTGAAAGTACCAAGGAATGTGATGATTATCAAAGAAAATTGATAATCATATAGCTTGGACCAATGCCATGGGGCTTCTAATGAAATCAAAGAGTGTTGGAAATACTGAGAGGGGGGGTGAATCAATATTCCTTTCAATTAGAGCATTAGTTAATCTTCAATTATTATCAGTGTTTGTACAATGATAGCAAAAAACAAGAGGAACACAAATGCACACAGTTTTTAAGGTGGAAACCCACTCCGGGACAAAAACCACCTAATACTTTTCTAATAATTCTTTAATATTCAACTCCACTTGAAAATAAAGCTCCAACTTCCTAGAATCTAGAAAAGCATTATTCTCTAGCTCCCACTAGATGGACGCTCCAATGCCTGAGATTCTTCAGAAGTCAACTGAATGGATGTCCCAACACCCAATGAGCTACAACTCACCCTAGCACCACCCTAACACCCTATAGAAGAATAAAATAAGAATGGACTCCCCTACCAGGGAAAATGGTACACTTTACAATGATATAGAATGATGTAGAAGAAGAATATATACTAGACCATAACCCCAAATTTGACACAACCACCTAATGATGATCCTAGACCTCCCAACACTGCCTCTTCAACCCTTGGAAGATAGACACTAGTACAATTTTTACAATAATGTATTTACAATGACTTAGTACAATGATACCTTTACAATGATTGTATGCACTGATGCCAACTTGAAGACTTCATAGGATGAAATTCTTGTTGCTGTTATGAACCTTGGTTGCTGCTCTTGTCATGCTACCCTCTGCTGCACCTTGCTTTTCTTTTTTGCCGTAGAAATTCTGGTCCTTTGCAACCCTTGACAACACATGATCTAGCCTTTTCTTGCCTTCTAGGAGCTCGACATTGAATCTGGTGTATCTCTGTTATTTCAGATCCTCAATATCAGATTTTTGGTCTTGTAGTATTCCTTTGAGTTGTCTTTCCAATGCCACAAGTCTGACCCAATTTGGATTCTTCAAGAGAGAGTTATACCCAATCTCTCACAATGCCCTAATTATGGATTGTTTCAGCAGAGCGCACTTGTACGGCATGCCACATGTCACTATTTATTCATTTGGCTCTGAAATTGATAGAGCGAAAATTAAAGACTTCGCACTATCCTTCACATTTTACAGAATTCCAATCCGATACTCAGAGAGAGAGTTATGATGAATTTACCAAGGTCACTTCTTTGAGATGAATTTTAGGAGCCTGCAAAAACCCTGACTTCCACAGATCATATCTCAAAACATATTGTGCACCTTGATCTAACATTTTTAAATCAGCTTCCTCAAGATTTCAGCTTCACCTCATAAAAATTTCAGCTTCTGAACCTTCGTATAAAAAAATTTAGAGCGCAAATTCCACGATGACCTGTTTCAGATGGCCAAATCCCTTGCCTAAGGAGGAAATGAAGATCAAAAATTATATAAATGATTAAGTTGAGAGGGGCTTTAATAAGTGAACGTGGGAGGGATTTTAGGAGCTTAAAAAATATTAATTATGATTTTTCAATGATCCATGCCCCAGCCCCATGGGGTTTTAGCCCACTAACTGGGGGTACAAACTTCAAACATGAATATCTTTCAAACCGTGAAGAATTACATGGCGTGCCATATATCAACGGAAACATCTCGACAACTAGAAACCATGAAAATAATTATTGACCCAGAATATATTAATTTGGTAGGTCAAAATTACCATGCAATATTGGGTTAGCCCTTGGTGTTGCTTGGGTTGACATCAATGACAAACGCTGATAAAAAATCTCCCCCTTTGGCATTGATGGAAACACAAGTATTCCCCCTGCGATCATGAAACCTCTTCCTACAACATTCTCCCCCCCTTTGACATCAATGGCAAAGGGTAACTCCCCCCGAGACACAACCATCCTGCGGACCTGTACACACTTCCACTCCCCCTGACACACAACCATCCTGTAGACCTGTAATCTACTTCCACTCCCCCTTTATATTCTGAAAAAATAAAATCTAATGAGAACTTGGGAGAATCCCAAGCTTCTGGCAAAGATATTTCAATGCTGGCAAATATTTAATATGTGATTCTTTTGGTGTTGCTTGGAATCTTGCTACTTGTCCAACTGCTTGCATAACATCTGGTCGGGAGGCTGTTACATATAGAAGACTACTAATCATAGGTCTGTACAACCTTTGATCCACATCCTTAGATGAGTCGTCTATGCTCAATTTGAAACCTGTTATCATTGGAGTAAGGATGGGTTTGCAATCTTCCATATTAAATTTCTTGAGCATTTCTTTGATGTACTTGGCTTGACATATAAATATTCCTTTCTCTTGCTGAGATATTTGAAGCCCTAAGAAGAATGTCAACTCACCAAGTAAAGACATCTTGAAATCAATTTTCACCTTTGTAGCAAACTTCTTACTTAGTCGATCATCATTGCTACCAATTATTGTATCATCCTCTTTAGCTATTAGACATGCTTTAGTTGCTTCATCTAGAACATATATGTCATTTGGAGGTCGACTTGTTGTAGCCACAATTTCACCATACACGCCTTTCTTGATTTCACATTTCGTGGATTTGAATAGTATTGTGTGTCCTTGATCACACATTTGTCCAACACTGAGAAGATTGTGATTCATGTTTCAACTAATAGAACATTCTTGACTAGAGAATCTTTGCTTCCGAGAGTGACAATACCTGATCCTATAACGTTTGAAGATCCATCATTTCCAAAGGAAATGGTTCCATCTTTCTTCTCTTTCAGAGATACAAATTTATTTCTATCTCCAGTCATATGCGTTGAGAAACCGCTATCAACATACCACACATCTTTGTTCTTTTGAGCCTTGAAAGTGAGAGCACAATTATCATTCATCTTCTTCTTCCATGTTCATTCGTTCTGTGACTTCGAAGATTCTTCTGGAGGATTTTCAAGTCTGCAGTCTTTGGCTATGTGTCCAAAGTTTCGACATTTGTAACATTCAACATTATTTCTTAAATGTTCAAATATATTGATGTTTTGCTGAGCCCTGGGAGGTTCATATTTGATAGATATCCTGGAATTGTATTCGTTCCTAGGGTATGTGCGACATTCTATATCTTTATGCCCAAATTTTCCACATGAATAACAATAGCCATAAAAAATATGTTGGTACCTGGATGGAAATTTTCATCAAGGAATTGTCTTCCAAGGCTGTTCTTGCGAATCTTGTCCAATGAAGTCTACATGCATGTCAGATCTCATAGGTTCATTGTATTTTTTTGTAGAAGGTCCTGCTTCTTCTTCTTTGTAACCAATGCCAGTTTTTTTATTGTAATATCGTTGATTGTTGATGAGTTCTTCCAATGCCCTTGAGCTGTTGTCATAGTTTTGGATAGTTTTTCCTTTCTTCACTTCCTCACGCAGCGAGACTACTTCGGCTTCTAATTCTTCCCTTTCTTGGTTGCTTTCTTCCAACTTTTTTTGAAGTGAATCTTCAATGCATTTGTGTTCTTCAACTTCAATTTTGAGACCTTAAACTTGTTCTTCAAGAGTATTGGAGTGGATCTTCTCCACCTTGAGATATTTTATAAGCTTGATTGCTTCCTCATAAAATTATTCTATGGTCCATCCTTCTTCTTCATTGTTTGATACCTCTTGTTTATTGTGCTTGGCCATAAACAATACTCTCTCATTGGCTTCTTCTTCACTGTCATTGTCTTCATCGGATGATGAGCTATCTTCTTTAGAGAGAAAGTTCATTTTGGATCCTTGCTTGTTGAATTTCTTAAAGCCTTTTTTTCCTTTTGAGTTTCCATTACTTCTGTTTGGACATTTTGCTGCAAAATTCCCAACCTCATTACAACTGAAACATATCAATGGAATTTTACGTTTGAATTGGCCCTTACCAATTTTTACTTTTCTCATGAAGTAGCCATATTCTTCATCTGAAAGACCTTCTTCATTATTTCCCTTTTCTTCACACTTGCAGGTGCATGTATTTTCAATTGAAGGTTGTTTATCCTTATTGGTTTTCTTAGATGCAATGAACGCAGTTTCTAGATGCGAAGTACCCTCTTCTTCATCAAGACTCATTTGATATGCTATGAGAAATCCATGTAATTCCTCTTTTCTGAGTTTGTCCAGATTTGCATTGTATTCTAAGACCGATACCTTTGGTTGAATCTCCCTGGTAACGTTCTAAGAATCTTCCGTATAATAGTCTTCTCGACAACTGGCTCTCCCAATCCTTCCAGAGTATTGGTTATTTCATCAATGTATTGGAAGTAAGCAGCAATGTTGCAATCTTATTTCATTCTGAGTTGCTCAAATTTTGCTCTATAGATTTGAAGATTTGCTTCTTTGACATTTGAGTCACCTACATATATATTCTCAAGCTTGTCCCATACATTTTTTTGCAGTTTTACAACCCAACACCTTATGATAAGAAGATTCAATAAGTCCACTGATAATAATATTCTTTTCTTTTGCATCATTTACCAAATTCTTCTTACCTTGTTCATATGTAGTTGATGTAAATCCATTTTGAACAGTTTCCCATACTTCGTAACCTTGCGCCAAGATATAGACCTCCATTCTTCCTATCCAGAGTGCATAATTATTTTCATTGAATAGAGGTACAACATTCTTGGTATGCTCCATCACCTCCTTCCAGCTATTAAACTGCTATTGAAGGAACCAATCTCCGATACCAATTGTTGGAAATACTGAGAGGGGTGGGGGGGGGGGGGGTGAATCAGTATTCCTTTCAATTAGAGCATTAGTTAATCTTCAATTATTATTAATGTTTAATGCATCTATACTTCCAGACAAAGAGGCTTCAAATGCACACTTTTTTTAAGGTGGAAACCCACTCGGGGACAAAAACCACCTAATGATTTTCTAATAATTCTTTAATATTCAACTCCAATTGAAAATAAAGCACCAACTTCCTAGAATCTAGAAAAGCATTCTTCTCTAGCTCCCACTGGATGGATGCTCCAACACCCGATATTCTTTAGTAGTAAACTGAATGGATGCCCCAACACCCAATGAGCTACAACTCACCCTAGCACCACCCTACCACCCTATAGAAGAATAAAATAAGAATGGACTCCCGTACCAGGGAAGACGGTCCACTTTACAATGATATAGAATGATGTAGAAGAATAATATATACTAGACCATAACCCCAACTTTGACAGAACCACCTAATGATGATCCTAGACCTTCCAACACTGCCTCTTCAACCCTTGGCAAATAGACACTAGTATAATTTTTACAATAATGTATTTACAATGACTTAGTACAATGATACCTTTACAATGATTGTATGCAGTGCTGCCCACTTGAAGACTTCATAGGATGAACTTCTTGATTCTGTTATGAAACTTGGTTGCTGCTCTTGTAATTCTACCATCTGCTGCACCTTGCTTTTCTTTTTTGACGTAGAAAGTCTGGTCCTTTGCAACCCTTGACAACACATGATCTAGCTTTTTCTTGCCTTCTAGGAGCTCGATATTGAATCTGGTGTATCTCTATTATTTCAGATCCTCAATATCAGATTTTTGGTCTTATAGTAGGCCTCTAAGTCATCTTTCAAATTCCACAAGTCTTACCCAATTTGGATTCATCAAGAGAGAGTTATACCCAATCTCTCACAATGCCCTAATTATGGTATGTTTCAGAAGAGCGCACTTGTACGGCGTGCCACGTGTCACTTTTTCTTCATTTGGCTCTGAAATTGATAGAGCACAAAGTATAGACTGTGCACTATCCTCCAAATTTTAAGGAATTCCAATCCGATACTCAAAGAGAGAGTTATGACGAATTTACCAAGGTCACTTCTTTGAGATGAATTTCAGGAGCCTGCAAAAACCCTGACTTCCACAGATCATATCTCCAAAAATATTGCGCACCTTAGCTTCCTCGGGATTTTGGCTTCGCCTCATAAAAATTTTAGCTTCTGAACCTTCATAGAAAAAAGTTAGAGCGCAAATGCCACGATTACTTGTTTCAGATGGCCGAATCCCTTCCCTAAGGAGGAAATGAAGATCACAATTTATATAAATGCTTAAGTTGAGAGGGGCTCCAACAAGTGAACGTGGGAGGGATTTTAGTTGCTTAAAAATATTAATTATGACTTTTCAATGACCCATGCCCCAACCCCATGGGGTTTTACCCCACTAACTGGGGGTAGAAACTTCCAACATGAATATCTCTCAAACCGTGAAGAATTACATGGCGTGCCATATATCAATGGAAACATCTCGATAAGTAAAAACCATAAAAATAATTATTGACCCAAAATATATGAATTTGGTAGGTCAAAATTCCCATGCAATATTGGGTTAGCCCCTGGTGCTGCTTGGGTTGATATCAATGACAACCGCTGATCAAAAATCTCCCCTTTTGGCATTGATGGCAACAAAAGTACTCCCCCTGCAATCATGACACCTCTTCCTACAAAATTCTCTTCCCCTTTGACATCAATGGCAAGGGGTAACTACCCCTGAGACACAACCATCCTGTGGACCTGTACAAACTTCCACTCCCCTTGACATGCAACCGTCCTGCAGACCTGTAATCTACTTCCAATCCCCCTTTATATTCTGAACAAAAAAAATAAATAAAAAAAATCTAATGAGAACTTGGGAGAATCCCAAGCTTCTGGTGAAGATTTTTCAATGCTGAAGAATATTTAATATGTGATTCTTTTGGTGCTGCTTGAAATATTGCTACTTTTCCAACTGCTTGCATAACATCTGGTCGGGAGGCTGTTACATATGGAAGACTACTAATCATAGATCTGTAAAACCTTTGATCCACATCCTCAGATGAGTCATCTATGCTCAATTTGAAACCTGTTACCATTGGAGTAAGAATGGGTTTGCAATCTTCCATTTTAAATTTCTTGAGCATTTCCTTGATGTACTTTGCTTGACATATAAATATTCCTTTCTCTTGCTGAGATATTTGAAGCCCTAAGAACTATGTCATCTCACCAAGTAAAGACATCTCGAAATCACTTTGCACTTTGTAGCAAACTTCTTACATAGTCGATCATCATTGCTACCAATTATTGTATCATCCTCTTTAGATATTAGACATGCTTTATTTGCTTCATCTAGAACATATATGTCATTTGGAGCTCGACTTGCTATAGCCACAATTTCACCATACATGCCTTTCCTGATTTCACATTTCGTGGAGTTGAATAGTATTGTGTGTCCTTGATCACACATTTGTCCAACACTGAGTAGATTGTGATTCATGTTTTCAACCAATAAAACATTCTTGGCTAGAGCATCTTTGCTTCCAAGAGTGACAGTACCTGATCCTATAAAATTTGAAGATCCATCATTTCCAAAGGACATGGTTCCATCCTTATTCTCTTTCAGAGATAAAAATTTATTTCTATCTCCAGTCATATGCATTGAGCAACCGCTATCAACATACCACACATCTTTGTTCTTTTAAGCCTTGAAAGCGAGAGCACGATTATCATTCTTCTTCTTCTTCCTTGTTCGTTCATTCTGTGGCTTCGAAGATTCTTCTGGAGGATTTTCAGGTCTGTAGTCTTTGGCTATGTGTCCAAAGTTTCGAAAATTGTAACATTCAATATTATTTCTTAAATGTTCAAATCTATTGATGTTTTGCTGAGCCCTAGGAGGTTCATATTTGACAAATCTCTTGTAATTGTATTTGTTCCTAGGGTATGTGCAACATTCTATGGCTTTATGACTGTTGGCGAGAAATCAGGTCTCGCGGACAAGACCCATGTTCAAGAGTTGTGGCCAACAAAGGGGTCCGGTGTAGTCTAGGAACACGCCGGCATTTTCACCCTGCTCTGGAGAGCAGTGCGTCTCACCCGAGGCGTGCCGCAACCACATGCAGAAGGGGATGAGATCAGTGGCAAGGGACGAACCCGCAACTAATGACGAACAGTGCATCCATTACATATATAGAGTTATATACGCAAGATCACTTAATAAGCATTCATACGTTCACAAGTAAAATTTTAAACCAGCATAAACACATTACAAGCACATGGAAATCTTATTTGGACAGCAATCTTTCATTGTATTAATCTCTTGGCAGAACACATGATTACATGGCATTCCCACAGATAGCTACAAATCTGATACAGATGGATCTCGGAACAAAAAGGTAGAATAGAGGAGATAAGAAACCATATGAAGAACATGCATGATTCCTCCGCAGCTGCTCTGCACGTCTTCCCCAGTCTCGAGCCTCGCAACCTCTTCAGCCTCCTTCAGCCTTCTTCCTCTTTTCGGCCGGGTGACTGTTATTTATTCACCCGCTCTTGCGACTATCAGTTCCTCTGTGGCTCTACTTTGGCTTCTCCTGGCTTCCCTCCTGTTATCTGTGTGTTCCACTTCCTGTCTTCTGCTATGTTTCCTTCATTTGCACTTGTCCCTGTTCTATCTCCAGCTATCGTATGCTTTCGTGCCGCCTTGGTAGCTCCGCAACTCCTGGTAGTTGCGGCGCGGTCGCGGTTGCCATGTGTATTCATACCGCAACTCAAAAAGGTCAAAATTCAAAATGTCTTAGCCAATATTTCAAAACTAAACAAAACAAGGGCCCCAACAGGCCCCGACCACAATTCCTTGCCTCGTCCGCAAGTCAATCACAAATAACAGTTTCTACTTCCATTGCCCCACTGGCTTCCGTGCTCTGTTTTGCTATGCCTTCACCCTGCGCCCTTTCTTGCTGTGCTCTGCCACTTGGTTGTTCAAACAAGGGCCCCAACTCCAGGACCCGGCGGAGCGCTGTATCTCTAAGCTCGGTGAAGTCCGCCACCGCTTGCTGCCATTCCCGCACAAGCAAGTCGGCTTCTTGAGAAATCCGGGTGGTGGCGGCCTCGTCTATAGTCGTCGGGACAGCCCCGAACAGCGTGGCAAGCTGGGCTTCGGCCTTGGCATCCAGCTGTTGTATGGAGTCGGCACGGGCTCGGATGGGCGGACGAATTTCCCGGATGACGTGTTTGGCCGCTGCCGAGTCAGCCTAAGTCTGTTGCATTTGAATTTCAAGCTCGTCCGCCCGGGCGTAGAGCTGATCTAACTGTGCCGGGTCCGCGGTCGCCTGAATGTCACGGGAAATTTGTTGCATCTGGGCAGCGATAGGCTGCGTCTTGACAGTTAGAGCGAGTGAGCACTCCTGCAGACTTCGCAGAAGGGCAGAAGCCGTGGTCGCAGTGGAATGGAGAGTTGCCTGCATACTAATTGCCTGAGTCTTCTTGGCATTCACCTGTTCTGAATGGACACTCGGTGGATCTGGAAGGGTAGGCCGTGCGGCTAACACTGCTTGGAGTTCCTGGTTCTCTCTGCAAACAACCTAGAAAATAGTCCTGAGGTGGTGAGCCTGGAGTGCTATACTATCCTCCGCTATAGTGGCAGGAAGTGGGGCATAATGAGCCCTTGCAGCGGGCCATAAGTTGGAGAGCGCCTGAGTAGCAATGTTGACCTGCTCCTGTAGGTTGGTCTTCTCCCTAATCAGTTGATTGCGCTGTTCAGTAAGCGCCGTGATCTGATTACGCTGCTCGGTACACCACTGCTGCAGCTCTGTGTGAATCTGCTCGGCCTTGAGGGCCGCCCGCTGAATGAGCAGGTACAGCTGTGCTGGACTCCATGGTTCTGCATTGGTCGTGCTGGGTGTGCCCTGCTCCAGCACCCGCTCCTACAAAGGTTGGTTGCTGGCCACTGGTCGGCTTGAAGTCTCTGGAGGATGGACCGGCGTTTGCTGCTGCACTAAAGTGGCCATCGCGGACTCCGACCAGTCTTGCTGCGTGGTCTGCTCTAAGGGAGGGGCAGCCGAATCAGCCCCACCATTCGTTAGCCTGGTACATATAGTAGCAGGAGGGTCCTAGGCCGTGGCCACAGGGTCAACCGGCGGTACCATGGCTGCAGTACTGGAGGTGACTTCCACCCCGTGGTCACCTCCGAAAAGTTCCCGGATGAGAGAATCTGACACAGTGGCTGATGAATTGGATGGGTTGGGGGAGGTGGCAGGTGGTCGGCCGATGGAGGGAGCGGTGGACGGAGTGAAAGAAGTGTGAGGGAGGTGAAGGTTGAGGAACTCTGACGGATCGATCAAAGGTTCCTCCGGAATCAAAGTCGCTGTGGGTGGAGTGGCTGGTGGATCATCGTCAGTAAGATCCACCACTGGATCTGTGATAGCAATGCGGGCCCTCTTAGACGGAGGGGGGTCTGATGAATCGGGTTCTGGGCCCGGTTCGCCCATCGGTGTGATGATCGGGGTGGCAGATGTGAACAGGTTAGTGGGGATGGGAGAAATGAGGGGGGCGGTGTTGGAGGGAGCACAAGACCGACTGATATGAAATTCAGCAAAGGAGGGAAATATAGGGGCACCACTTGAAGCAACTTGGGTGGCCACGTTAAGTCGTCATACCTGGTCATTGAGGTGCTCGATGATCAGGACCAGCGATTCGGGCAGGTCCGGTGCGGTCTCAGCTGCATCTCGTGGAGGTTCCGCCGCAACCTGTGAGGACCCCGCTGCGCCGGTCACGGCAGGCCGCTATGCCGGCAGCATCCTCTCAAAATTATAGCGGGTGATCCCGTCGCGAACGTGCTTGACGACCCCCGGCCACGTAGAGACCTCCTGGTGAAAGGTGTCATCATTTAACTAGAATCTGAGGGGCGCCATGTGAAAGGTGGTGTCCGACACGCAAGTTGGCCGGAGGAAGGTGTGCCTGTGGCTGACCCCAAACCACACCTGCTCACTGTACTCATCCAACAGGTGCTAGGCACCCGTTGCTGGTTGGTCACCACATCTGTCATCATCCCATACCACGCCCGAAACGCTTCCGCGTTCACCTGTTTGGTGCTGGGGTCTGTGGACACCTGCCAGGGGGTGTATTTCATCGCAAGAGGCTGGCTCGCGGTCGTCTCCGCCGGCATCCGGACAGGAGGAAGGTGCCATTTCCACATGGCGAAAGCTAAGATCAAGTACCCGTAAATGAAACTGGTGGTACGCTTGTAGTTCTCCTCGCAGGCCGCGAAGAGTTCTTTTAACACAAACGAGCACCAATTCAACTTGGCGCCCTGGATGCAGTGCTCGGCAATGGAGATTGTGTCCAGAGTGCACTCTCCCTTTATGTAGTGCCTCATCGTCTTGCTAGCGATAAGGTAGCAAGCAAACCGAATTTCTGGCTTATTGATTAAATCAATTTTTGCACCTTTGCCCCCTCAGCGAGTGCCATACTTGGTGTACAGGTCTGAGTCACCCGACTTCCGGGCGCGTTTGGAGGATTTCTGGCCAGCAGCGGAGACATCCGCGCCATTCTGAGATAGCCCTGTAAGCCGATGAATGTGTTCGGCATGAATTGGAATTTCCTCATTGAGCCACAGGGACCCGTTCTGTATCCAACTGAGGAGGAACCGGGTGCATTGCAGGGCCGGTCCCGTGGTGCCAAAAACTGGAAGAGTCCTCAAATTCATAAAGGACGACTGTTGTAAGCCCCTGAATTCTGATCGCATCCGGCTGTTGGAGCTGCTGCCTGGCGTGTAATGGTGCTCCATGTAGGTCTGCCAATGGAGGTGGGGGAATTCAGCTGGGTTGGACAGGTTGGCGTCCATACATGCTGCATTGTCATATTTTCCCACTAGCAACTCTACGCGGTGAATTCGGCTGTCCAACACTGGTTCGGGGACGGAGAGGAGAGCTCTCGGCATCTTGGTGCGGCGCTGGTAGACTTGGAGGATTCTTCTGGAGTTTCCTTCTGAGTGCGGTGCGCTTGAAGGCTGTAATTGCTCTGGAGTCGCTGCAACTTCCAAATTGAACTGGTCTGTCATTCTCGTGCTGTTGATCTTCATGCAAATTATGTCATCCGCTGGCACGAGCGGAGTTGATGAGACTCCATAACGGCAATTAATTCTTGCTATCCTTCGAGGTTGCGATAATCGTGTGATCAATCGTGTGCCTGTATTTAATCTGACAGTTGCTGACGGCGTCATGGGAAGATGGGCGGATGCGATGGCTGAGGGAACTGTGGGTGATGGAAAATGATTATGGTACAATTACTGTCTACTTATGGTAATTTATGAAGCAAATCTGAGCAATCCTACGGACTAACAAAAGGACTGACGGAAATGACTTGGACTGACACAGGCACGGGGATGGATCCTACGCGATCGACACGCTGGACTGGCGCGGCGACACGCTGGACTGGCGCTGCGACACGCTGGACTGGTCCGCCCCGACCACAGTCGATTGCGGTGAGGTACCCGCAATTGACCAATTATTTTACAGACTGCCTATGAACGGAAAAGACTCCCTACACTCATCCCGGTTGCGGGAGAGTTATTCGACTAAGCCACTCTACGGGTTCTCTCGGTTGCGAGAGTTATTGACGAAAAGTGAACGGTACCTACTCTTGGTAGGGTTTCAGGCGTGTGCCATTCACCCACCTAGGAAGAACTGTACCGTCCAGCTGTGCCAACTGAACGGCACCTGAGTCGCGGATCTCGATGACAAAGTAGGGTCCCAACCAGTGCATCTGGAGCTTGCCTGGAAACTTCTGGAACCGGCTGTCATATAAGAGAACTTTGCCGCCAACTTGGAAGGCTTTGGTTTTGATGTGGCGGTCGTGCCACGCTTTCTACCTGGCCTTCTGAACCTTCTGGTGGAATTCTGCGAGGAATCGGGCCTCATCTAGCTCCTGTAGCTCCTGGAGGTGTTCCCGAAGTGACTCCTCTTCTGAGAATTGGAGGGACGTTGCGATCAAAAGACTGGGTATTGTGAATTCGGCGGGAATCATAGCTTCCCGGCCATACACCAACTGGAATGGTGTCTGGTTGGTCAAACGTTTCACTGTGGTCTGGTAGGCCCATAATGCCGCTGGGAGGCGCTCGTCCCAATCATCGCGCTGAGCATTGCAAATTTTAGTCAAGCCCTTCTCAAGAATCTTGTTGAAAGCTTCCACAGTACCATTGGCCTGTGGGTGGTATGGGCTGCTTTTATGATGCTGAATCATAAATGTTTCCAATAGTGACTTGACCGTGGCATTAATGAAATGCGTACCCTGATCACTGGTCAAGCTCCGTGGGCAGCCAAAGCGGTTGATGATGTGTTCAAAAATGAACCGGGCAGCGGTCTCTGCCGAGCAATTACATACCGCTGCTGCCTCAGCCCACCGTGTGAGGTAATCCGTGGCGGTAATGATGTACCGGGCCTTGGAATGTTGAGCGATTGGTGCGATGGGACCTACGAAATCCACAGCCCACTTTTCAAACGGCCGCAACACATGCACTGGGTGTAGCGGGAGCTCGTCCCTGTGCGAAAGCCTTCCCGTCCGCTGGCAAACATCGCAACGCTTCACATAGGCCTTACAGTCAGCATGTACCGTCGGCCACCACAGGCCAGCTTGAAGCACCTTCCTTGCGGTGGGTTTCGCACCCACATTCCCTCCCGCAACAGCACTATGACATTCCCACATCACTGCTTCCCGTTCGTGGTCAAGGACACACCTGCGCAACACCTCATCCAAGCCCAGTTTGTACAGCTGCCTCGCGATCAATTGGTAGTCGGCCGCCCGGACAACCAGGTGGCGTTTCTGAAGCGGGGTGTAATCCTGAGGGCACTGTCCCATGGTCAGATAAGTGGCAATGTCAGCCAGGTAATCTAGTACTGCTTCAACTCGGAACAGGTCAGCATCCGGTAGCTGATCGTACAACGAGCCTTCATTCTCTCCCGTCTCCAACCTGGATAAATGATCAGGACCAACATTCAACCTGCCAGGCTTGACGATCACCTCAAACGTGAATTCCTGGAAAAGTAGTAGCCAACGACAGATTCTTCCTTCCAACACAGGCTTATTCACCAGATACTTCAATGCAGAATGGTCCGTGAAGAATGTAAATTTGCCGCCCAGAAGATAGTGGCGGAACTTCTGGAGAGAGTACACCATCGCCAATGCCTCCCGCTCGGTCGTGGTATAATTCTTCTCCGCATTCGATAGCCGACGGTTGGCGAAGTACACGGGGTGATCAACAGTCGTCTCCCCGGGTTGCGCCAATACAGCTCCAAGTGCAATTCCGGACGCATCAATATGGACATGGAACTGCTTATCCCAGTCGGGATGAACAAGTATGGGTGTCGTCGCCAACTTCTCCTTCAATGTGTCAAGTGCCTTCCTGCACCCCGCCGTCCACTCAAAAGCTTCTGACTTCCGCAACAGTTTCTCCAGAGGGGCCGTAATCCTTGCGTAGTTGCGAATAAACCGCCTGTAATATCCTGTGTGCCCGAGAAGTGCCTGCAACTGCTTCACGGTCTCGGGGGCCTCCATGTGGACGATGACCGCGACCTTGGCATGATCAACGCAGACCCCTTGCTTACACACCACGTGGCCCAAGAGTGTGCCGAATGGAACTGCAAAAATACATTTCTTCACGTTCAAGGAAATCTGCAGCTGGCGACACCGGTCAAACATAATACGCAACAGCGAGGCGTGTTTCTTCAACAGACTGTAGACAGTCTAGTCATCCATGTAGACCTCCAGGAACTTGTGAATGTACTCCCGGAAAGCAGCAATGACAATCCGGGAAAACACAACCGGTGCGTTCTTCAGACCAAACGGCATAACGTGGTATGCGAATGATCCCCACTCAGTGGTGAATGTCGTCTTTGCTTTGTCTTCCTCGGCGATGTGCACCTGATGGTAGCCCGAGAACCCATCAGTGAAGGAATAAGCTTCGTTCCCCACGACATGATCTAGAACTTCATCACTGAAAGGAGTGGGAAACGGATCGTGGATGCAAGCATTATTCAGGCTCCGGTAGTCGACACAGACCCGGATCTCCGCTTTGTCCTTCTTGTTCTGGATGACGATGGGACTTACCCACTCAGCTTCTTCTACTGGAAAGATGAGACCTGCAGCCAGCATTTTGTCAATCTCCATCTTGACCTTCTCTTTGATACGTGGATTCAATCGGTAGGGTCGGTGCTTCACCGGTCTGGCCCCCGGCTTCAACGTGATGCGCATTTCGCCCAGATCCCCCTTGATCCCCTTCAGGTCCGCAACTGAGGACGGAAACAAATCTTCGTATTCCCGGAGGAGGCTGAAAATTTCTTTTGTAGTCTCCTCATCCCAGTAATCTCCCACCGTTGCGAGCTTAGGTTTCTCGTCTGTTCCAATGTTCAATTTTTTTGTCTTTAGCGACTGTAAATGGACTCCTTCAATCGTCGACTCTTCACTGACGCTCCGCTCGCCTTCCTTTTCGTCAAAGTAGAGATGCCTGAGGTCCTCCAAACTATCGTCCTCCAGATCGCCATCAATCCGGTGACAAACCAACTCGCGCCTGACCGCAGGTCGTGACACAGCCGGGCCCTCATCGGGCTCAGGCTGGCGGAAAAACAAGACCTCCTTGATTGCCTGTAGGGCCTGAGACTCCTGCGCCATCTCCCCTTCGAACGAGAAGCACCAAACGAACTTGTCCGCAACTGCCTGCCAAGAGCGAGTTTCCTGTTTCCTTTCTTCCTCCAGGTACCAGGCCTGGGGAATGGTGCCTAGGGAGTGGATAAACCTGTGGACCCACAGCTCCTTAGGGTACCGTGCGCTCTGACACTATTCTTCGCAGGCCCGCAAATGGTGTCGCGGGTCTGAAGTTCCATGATACTTAAGCGTACTGGAGGGTCCTTCATTCTCTTTAAAGCATGCCCGCAGAGCATCCGCCATGCACTCCCATCGCAACAGAGTGTTGTGGTGATTTTTCCACCACCGTGCCGACGTTGACTGCAAGGCCACATCCAAAAGTGGTATCCGGCTTTCAGCTGGGACCCGGTCTTCCACCTTGGCAATAAAAGTATTGAATACTTGCATGTTCGACAATGTGGGATATCCGCGGATCTCAGTCCCTACCCACCGGACTTGAGAAATGGAGACACATCTCCGCGTGGTGGTCTCGTACCCCCCTTGCTGCTAGTCTTCCCAAGCGAGTTCGGATCTGAGCTCCGAGCTCTGCACACTCCGCCAACTGACAGAGCCAGTCGCGGTCGGGTTGATATAGTCATCCCGTTGTCCTGCGGTCATCTGGTATAGGTGGTCCATTATCTGAGCGTCTTGCCGATTGTCCACTGTTTCTATGTATTGCGGGCCCTGATACGGGTCGAGAAGCTGGGTGACCCGTACCTCCCCATCCTCGAAGATCATCAGCTCCTTCTTTAGGTCGATGATGGCGTAATTCTCAAAAGCCCAATCAATGCCGAGTAAGGCAGGATAGGGATCCTTGTCGCCCATGATATCAATAACTTCAAAGTCGGTGTATGTCTTCACCCCCGCAACGTCAACCTCGACTCCCTCGAGCCGGTCGATTGGCAAAATGCAGTACTGGTTCGCCATCCTGAGTTGGATTGGTGAGTAGGCTAGTTGTGGCCTGCCAAGGGCCTCCCATGTCTTTCGTGGCAGTATGTTGACGTCGGACCCCAAGTCCAACATGGTGTCGCTGATTTGGAACCCTGCGACTTGTGTGTTAAGCCAGAATTCTTTACCTGTTCGTTGCTTGTTCCGTTTGACGCGCTACACGTATTGAGGGCCAGCGTCCGCTGGGTCTCTATGTTCTGTGCGCCCCTGCAGTGCTTCGTCCAAAGCATGCTTGAGCTGCTGCTGCAACGCAGCGTTATCAACAATCCTGAGGAATAGCCAGAGCCAATCCTCGACCATAGTACCTGCGACGTTCTGCACCCCAGATTCCGGCCGCGTGGGCTCTTCCAAACCTCCCTCGTTCCGCAACTGGGCGAATGCCTCAACTGCCTCGGGGAAATACTTCTTCTGGACTTCGGGCCTAATCAACTTCTTCGGGGATGTCGGCCGAACCACTCGAGCTGGCTCTTTCCCGTGGGCATCCTCTCCAGTCTTCTTTCCGCCCCGCGTTACTATCGCGACGTTCTGCATGTCAGGGGTTGCGGCCCCTCGTGGTTCTGAGTTTATCAGATTCGCTCCCCTCTGCCTCGCCCGTTCTTCCCACTTCTTGATGAGCTCCGGACAGTCTTCTGTAGCATGGGCGTTGACCCGGCACTGGGAACACCAGGGTCGTCGCGGAAGGGGACATTCTCAAGCCACATGACCCTCCTGGTCACAGTTGTAGCATTTTACCGGGCCGCGTCCGCCTGTGCGGCCTCCCCGCATGCCTCCGCCACCTCTTCCCCTTGGAGCCTCGTTCACCCGGTACGAGGGACGATCCAGTCGATCCGCAAGTGCGTCAAGCACCCTGCACTGCTCCGTGTTGTGAGTCGTTGACACACAAAATTCGCAGTATACATTATTCGGGACCGTGGAGTACTTCTGTAGTATCGGGCACATCCGAGGAGGATGCCCCAACGTCCGACAAATCTCACAGTACTCTGTGGTGGAGGACCCCGGTTGCGGTGGGAACCCCGCATAAGTCTGTTGCGGCTGGTAGACTCCCTGCGAGTTCATCGCCGCGCCACCCCCTGGTGGTGGACCCCCCTGGATTGCTGCGACCGAGGGTCCTGCTCCTGCACCACGCAACCAAGGACACTCTGTTGCGACGTGGCCCTCGACCAGGCAGTGAGTACACCAAACATTCGGTCGCGTTGGTCTCACTGGCTGAAGTTCCTTGAGCTTTTCAGTCAAGCTGGCGATCTGGTGTTGTAACCCTATCAAAGAAGGGTCTTGCGGGGCTGCCCCCCCCCCCCGATACTCCTGGGGGTAGCCCGCCATGGCTTCAATCTTCATGGCCTGCTCCAAAGCGTCCTGCAGATCATCAATCTTCTGCTGAGTGAGAGGGGTTCGTGTCAAGGGGAGAAGAGCCTTGATGAACCAGTCCCTCTGGTGGTTTGGATCGATCGGGTAGCTGAGTTTCCCGATCACATCGTTGAATCACCGCATCAACTCCCACGCGGTCTCACCTTCCTTCTGCTTAATCTCCCACAGCTATGACAGGCCCTGCTGGTCTGTCTGGGGGAGCTTGAATTCGCGGAAAAAATCCCGCTTCACGTCCGCAATTACGGGGTTAGGATTAGCCTCAGACCACTTGATAAACCATCGCAGAGCCCTCTCTCTGAGCGTGGTTTGGAATTCTATTAACTTCCCAGCGTCTGGTGTCTGACGAGCCCTCCAGATGGCTTCGCACAGATACCAATGCTGCTCTACATCATCATTGCCCCGGCCAGAAAACTCTGGATACCGGGTGAAAGATCCAGCCATGTGTACTTGTGGAGAATTGACTAGGATAAAGCCTCCCGGTCCTGGTTGCGCAATGGTTCCACTAGGAAAAATACCACTAATAGTAACGCTGCTGTTACCGGACGTTACTGACACTGATGCACTACTGTATGACCGACTCAATGCTTGTAACTGAATTAAATTATTGCTTAAAGGTTGATATAGTACCAGGGGAAGGTCGGGATCCTGGCCATGCAGAAGGTGAGAAGTAGGGCTGCCTGGAGGGGTGGGTGCCGTCTGATCTTGAAAAATCCGCTGCATCACGCCGTGCCATTCATCATCGGAATTTTCTTCGGGCTGCATCTTTCCGTTATCTTTGCTAGTCACGATCTCTCTTTCTCGCGTCGCTGGGCTCCCATGCACCCACTGCACTTCCACTGCTGTCCCATCTTCTTTCCGGGTATCCAAACCCATAACTCCCGTTCTCTGAGGCGCCTCCTTTTGATTTTTCCTCTCGATCTCTCTTCTCTTCAAATCTCTCATTACCCTTCTTCGCCACCTATCGGCGATCTGTGCCCGCCGATGTGCACGTAGCTCCCGCAACTTGCATGCGGCCTTAGCATCCATTCCCCACTCCCCACTCTCATAGTCTACACAGCATCGGTCCCCTCAACCCTTCCCCCAGTACGGGTGGTTTACGCTTCCATACTCGTTTTGTGGAATTCAATCAACCCTTCGTCCGCCATCAGGGCTTTGATCCACAGCAGAATCTCCTTCAACAGCTTCCCTCTCAACCCTGAGTGGAAAACAACCTCGGCCTTCGAGAAGGATTGGTAGCACTCAGCAGCAAACTCCACAGCGTATCCTTCCAACGTGGTCCTTACCCAAAAATCCACTGCGCGGGTTAGTTCAGTATCTACCCGATGCAGTGCCACCAGGTCTTCGTGCGTCCACCTGCGGTTTATCTTCCGCAAACCTTCTTGGGGCAGCGTCGCTCGTAACCTCCGCAACCAATTGTAAAGGTTCGTAGGGAACCTTCCCCAGAAAATTTCGTACGTATCGCTGGCTGAGTCAGAGAAAAGAACAAGCTCCTTGATCGCCGCCTCCTTTTGCTTGGTCAGCTCTGCTTACTGAGCAATGAACTGGTCAAGATGATCATCCCACCATCGCCATATCACTCCTTCAAAAATCCTCGATACCATGATCTAGATCCCCTCAGAACATGCAGGTCCCGGCAACGGAACCATTTTTTGGCGAGAAATCAGGTCTCGTGGACAAGACCCAGGTTCAAGAGTTGTGGCCAACAAAGGGGTCCGGTGTAGTCTAGGAACACGCCGGAATTTTTACCCTGCTCTGGAGAGTAGTGCGTCTCACCCGAGGCGTGCCGCAACCACATGCAGAAGGGGATGAGATCAGTGGCAAGGGACGAACCTGCAACTAATGACGAACAGTGCATCCATTACATATATAGAGTTATATACGCAAGATCACTTAATAAGCATTCAGACGTTCACAAGTAAAATTTTAAACCAGCATAAACACATTACAAGCACATGGACATCTTATTTGGACAACAATATTTCATTGTATTAATCTCTTGGCAGAACACATGATTACATGGCATTCCCACAGATAGCTACAAATCTGATACAGATGGATCTCGGAACAGAAAGGTAGAATAGAGGAGATAAGAAACCATATGAAGAACATGCATGATTCCTCTGCAGCTGCTCTGCGCGTCTTCCCCAGTCTCGAGCCTCGCAACCTCTTCAGCCTCCTTTAGCCTTCTTCCTCTTTTTGGCCGGGTGACTGTTATTTATTCACCCACTCTTGCAACTATCAGTTCCTCTGTGGCTCTACTTCGACTTCTCCTGGCTTCCCTCCTGTTATCTGCGTGTTCCACTTCCTGTATCTGTTGTGTTTCCTTCATCTGCACTTGTCCCTGTTCTATCTCTAGCTATCGTATGCTTTTGCGCCGCCTTGGTAGCTCCGCAACTCCTGGTAGTTGCGGCGCGGTCGCGGTTGCCATGTGTATTCATACCACAACTCAAAAAGGTCAAAATTCAAAATGTCTTAGCCAATATTTCAAAACTAAACAAAACAAGGGCCCCAACAATGACCAAATTTTCCACATGAATAACAGTAGCCATAAGAAATATGTTGGCACCTGGATGGAAATTTTCGTCGAGGAATTATCTTCCAAGGCTGTTCTTGCGAATCTTGTCCAATGAAGTCTACATGCATGTCAGATCTCATAGGTTCATTGTATTTTTTTTTAGAAGGTCCTGCTTCTTCTTCTTTGTAACCGATGCCAGTTTTTTCGTTGTAAGATCGTTGATTGTTGATGAGTTCTTCCAATGCCCTTGAGCTGTTGGCATAGTTTTGGATAGTTTTTCCTTTCTTCACTTCCTCACGCAGCGAGACTACTTCGGCTTCTAATTCTTCCCTTGGTTTCTTTCTTCAAACTTCTTTTGAAGTGACTCTTTAATGCATTTGTGTTCTTCAACTTCAATTTTGAGACCTTGGACTTGTTCTTCAAGAGTATTGGAACGAATCTTCTCCGCCTTGAGATCTTTTATAAGCTTGATTGCTTCCTCATGAAATTCTTCTATGGTCCATTCTTCTTCTTCTTTGTTTGATACCTCTTGTTTATCATGCTTGGGTTTATTGTGCTTGGCCATAAACAATACTCTCTCATTGGCTTCTTCTTCACTGTCATTGTCTTCATCGGATGATGAACTATCTTCTTTAGAGAGAAATTTCCTTTTGGATCCTTTCTTGTTGAATTTCTTAAAGCCTTTCTTTCCTTTTGAGTTTCCATTACTTCTGTTTGGACATTTTGCTACAAAATTCTCAACATCATTACAGCTGAAACATATCAATGGAAGTTTACCTTTGAATTGTCCCTTACCAATTTTTAGTTTTCTCGTGAAGTAAGCATATCCTTCATCTGAAATACCTTCTTCATCATTTGCCTTTTCTTCACACTTGCAGGTGCATGTATTTTCAATTGAAGGTTTTTTATCCTTATTGGTTTTATTAGATGAAACGAACTCAGTTTCTAGATGCGAAGTACCCTCTTCTTCATCAAGCCTCATTTCATATGCTATGAGAACTCCATGTAATTCCTCTTTGCTGAGTTTGTCTAGATTTGCATTGTATTCTAAGACCGATACCTTTGGGTTGAATCTCCCTGGCAATGTTCTAAGAATCTTCCGTATAATAGTCTTCTCGTCAACTAGCTCTCCCAATCCTTCCATAGTATTGGTTATTTCATCAACGTATTGGAAGTATGCAGCAATGTTGCAATCTTGTTTCATTCTGAGTTGCTCAAATTTTTCTCTATAGATTTGAAGCTTTGCTTCTTATACATTTGAGTCACCTGCATATATATTCTCAAGCTTGTCACATACATTTTTGGCAGTTTTACAACCCAACACCTTATGATAAGCAGATTCAATAAATACACTGATAATAATATTCTTTGATTTTGCATCATTTACAAAATTCTTCTTACCTTGTTGATCCGCGGTTGGTGTAAACCCATTTTGAATAGTGTCCCATACTTCGTAACCTTGCGCCAAGAGATAGACCTCCATTATTCCTTTCCAGAGTGCATAATTATTTTCATTGAATAGAGGTACACCATTCTTGGTATTCTCCATGACCTCCTTCCAGCTGTTAAACTATTATTCCCCAAGAGACCAAGCTCAGTACAATTGTTGGAGGGATCTGGCGGGGGGGGAGTGGTAAATCAATATTCCTTTCAATTAGAGTATTAGTTAATCTTAAATTATTATTAGTGTTTGTACAATGATAGCAGCAAACAAGAGGAACACAAATGCACACATTTTTTAAGGTGGAAACCCACTCCGGGACAAAAACCACCTAATTCTTTTCTAATAATTCTTTAATATTCAACTCCAATTGAAAATAAAGCTCCAACTTCCTAGAATCTAGAAATAACATTTCTTCTGGCTCTTGGATGGATGCTCATCCTTCTTCTTGAGTAATCCAAGCGGAATGGATGCCTAACACACCCTAAGCACAAATGGCTCACCCTAACACCCTACCCTTTTTATAGAAAAATTAAAATAGATATGGACTATGGTGGGAAAATGGTCCACTTTACAATGATATAGAATGATGTGAAGAAGAATATATACTAGACCATAACCTCAACTTTGTGAGAACCACCTAATGACAGTCCCTAGACTTCCCCTCTTCAATACATGTGCTTCCTACACTAGACCTAATTTTACAATAATGTATTTACAATGACTTAGTACAATGATACCTTTACAATGATTGTATGCAGTGCTGCCCTCTTGAAGACTTCATAGGATGAACTTCTTGCTGCTATTATGAACCTTGGTTGCTGCTCTTGTCATGCTACCCTTTTTTTCACCTTGCTTTTCTTTTCTGCCGTAGAAATTCTGGTCCTTTGCAACCCTTGAAAACACATGATCTAACTTTTTCTTGCCTTCTAGGAGCTCGATATTGAATCTAGTGTATCTCTATTATTTCAGATCCTCAACATCTGATTTTCGGTCCTATAGTATTCCTCTAAGTCTTCTTTCCAATGCCACAAGTCTGACCCAATTTGGTTTCTTCAAGAGAGAGTTATACCCAATCTCTCAAAATGCCTTAATTATGGGCAGTTTCAGCAGAGCGCACTTGTATGGCATGACATGTGTCACTGTTTCTTCATTTGGCTCTAAACTTGATAGAGAACAAAGTACAGATTGTGAATTATCCCCCACTTTTTACATAATTCCAATCCGATACTCAGAGAAAGAGTTATGACACCAAGGTCACTTCTTTGAGATGAATTTCAGGAGCCTGCAAAAACCTTGACTTCCACAGATCATATCTCCAAAAATATTGCGCACCTTGATCTGGAATTTTTACAGCAGCTTCCTCACAATTTTGGCTCTGCCTCATAAAACTTTAAGCTTCTGAAGGTTCGTAGAAAAAAAGTTAGAGCGCAAATTCCATGATGACCTATTTCAGATGGCCGAATCCCTTGCCTAAGGAGGAAATGAAGATCACAATTTATATAAATGCTTAAGTTGAGAGGGGCTTCAAAAAGTGAACATGGGAGGGATTTTAGGAGCTTAAAAAATATTAATTATGACTTTTCAATGACCCATGCCCCAACCCCAAAATTAAGTATGCAAAGTGTTTGTAAGGTCTTGCAAGTAAAACAAAGTGTTCTTGGTAAATGTTTATGAATTTAAGTGTGAGGGAATGTTGTTTAAATTTATTGTTTAACAACTTGAATCTAAAATAAACAGTAGAATAAATTCACCATAAAACACACAGCAACATGATGAGGCAGTTCACCCCTCCTGGGCTACATCTGTCGGGTCCAACGCTCCCAATGGGCATGTCCTTGATATATTATGATGCTCAAATTGATAATGCAGTGAGAAAAAGGCCTAAAAATACCAAACCAGCTGTGAAAATGAATTCAAAAGGAAGAAATAAGCTAAAAATGACTTTTATTTCCCCTAAAACAGTGAAGTGTAGTCCAATGCAGCTCCATTTCCCCCATGGCCCTGATGGCTCTCCAAGATTCTCTAAAGAGAAAATGGCTGAAAGACGCCTATTTTGGCTCTATAACCTATCCCAATGGCTCTAGAATGCTTAGAATAGTCGAAATTGACTGAAATTGCGTCCAAAAAGGTTCAATATCCTAAAATTTATGATCCAAACAATATTTTTCCCAATCTTGCTAAAAAAACTCCACCAAATTTGGCTAACTCTAGTTAGGAGTGCCAGAAATGGCGGTCCACCCTAAAATGGTGGAACCGCACCCAACTTTAGCGAAAAAATTAAATTTAACTGTTAGATGGAGGCATGTTCTCATGCGGGGTTTCCAGACGGTTAATGAGCTGGCAGATAAGTCTAACTGCGCCCATGGTCACCGCTTATGGTCTTATGTGCCGAGGGCTAACACCGTGGGGGCTAGCCAAAAACTCCGCTGGTTTGATTGACTTAGCTCCTAGTTTGCATCGGAGGTCACATGGGTTACCTTTTAGCCCTGGGGCTTAAACAACTGCTCCACCGTTCAACGCCAAACAAGGTCCGCTATAACGTGACCCAAACGCATTCGGGTCAGGTCGTCCTCTGCCCGACGGACCCAATGTGTTCAGAAGTTTTTCAAAGTGACCTCCGCCCATATTTTTCACTTAATCGCATTTAGGGTGGCCCATGACCGTTCGGGTCGGGTCGTGCCCAACTGACCCGAACGCGTTCAGCTCGGGTCAGGGTGCCCACCAACAAATTTTTCAAATAATATGTTGTGGTTCCTGTGTTTTGGCTAGATTGGCAAGACCAAAAGACAAGACAACATCAAACCAATTTGGAATCCTAGTGTAGTGTCCTATTTTTTTTCCTAGTATATTTTGTCACTCCTATTTTGGGTTATTTCTGATGAGTTATATATATATGGAATACTGATCACTAGATTGAGGAATAACATTTTATAAATATATGATTGTATTTCCTCTTTATCTTTATGTATGTCATAGTGATCACTATATTGGGTAACAATGTTTTATATCCATGGTTTATGTATGGAAGATTGACCCTTGGTTTGGGAAAAATGTTTTATGTAGTTGTATTTTCCCTTATGTGTGGTATATTTGATTATGTGTTTTATATGATGGTATGCATATGTCTCTCTTTTTGCATTTGACTTGTGTATCAGGTGTATGACATGGATGGAGAACCTGGATTGAGACACATAAACCCATGGATGTTCATGGTTATGTGGAAAAAAAAAAAGAAAAAGAAAAAAAAGAAAAAAAGAAAAAAAGAAAATATCGCATTTTGATTTAATATAATATTTCTCTATAATAATTATGGTAGGTAAGGTGGGACCTTACATATGGTATCAGAGCAAGTTACAACACTAGGCCTAATGGGCCAACATGCTTATTTGTAGTTTGATGATGTATGAATGTTGATTTTGCATGCGAGTTGAGTTCTTGTATATCTTGACTTGGAAGCATATTGGTTGCATAGAGGATATTATTATCATTATGTCATTTAGAAACTCATGAAATATATATATATATATATATATTTCTGATATTCATTTATATTTTTGTTAAGACATATTATCAACAATATGTTAAAATGCTTAAATACATGCTGGGAAAGGATGTGCTTGAGAAAGTTTGGGTTAAACCCAAGTATGTGAATGAATTGATTTTCAATCAATGAGTGAGATAGGTAGAGTGCATGCATGGTTTCATATATTTTTAATGCATCATTTTCAATGTGATATGGGCTTAGTAGCCATCTTTACTAGCTGAAATCATATCTACCAAGAAGAATATTGGCTTAATTTGGACTATAGTATGATGACCTTGGTGTGTATGTTTTGGCAATGAGTAACAAGTGTAAGGTTGAGATTCCATTAACTTGATGATTGAGTTCATCATGATAATCTTGAATCTTTTCATACCTACACTAAAAGAAACTTAACTAAAATCTACCTTGAAGGATGTCACTTTTAACTGTGAATGCAGATTCAAGAGTAATGAATGTGTATTAATTAGATGTGTTAAAATATGATTTGGGAATACATTCTTAATGAGTAAGAATGAAATTTCTCTGATTTCTTTGACATGATTTTGTGTATTTTGGGTTGACATTAGGCATCAAATAACTTTAAATTACTCAATTACTAGGTTGAGGTATAACCTTCCTAATAAACAAGAGGCTTAAATGATTGGTGCATGAAGGGCTGTGGAAGCCATTTTAAGGAACACTTGAATGTTATGTTTTCCTTAAGCTAATGTATGGGTGTGGAATCCATACTAGCATATATCTTTGAGAAAATGTATGGGTGTGGAATCCATAGCAACATATATCTATGATCTAATGTATGGGTGTGGAAACCATACTAGCATATATCTATGAGAAAATGTATGGGTGTGGAATCCATACTAGTATATATCTATGAGAAAATGTATGGGTGTGGAATCCATACTAGTATATATCTATGAGATAAGTAATGAGGTAAGGTATGGGTGTGGAATCCAAAGTAAAATATATCTATGAGCTAAGTAATTCTTCTAGTTAGAATATTTTGATGGAATCTGATATTCATGATTAAGGAATGATTATGTGTAATTATGGATAGAGATTTGTAACACAAATTTGCTTGAGCTTTAAATCCATTATTTTTATTATTACAGATGAAGGTACTAAGATTGGTATACTAAACACCATTAGGTGGTTAAGAATGTTTGGAATAATTGACTTGATATATGGAAGTGTGAACTAGATATCTATCCTCTAGTATTGTAATCCTTTTGTATATATTGAATTTAGGTAGAACTAAAATGTCTTTCAAATTATTGAAATGTAGAAAAAATATTATTGTGATAAGTTGATGAAATAACTTTTCTATTGGCTTAAGACAAATTAGGTCTAGGAAAGCCATAATAGTCTCTTTAATGATCTTATAAGTTGAATATTGGTTGCATTCTATTTAACCAAATTAATTAGAGAAATTATGAGGATTGAACTCATGTATTTCTCTAAACTATTGTTAGTTAGGCGATCGCATCAAAATTCAAATTATTTATAAATTTTGAAGAGAATAACATGTTTAGAAGGTAAATATTTTATGTGGTGAGAACTTGTTTTATTTGAAAAAAAAAAAAAAAAAAAAGCATGTGATTAATGAAAAGCTTAGTTGAGTTCTTGTTTTAAAAGAATATGTGCTTGTGATATTTTTTGAGGGGGAAATTGAAGAAGAGTGAGATCACATTTTGATTGATTCGGATTATTGGATGATGATTGTATTGTATGTGGAATTTAGAAATTTTGTGTTGAAATGTATAGTTGTATGAGTATTTATTAGTCCTACAGAATGTTGTAATAATTTGAGAGGGTGGTAATTCTCCTTAAAGCAAAAGGGTTTAACTTTAGGCTAGAAATTCCCTTGTGATAGTCTAAATCTTATTTAAATTTGACAAGATTCATCACATTTTGAGAAATTTATGGTTTTCATAGTTTGTTGTTGCATACGTATCAATAGTAAGGGATAAAACATGAAAGCAAACGAATTGATTAATTACTGAATAGAAATCATGAGCGATTTCATAGTTGGAAAACAAATTGACTTAGAGTTATCAAGGTAGATTCAGTAATATAGATACCATATTTGCATAATTGTGAGATTTGTTCTTGATTAAAATTCATTTTCAAAAAGATATCATTAATCTGCTTTTAGATGAAGATTTTCTAATAGATTCATTTCATAATTGATTCTCAAGTTAGAGAAGTGAATAATAATGAAGATTATGCAAACTAAATGTATGATCTATAATACATAAGTGGGTCAATGAGGAATGTATTTAACCTTAGGTTTTTAGTTTAAAAAAATAAAATAAAAAATAAAATAAAATAAACTAAAATAAAATAAAATATTTGGTGCCTTGAACCTCATATTGTATTTTTGCCTAAAGAGTAAACGTTTGGTAAAAATTAAAGATAAATCCTAGATATTTCGATTGCAAGGATGTCTTATGGAATGAAAAGAGGAAAATTGGATTGAAAAGACATAAAGCAAGTAGGATGTAAGAGTGTGTTTTATATATAACATCATGTTTTGTTGCATAATTTCACTCACAATTGTATGTGGATTATTTTATGCCAATTTGATTGTGATATGGTATGGACCATCATTGTTGTGTGTACAACCAATGTGTGTTCTATTTATAGCTTGGAAAGCTCCACATCCTACAGAACCAAGAAGATGACACATGTGGGATTCTATAGACTATGAGAAAGAAGAACATGTAGAATATCAAATTATTATAGATAAGTTAAGTAGATATCATATCAATTACATACAATGGTATTTTTAAATTGTATGGCTGGTTTTGATATAGAAATATTTGGTATTCTATATCAACACATTTCTAATATGGCGTGGATATATTTTCTACTTGATTAAGAATGGTATGTTTAGTTTTCATGGAGTTGCTTCCAAACTATGGATTGGCATGAAAAAAAAAAAATATATATATATATATATATGTATCAAATACATAAGGTTAACAACTTATTGATAAGAGAATCTAAAAGAACTAAGTATCTTATGACCGTAGGAAAAACTTCGGGCCAAGTTTAGCCCAAGAGGGGGAGTATGTAGTGTCCTATTTTTTTTCCTAGTATATTTTGTCACTCCTATTTTGGGTTATTTCTGATGAGTTATATATATATGGAATACTGATCACTAGATTGAGGAATAACATTTTATAAATATATGATTGTATTTCCTCTTTATCTTTATGTATGTCATAGTGATCACTATATTGGGTAACAATGTTTTATATCCATGGTTTATGTATGGAATATTGACCCTTGGTTTGGGAAAAATGTTTTATGTAGTTGTATTTTCCCTTATGTGTGGTATATTTGATTATGTGTTTTATATGATGGTATGCATATGTCTCTCTTTTTGCATCTGACTTGTGTATCAGGTGTATGACATGGATGGAGAACCTGGATTGAGACACATAAACCCATGGATGCTCATGGTTATGTGGAAAAAAAAGAAAAAAGAAAAAAGAAAAATGGTTAAATTATGTTTTATGGATGATACATGACTTGCATGATTATATATATGTCTAACATTGTAATGAGCAGGATGTGGTAGGGGACCATATCATCTTCAAGGATAAATGACTGTGGAAGTCATGCACCATTCATGGTAAAATGTGGTTAAGTTAATTTCATTTTTAAATTCATATGATTCATTTGATCTATGAGGTTGTGATGTATGTAGGTCTTCAAACAAGGCCTTACCAACGAACCATCAAATGGGTAAAAGCTCACAATCAGTATCATAAGGAGAAACATGGAGTTTCAAAGCACAGTAGATGAGAAAGCATGGAAATTAGGGCGTGGAGTCCTAAATCCAAGAAATATAAAGACGTGGAGTCTTGTATATTTAGGGCGTGGAGTCCTAAATCCAAGAAATATAAAGACGCGGAGTCTTGTATATTTAGGGCGTCGAGTCCTAAATATTTAAAAAGATCAAGTTATGGAATCTTAGATCTTTGGAGTAGATCAGGGCGTGGAGTCCTCAATCTACTAAGGCACGGAGATGCATGAAATAGGGGTGCGGAATCCCTATTCTCCGAAAGAAAAATACCACTCATGGATAAATCTCAATGTGGCAATTTTGGAATGACTTTCTAAAAATAGAAAGTCATGTCTAGCATCTCAAGCATGACTTTCCAAAAATAGTAAATCTCCTTGCATAAATTAGTAATCAAGCTCAGTTGAAGGAAATTAACTTAACTTATCTTTAATCAATCCTAATAGTTCAATATTGACTTAATCCTCAATATTATTAGTATTATCATTATCTTTTATGAGACTATGATATTTTATTTAAAAGGAATTACAAACTAATTTTATCCATTCAATCAATTCACATCTATCTCTTTCATGACTATCATGGCTCTAAGTAACTCTCTCTATTTTAAATATTACATTGCACTCTCTTTTATGCACTCATCTAGGAATGGCATATTCCTCTTACACTCATTAATGATATGTCATAAAATATTCCTCTTACACTCATTAATGATATGTCATAAAATATTCCTCTTACACTCATTAATGATATGTCATAAAATATTCCTCTTACACTCTCTTCAATGCATATGTTACACTCTCCTTAAATAAGGCATGCATACCTCTCCTTAATGGCATAAGTTACACTCCTCTAAATGGAATACAATGCATGCATATTACTCCTCCTTTATGACAAGAATTGGTTTTCTCCTCCTATATATGAGTCTCATGTATTCTCACTTGGGAGGAGGAGGATGCCAAGAGTGGAAGAGACTTGAGGAAGGTTGTGAGAGATATGGAGAGTATCCAATTTCTTCCAAAGCAAATCTTGATTCCTTACTAATCTACTAAGTGTCTATTGAGGTTGAACATGAGTGGTATTTAGAGGAAGTGAAAACTACCTTCCTGAGTTGCCTTGCATCTCTCTCTCTACTGTTGTATTGTGATATTGGTTGTGAGCTTTTGCAGCTCGGGGGTTCCAAGGGGAGAAGTTCTTCTTGGATATGGTTGGGAGGAAAACCGGGTGGTTCATGATGATTTGGTAAGGGTATTGGCATTGGAGCATACTCTTCTTGGAGCTGGAGCATACATCCAGCCTCTTCGAGTGTACAAATTCACTATCAGGTATGTGGGTCAAATTATATTATGCATTTTTTTTAGTTTATAAGCTTTTGCTTGTTTGGTTGTTTTCTGAAACTTACATGAAGTGTTGCACCAAATGTGAGGAAATTTAGTAACGATTGTTGAAGTATTTTCTTGTATAATGTTGAGTCGATTGAAAGAAAGTCATAATGGATAAATCCAGTAGGCTGTTATGAATTGGATAAAAATGTTTTAATGACTTAATTTCTATTCTCCTCCTCTTTCTACAGCTCTAGATAATTTTTCATACCATGTGTTTGACAGAAGTCATAAAAGAGATTTTAGGATTCTTGGGTAGTTGTTGTTTTCAAGAATCGCATTTCTGGGCCTCCCTGTTGCGATTCAGCTCCACTTCAGGGGGTATCCGTACCAACAAACCATTTCACCCCAAGTTTGATTCCAAAAATCAAGGTTTCGGACATCGATTCTCAAATCTGCTCTGTTTTGCAGATTTGCTGTTGCATGTAGAAACGCCTGTTTTGTTTTGCTGTTTGGTTTTTTTATATATATTAGAACTGCCTGATAATTTATAGTGATGAATCTGATATAGGCTAACCACTTGGAAATTGTTTTTAAAAGTATAATTGGTTAATAATTTAAAATTTTAAATAACCTTATGGCAACTTGTTTTATGACTGCCAACTATTTGTCAAAAGTCCTCAATGGCTGTACCTTAAAACATTGTGAGCTATGTTTGAAATTTTTAAATATTTATATTCATTGATGTAGATTCAACAATGAATATGGCTGATAGCCTATTAATATCTTAAGTTCAATCATTGATACAACTTACAAAAAAAGAATTCATCTAACTTTGGATTCATGTTAGCTAATTATTGTGAAAACACCTTAAAGAGATAATGGTTGTAAGTGTTTGACAAAATGCCTCAATGGCTGTACATTTCATACTTGTAAATTGGTTTTCATAATGTTCAATGGCTGCATCTAATTACGTTTATAAACCGTCCATAAAACAAAAGGCTTAAGCTAATTTAAGATTTGCAATCAAGGTATTTCTAGTATAATAACTCATTGAGTTAAAGGGTCTTGCTGAAAATTCAAAATTGCAGTAAGTAATTTGTTGAATTATCAGCTCACATATGAATTCCTAATTATGGGATGCCAACTCTATATAATTTAAATTATCCTTTTAAGAAAATAATTCATAAGCATGTTATTACTCACTCTTGAACACATTTAATTACAATAGAATTAACAATTAGCTTATTGTAAATTGTGGTTCATAAAGATTGACATTTATTCATCCCACTAAATCATTTATATTTTAAGGGTGATTTCAGTCTTGAGAAGCAAGTATTATGGTTGTATTTTTTTTTTGGATCTTGATAAACCTTGAACTTTGTAGCTTTGAAAATAAGTTGGAAGAATTTAGGGTGTAGTGTAAAGGACACCAATAACTTCTATATATAAAAATAAATAAATAAATAATAAATAAATAAATAAAATAAAATAAAATAAAATATCGCATTTTGATTTAATATAATATTTCTCTATAATAATTATGGTAGGTAAGGTGGGACCTTACACCTAGGATCTAGCCCTCCTGGATCCAGAGAGGGATCTCTCTATAGATGTAAAGGATGATATATCTTTATGGCTCAAATTGAGATATTAGGCTAGTTATGAAGCATAGGGGTTTTGATTTGGTTTGATTGGTTGGAGATCATTAACTAAGAAGGTTATGGGAGTGAAAAAGGAACTAAATTGAAGAATGTTCCAGCATGGGAAGATAAGTCAAGAGAAGTGCCAATCCATTGGGCTATGGAGTCATGAAATGGTTTAATTTACAAAACAACTATCCAAGGGTTTCCATAGGGAAAGTCATCTATACCAAAGGATCATTTTAGATAGATGGTGAGATGGAACATTAAGAGTGGGTGAAAGAAAGAGACCAAAGTGCAGTCTAAGATCAGGTAAGGACTTTGAACCTATCCTACTTTTGACGTACTTCAAAGGAAAATCTCAATAAGACACAAAGGGTAGCTTAAGATCAGGTCAGATGTCATTAAAATCTAGGCCTGCTTTCAGCATACTCTAAAGGAAAAAAATCCAGCAGTCCTCATAACCACTTTTAGAAAGTAGAACGCATTCAAGATTAAACACAGAGCAAGGCCTAAGATTAGAGAAAGACTTTTAACTTTCAATGCTTTTGACACTAGCTCAAAGGGATCTTGTAAGACTAACTGTTGGAAAAGGACCCTAGTGGACATGGCTAACTCTCAATCCCTAGTTTCCCAATTCTTTCAGCTGAAACCAAACAATAACATCTAAGAAAAAAACTCTAAATTCATACATCAGTAAGCATGGGCAAACCAACATCTTTGACTGGTTAAATTATGCTGAATTTTTTCCTAGATACACAATCAGAGGAAAAAAAAAAGATAAATATTTACAGTGATATTTAGGGTACTTTGAGCATTATATCCTAATCTATGCTTGTTGTTCTTTATCAGAGAATAATGGACAGTATGATTAAACATGCAATGAGACAATTGCAGTAAGGAAAACATCACTAGTAGTATAGACCAAGATCTTGTGAAGTCTTCTTGTTCAATAGATGTGCAAAAATAGTCACATACTTTGAGCTCAGTGGCTTTTTACAGTCAAAACTTCTCCTCCCAGCCTATTAAATTACAAACTACTAAGCTACTTCCCCCAATAACAGTTCTAAAAGTCGATAAAATCCCTATCAACCAACAACAACCTTACAATGTATTCTTCAGGAGTTCTTATAGAAGAATGAGTAGCAGTAGTAGTAGATGTAAATTTAATTGATTCATTAAGACAGAGTGGAGGAAGTATTCGAATGCCAAATCTGCATAATGGCTCTGCATTTAACATGTTTGGTACCCTTTAGGCTGATCTAGAGGTCTCTGTCAGATTGATTCATGATTTCAGATATGTTCTTTGAAGTACTCTGGCTGCATGGTACTATGTTTTTCCTTCTAAAAGAAGTAAGGTGGCTAGAAGGTCTGCAAGGTCTCCCATACTTCCATAACTGTTGTCTTGACAGTTCTTTAAAGCCTCTGTCAGTGTAATAATCGTTCCGGTGCTTGATGGAATATGGGGGAAGTCATGTAGCCAGTCCTTTCTGGAGAAAAAGTGTTTTGCTGACATTAAAACAATGATATGGCTTGTTTCATGTGCTTTAGTCTTCATTAGGCATTTTAATCATCTTTATGGTCTTCATCTATGTCTTCATCCTTTGAACACTGGATTATAGCATTCAAATCCTCACTAATGGGCTTTAATCCTTTAATTTCCTTCACTGATACTCTTTTCAAACTGCTTTTGACCTGTTTTGGTGCATATACAGGTTTTAATGGTGCAGGAGGGTTTGAATGAGGGTTTCACACTGATGTTTAATGAAATGCATGTTTAAAACCTTCTCACGTGTCTTCCCTATGATCTTTGGCTCTGAAAAATATCTTCCTACACTCTAAGAAACACTATCTGTGACTGTGAAACAGAGTGGATTCACGCCCCTTTAAAACCTAAAAAAACATGATAAACATATTAAGAAATCCATAGGGAGTGGGGTGGGGTTGCTGTGGAGGCTCATGGAGGATGCAAGAGCAATGGCAGAAACAGTGTAGGCGGTGAAAAAATGGTTAAAAATGATGTCGGAGGCAAAAAAATGGTCTGATGAAGGTCTGGGGAAATGTGCGTTTTGGACCGTCAGATTCGTTCTAACAGTGGCAAGCTACGGTCGAGATTACGTGATGGAATTGTTTGGGAACATTGGATGAATGGGAGATGAGATTCAAGATGGGCCATTGGATTAGATCAGGTTAATGGTGATCAACGACAAAGGTTTGTCAAGAATTTTTTAGGGGGATGGATGAAGAAATAGGTGAATGGGGGTGAGATCAAACTAGAGCCGTTAGATCGGAACATTCAACGGCTGTGATCGAACGAGAAATTACACTATGGAGGATGGGCGGTAAGGCAAAAAAACGGAATGGTTTTCGTGCAACGTCAGAGTGGTTTTGAAAAATGGCCAAAAAAACGTGATTCCATTCATGGCCTGACACGCGTCCCCTCTAAAACCACTTTTATTGCGCGATTTCGGAACATTAACGATTCGATGGAGAAAAAACGCGATAAGCTTCTCATTCGTTGGATGAAAGGCGGAGAGATTTTTTTAGGTCCCTATATTACTAGTATAGTCCCTTATTGTTATTAGTGTAATCCCCTTATTGTTATTATTGTACCCTTGTAACCCCCATTTTGTTATTATTGTTCCCCTAAATTATTATTGTTAGGTCGGCTAGGATTACATTGTGGCCCACTAGGATTACATTATGGCCACGTGGACTCCTATATATAGAAAGGAGGTTTTGTAAATTGTATCATCCAAGAATTGTTAATTTATGTAATGTATTGGAGGTTTCCCCCTCGAAGTGGCTTATTTCTAAGGTGTGGATATCTCTTTTCTTCTATTTTTGGAGCTGGTTACTCAACATTTGGTATCAGAGCTTTGGATTCTAGGGTTTCGCTGCTCCAAACAGGTCATCGTGGAATTTTCTCTATAAATTTTGTTCTACAAAGTTTCAGAAGCTAAAATTCTTATGGTGCAAAGCCAAAATCTTGAGGAATATTTCCTAAAAATTTCAGAGCTTGGTTCACCATATTTTCGGAGATATCATCTGTGGAAGTTAGGTCTTTTTTCAGGCTTTTAAACAGGTCATCGTGGCATTTGCGCTATAAGTTTTTTTCTATGAAGGTTCAGAATATGAAATTTGTATGGTGCGAAGCTAAACTCCTGAGGAAATTTTTCAAAAAAATTCAGAGCTTGGTTCGCAATATTTTCGGAGATATGATCTGTGGAAGGTAGTGCTTGTTCAGGCTCCTGAATTTCATCTCAAAGAGGTGATCGTGGTAAAAGTTCAATAAATCTCTCTCTGGGCAAATTATTGGAGTGCAGTAAAAATTGGTCGCAATTAAATAGACTTTAGTTTCTTGGCTATCAATTTCAGAGACAAAGGACGAAACAATGACACGTGGCAAGTCGTACAAGTTCACTCTACTGAACCAGTCCAGAATTAGGTCATTGTGGGAGATTGGACACAACTTTGTCTTGGAGAATCCAAATCAGGTCAGACCTTGTGGCATTCAAAAGATAATTCAGAGGGATATGTTGATACTAAAATTCAAATATTTAAGTGCTCCAATCATAGAGATTATCCAATTTCAATATCGAGCTCCTCAAAAGCAAGAAAAAGGTGTGTATATTTTTTTTTCTTTCCAAATTGCATAAGTCTTCTTTTAAGAATCAATTTGAATTGATTCCAAGGGAATATTGTAGAATATATAGCAGTATTGGGTTCTAAAAGATTCCCCGTAAAAATAATTCAACACCCATTAAGCCTTCAGAAGGCTCTACTATGACTCATGAAGATGAAGAATTGCAACATGATTTATCAAAATTACAAGAGCAAGTGCAACAAATTTCACTCTCGCAAAGAGCAACAAAAAATGAAATGGAAGTTTTGAAGAAAGGCGTGGAAGTGAAGATGGACGGTTTGAAGAAAGGCATGGAAGCTAATATGGATGGCGTGGAAGCTAAGATGGATGGCATGGAAGCTGGCATGGAAGCTAAGATGGATGACATGAAAGACAACATGGAAAACATGAAGAATGATCTCAAAGCAGACATTGAAGGTTTGACAAAGTTGATACAAGAAATGTTTCCTAATGGTGAAAAGATAGTAGAAGAACCTCATGATGAGAACAAAATAAATGTTAATCGTGATTTCATAAACTCTAATGTTGGCGGGAAGAACCACCATATTCCAAAAATGGATATGAGGAAGTTTGATGGAAATGATCCTGTAACATGGATACTACGGATGGAGCAATATTTTGATCTCCATAATGTGCAAAACACACAAAAGGTACGCATTGCAACTTTACATTTAGAACAAAATACATTTGTATGGTATCGATGGCTTTGCTCCCGTAAAAAAATTGTCACTTGGTCAATTTTTATGGAAGAAATGATAGCACATTATGAGGATACAAAGAGCAACACCTTCTTTAGCCAATTGATAAATCTCAAACAAAAGGGTTTAGTGGGGCGGCACATTGAGGACTTCCAAAAATTGAATATAAGGGTAACTGATATTCCAGAGGAACACAGGATTGATCTCTTCATAGGCACTTTAAAGGATAACATCAAACATGAAGTTCGCGTTTTGGAACCTGATTCATTGGAGAAGGCATTCAAGTTGGCAAGAAAAGTTGAATGTAAAATTATGGCGACAAGGAAGCCTACCACTCAATTCTATAAAGAAGAAAGTGTTGCTACGCCTAGATTTCCACAACCTACAAGGTTGACACCACAACAATTGGAAGAAAAAAGAGCAAAAGGGCTTTGCTATAGTTTTGATAGCAAATACACTAAAGGTCATAAGTGTGCTGAGAAGAAATTATTTTACATAGATTGTGAAGAAGAAGAAGAAAATGAACAAGAAGAGGATATACACCAGGAACCACCCCTAGAAGAGGAAGAAATGAATCAGACCATATCGTGTAATGCACTGGCAGGAATTACCACTCCTCAAACTCTCAAGATAGAAGGACATATAAAGAAGAAAAGGGTAATAGTGTTGATTGATTCGGGTAGCACCCATAATTTTATTCATTATAAGGTAGCCAAGGAATTAAATTGTTTCCTATACCCAGCACCAGAATGTCAAGTGATGGTTGCAAATGGAGAAACTATAAATTGCTCTGGAAAATGCCATAATATCAAGCTAACCATGGGGGAATATGTATTGACTAGTCCAATGCTTGCCATTCCTATGGGAGGTGCTGATGTTGTACTAGGAGTACAATGGTTACAATCTTTGGGGACGGTAGATTTTAATTTTCAAGAACTTTTCTTGAAATTTTTTTCAGAAGGAAAGGAAGTCGAATTACGGGGTATTGCAGGGAATCGGGGAAATATTATAAGCTCTAATGTCATGACAAAGCTTCTAAAGAAATAACAATGAGGCGTAATTGCACAATTATGCTCACTAGAAGTTCCAACATCAAAATCATCTATTTTTGCAGATCTCCAACAAGTCTTGGACAATCATTCCAAGGTGTTTGAAACTCCCAAAGGACTCCCACCTATTCGCGATCATGATCATGCTATTCATCTGATTCCAGGAAGTGTTCCTCCAAACATCAAGCCTTTTAGATATCCTTACATCCAAAAGAGCGAAATTGAACGTATGATTGCAGAAATGTTAGAGGCGGGTATAATTCAACCTAGTCAAAGTTATTTCTCCGCTCCTGTAGTATTGGTACACAAGAAGGATGGATCATGGCGAATGTTTCTGGATTATAGGGAGCTCAACAAGCTCACCATTAAAGACAAATTTCCCATTCCTGTGATTGATGAATTATTGGATGAATTACATGGAGCAATTTATTTTACCAAGTTGGATCTTTGTTCAAGATATCATCAAATTAGAATGAAGACTAAAGATGTTCTGAAAAAACATTTCAAACTCATGAGGGTCATTATGAATTTTCGGTCATGCCATTTGGCCTTACCTATTCACCTTCTACATTTCAAGGGTTTATGAATTCCATTTTCAAACCCTTCCTTAGAAAATTTGTGCTAGTATTTTTTGATGATATACTAATATATAGCAGGTCTTGGAAGGATCATGTTGAACATTTTGATAGGGTTCTCAAACTATTGAAGGAGAAACAATTATATGCAAAAACATTCAAATGTTTCTTTGGAGTACAAGGGGTGGAATATCTGGGTCATATTGTATCTCATGAGGGTGTTAAAGTAGACCCTAACAAAATTAAAGCCATTAAGGAATGGAAAGTCCCCACAACCATAAAGCAGTTGCGAGGATTTCTGTTACTGTGTTATTATCGCAAGTTTGTTAAGAATTATGGGAGAATGGAAGCATCTCTAACAACATTATTGAAGAAAGATGCATTTTCATGGACTCTTGAAGCAACTAAGGCCTTTGAACATCTTAAAGAGGCAATGTGCCTAGCACCAGTCTTAGCTATGCCAGACTTCACAAAAACCTTTATTGTGGAATGTGATGCGTCAGGAAAAGGAATTGGTGGCTGTTTTAATGCCAGAAGGAAGACCCATTGCTTTTAAAAGTCGTCCAATCAAAGGAAAGTATTTACAGAAACCTATTTATGAGAAGGAAATGTTAGAAATATTGCATGCACTAAAGAAATGATGAACTTACCTAATGGGAAGACACTTCAAGGTAAAAACTGATCATGATAGTCTTAAACACTTTTTGGAACAAATATTATCTTCAGAAGAGCAACAAAAATGTGTCACAAAGATGTTGGGTTATGACTTTGAAATAATCTACAAAAAGGAAAGCTTAATGTTGTTGCAGATGTACTCTCAAGAAAGAATGAAGAGGTGGAAGCATTTCTTTGTGCCATTTCTATTATCCAACCAGATTGGATAACCGAAGCAAGAGATGAATGGAAGAAGGAAGAAGAAGTGTGGACACTCATTCAAAACTTGCAGCAAGATCCTAGTACATTTGATACATTTAGTTGAAAAAATGATTCCTTATGGTACAAATATTTCTTATATCTTTGTAATAATTCCCAACTAAAACAAAAGATTCTTTTGGAATTTCACACTTCTCCTTTAGGAGGACACTCAATATTTTTAAAAACTTACCACAGGGTGAAGAAATATTTTTTTTTGGGATGGCCTTAAATCTGATATTCAAAAGTTTGTGGCGGAATTTTTGGTTTTCCAACAGAATAAAGTTGAGACAATTAAGACCCCAGGACTTCTACAACCTTTATCCATTCCAAGTCAACGTTGGGAGGAGATTTCAATGGATTTTATCACAAAGTTTTACCTAAGTCCGAAGGAAAGAGTGTCACTATGGTGGTAGTTGATAGACTTACCAAGCATGCACACTTTTGTGCATTATCTCATCCATTTAAAGCAAGCATGCTTGCTACTACATTTACGGACAAATAATTCAAAGCTGGCATGGAAACATGGAAGCCCAAGGGTTATTGTGAGAGATAGAGATCCCATTTTTACTAGAAATTTTTGGACGGAGTTATTTTCTTGTTTGGGTACTCAATTAGCACATAGATCATCTTATCATCCTTAATCTGATGGTCAAACCGAGATAGTAAATAAATGTTGGGAAGGATATCTTCGTTTTTTTGTATCTGATAAACAAACACAATGGGTCAAGTGGTTACGTCTCGCTGAATAGTGGTATAACATTTCCTTCGATACTGTAGCAAAAATGACCCCATTTATGGCACTTTATGGATATCATCCACCATCCATCACATCATCTTTGAGGGAAAATTCTAAGGTTCAAGCAGTGGAATATCACATTGAGCATTAGCAAGAAGTTCTCCAACTCTTAAAGGATAACCCGAATTTGGCACAAAATCGAATGAAACAATATGCAGATCAAAATCGCAGCAAGAGAATTTTTGATGTAGGGTACTGGGTATTTTTACGGCTACAACCATATAAAAAAGTGTCCCTCAAGCAAGCTAAGAAGGATAATAAATTATCGCCAAAGTACTATGGTCCTTACAAGGTGTTGCAAAAGATTGGCACCATGGCATACAAATTGAGCTCGCTTCTTCACGATTGCATCCAGTTTTCCATGTTTCATGCTTAAATAAGGTTATAGGTGAAAATATTCCAGTTCAAACAATATTTCTAGAACTTGATGAGGAAGGAAAAATCATATTGGAACCTGAAGCGGTCACGGAAACAAGAAATCGACATCTATGGAATCGATCAATTTTAGAGTATCTCCTCAAGTGGAAGAACTTACCCACTAAAGATTCTACATGGGAGGATGAGAAGTTTATACAGAAGTACCAAGAGCTACTCAAGCATTGAGGACAACACTTTTTTGAAGGAGAGGAGCATGTTAGGTCCCTATATTACTAGTATAGTCCCTTCTTGTTATTAGTGTAATCCCCTTATTGTTATTATTGTACCCTTGTAACCCCCATTTTGTTATTATTGTGCCCCTAAATTATTATTGTTAGGTCAGCTAGGATTACATTGTGGCCCACTAGGATTACATTATGGCCACATGGACTCCTATATATGGAAAGGAGGTTTTGTAAATTGTATCATCCAGGAATTGTTCATTTATTTAATGTATTGGAGGTTGCCCCCTCGAAGTGGCTTATTTCTAAGGCGTGGATATCTCTTTTCTTCTATTTTTGGAGATGGTTACTCAACAGATTTGGCTGTGGGAATGAGAGCGCGATGGGGTAAGATGTGTTGCGGAAGTGGGCCATCGGGTTCACTATGGACCATCAGATCTTTGGATTTGGACGATTAAGATCTGATGAAGAGGCAGAGGTGAATCGGGTCATCGGGTTTCATTGCAGCCGTAGGATATATACATTGGACGGTTAGGATCATAATAGGAGCTCTAGTGTTTCAAAGGGGAAGAAGGTTATATGGATGGGCAGAATAGATCCTGGCCGTTGGATCTGTAGAATGGATGACCAAGATTTAATCGGGAATCACAAATCGGAGGAGGTGAAGGGATGGCACTTAAGACTTTGCACGATGCGATTAAGCACTGGTCGTTGGATCTAGGAGTAGATTGACGGTTAATACTCAATCGGAGGGATAATGGGGAGAGTTTATGGGTGGAGAATGAATAAAGCATGAAGGTCATTGATCCATGTAGATCGACGGTCAACAGTCATTTAAAAGTTAAACTGTCGGGATAAAGAAATAACAACGAAAAAAGGGAAATAAGGGGTTAGGAAGAAAGGTTTAAGGCCTTAGTGCCTGGTTGCAGGGCTGTCAGTTGCATGAGGTATAGAACTAAGGAAATAAGCCCTCGGGGGCTTAGGTCCTATATAATGTAAAAAGGTGATTTTAGGCCAAAAAACAGGGGTTTTAAGGCTTATAAAGGGGTCACGGTAAATGAAAATAAGCATATTTAAACCAAATAAGGGGCAGTATATGGTTTAAAATGGGATTTTGATGAGATGGAGTGTTTTTGAAGGGATTTTGGAGGAATTTGTGAGGGGAAAAGGGATGAAAAATGGGGATTTTGAGGGGATGGAATGGAGCAAATGGAGGGATTTTTTACAACAGCTTCTTTCACAAATCAGCAGGATTATTTAATGGAAACAACAATGAAGATTCCTCAAGGAACAGAAGACACATAGAGGCTTCAAGAATGAAATGTTTTCAAGGGAAATGTTTGTCTTGAAGACTCAAAAACATTTTTAGCCACCTGTTTGCTTTATCAAAAATTTATAGGTGTCTAACAGTGGCTCCACATGGGGATGGCATCTTCTTTAAGGTGTCAAGAATCTCAGAAAATAATCTTTGGGAGTAGGCCAAATGCCTAGTATTTTGACCATCCTTTTCTTCTTTTATCATCTGCCACAAACATGATGAATATTGTATCAATAGAAAAAATTCTCCAAAACAACTACCTACCCAACCTATTGTACTAAAAAAAATTCTTCAAGGTGCATTTAGAGTTTCAAACCTTTTACATCATCAATTTTTTTACAAACATGAAAATAAACCTATCTACTTCTACCCTTATTTCTCCATGAGACCAGATTAAACAGTTAGACTCATAGCTTCTCTACCTAAACTACTATTTGCTAGGATTAAACTGTCTAGCAGATTTCTTTCTCTACATTCTAAAACAAAAATTGAAACACAGTCAAACAAAGATTAGACTGTCTGGCTTGCTGTGGGTCCATGGCATAAAGAAAAGCTACTCATGAACTGAATTTGCAGAAATTTGCAAAAATTATTGAGATCTCCTACCTACCCTACTCTAACTTGAAATATTTACATGTCTAGCCGAAAAAATCTCTTTTCCAATACATCCAGTCAATCAGATGATCCCATGACTGGTCTTTTCTACTCATCTCTTTGAGCATGCTGGATAAGCAGGGCCACTCCCATTCTCTTTGTGTTTTAACCACAGCTTTTAAAATGTTTCTTATTGTCTGCAACAAGCTGCTCTTGGTGACCTTTGATCCTTCTTCAAATGTTTGTAGGAAATGATCATAAGGATCTTGAAATGATACCTGGCTGTGAATATTTGGCAAGCAGGCTTCAACCAGGATTGCTTCCTCTTCCACTGGATCAAGAAAAATACTCTCTTGAGAAATATAATCTCCCTCATCTTCATCATCATATAAACTGGAGGAATCATCATATATTGCAGCTTTGTCCTCTTATAGCTCTGAGATATTCTGATCTATTGGGATGAGCTCTGTGAAACGATCCATGTATCTTTTAGCAGGGGTATGTTCCATTTCTTCCTCTTTTTCAAGAGAAGGCTCCTTGTTCTCTTTCTGGTCAAAAATATCTTCCTTGTTTTCCTCCTTATCCTCTGAGATGAGAGGTTTCTGATTCCCAATCATGTGAAAACTGTTACTAATGATCTGAGGTAAAGCAGGGTGAAAATTCAAGGAATCTTCACCTGCTACTAGACTTTCATAACTTTCCTCATCAGTATCATAAATAGCCTGCATGGGCTCATTACTCTCTGGAATTCGATGGAACTAATTTTCCTCCCACAAATCCACTACTGATGGTCCTGCATGATCAACTTCTGTTTCTAGAACATCATCATCAGATGAATCAAAGTCAGGAAAATCATTAAAGTAAGTAATGCTACCAATCAGACATACTGGATTGTCAGCAAGTCTTTCTTCATTCTGATTTACAGAGGAGATTTCTGGATCTATACAACCAAACTTAGTAGATGAATGGACAAGAGCGTTTGCTCTATAAAATACTTCAGAGGCAGACTGCTTGTTTAATATTTGGTCAATCTCTTCTTCTGTCAAAAGAGGGATATATTTTTCAACATGGACAGAAGAAAAATAGTCCTCTTTCTCTTGTGTTAGCTAGTTTGGAGGCTGGATGCCTTCTTGAGCCTCTTCTAGGAGATATTCACTTGTGCTAGCAGGGAAACCTTGAGGATTTTCTGATGTTTCCTGATCTCTTTCTGTTTCAAACAACTCCTCATGATCATGATGATTCTCAGTTAAAATGCAAGGCTCATGAGTTGTTTCTTATATATGATCAGGATGCCACTCTTCTTGTGTGATCTGAGATGAGTTATACTCTAGAGGGGGAGCTCCTATATGTGCTGTTTCTCCTTCCACGTTATATCCTGCATCTTCTAAGTGGTTTCTTGTTTCCTCAGAGAAGCATTCCCTATTAGCTTTTGCCATTAGGTCATGATATTCTCTTATCAGCATAGTACATGATATAGGTAGGCAATCAAGCAGTTATTGACAACCTTCCTCTTCATCTTTTATAGATTCTTGAGCATCATACATGTATTGCTCACTGTCTAGGTCTTGAGTTTGTTCTTGTTCTGGAAAAAGCATGGGCTGCTCTAAATAATCAATATTTGCATTTAAATTAGCCTCACACATCTCCACTATTTTTTCACCAAGTATGTTCATCACTCTAGTCATTTTATCCAACAAAGCATTTAACTTTTCTTCTCTGTTCATACTTGGATCCATGTTTGTAAAAAAAGTCACTGTATCTTCTCAACCAGTTCAGGGTCTTCTACCAGTGGAGTCATTAGGTCTTTTGAGAGTTATGGAGTGTGGAATCGCCAGGTGGATGAATTTGAATGTTTGAAGTAGGCTGTTGTCCACCATCAACTATTAAATACCAATCTAACTAGAGATTCTGGGTCTTCTGAGGTCCTAAGGGTATCCAAGATGGAATTCACTCAGAAGCTTCCTCAGTGGAGTCGCCATTATGTTGTGGTTCCTGTGTTTTGGCCAGATTGGCAAGACCAAAAGACAAGAAAACATCAAACCACTTTAGGATCTTAGGATCTAGCCCTCCTGGATCTAGAGAGGGATCTCTCTATAGATGTAAAGGATGATATATCTTTAAGGCTCAAATTGAGATAGTAGGCTAGTTATGAAGCATAGGGGTTTTGATTTGGTTTGATTGGCTAGAGGTCATTAACTGAGAAGGTTATGGAAGTGAAAAAGGAACTAAATAGAAGGATCTTTTAGCATGGGAATATAAGTCAAGAGAAGTACCAATCCATTGGGATATGGAGTCATGAAAGGGTTTAATTTACACAACAACTATCCAAGGGTTTCCATAGGGAAAGTCATCTATACCAAAGGATCTTTTTAGATAGATGGTGATATGGAACATTAAGAGTGGGTGAAAGAAAGAGACCAAAGTGCAGTCTAAGATCAGTTAAGGACTTTTAACCTATCCTTCTTTTGACGTACTTCAAAGGAAACTCTCAATAAGACACAAAGGGTAGCTTAAGATCAGGTCAGATGTCATTAAAATCCAGGCCTGCTTTTAGCATAATCTAAAGGAAAACAATCCAGTAGTCCTCATAACCACTTTTAGAAAGTAGAACACATTCAAGATTAAACACAGAGAAAGGCCTAAGATTAGAGAAAGACTTTTAATTTTTAATGCTTTTGACACTAGCTCAAAGGGATCTTGTAAGGCTAATTGTTGGAAAAGGACCCTAGTGGATAGGGCTAACTCTCAATCTCCAGTTTCCTAATTATTTTAGCTGAAACCAAACAAGAACATCTAAGAAACAAACTCTAAATTCATACATCAGTAAGCATGGGCAAACCAACATCTTTGACTGGTTAAATTATGTTGAATTTGTTCCTAGATACACAATCAGAGGAAAACACAAAGATAAAGATTTACAGTGAGATTTAGGGTACTTCGAGAAGTATATCCTAATCTATTCTTGCTGTTCTTTATCAGAGAATAATGGACAATATGATTAAACATGCAATGAGACAATTGCAGTAAGGAAAACATCACCAGTATTATAGACCAAGATCCTGTGAAATCTGCTTGTTTAATTGATGTGCAAAACCAGTCACATACTTTGAGCTCAGTGGCTTTTTACAGTCAAAACTTCTCCTCCCAGCCTATTAAATTACAAACTACTAAGCTACTTCCCCCAATAACATTTCTAACAGTCGATAAAATCCCTATCAACCAACAACAACCTTACAATGTATTCTTTAGGATTTCTTATAGAAGAATGAGTAGCAATAGTAGTAGATGTAAATTTAATTGATTCATTAAGATAGAGTGGAGGAAGTATTTGAATGCCCACTCTGCATAATGGCTCTGCATTTAACATGTTTGGTACCCTTTAGGCTGATCTAGAGGTCTCTATCAGATTGGTACCCTTTAGGCTGATCTAGAGGTCTCTAATCTAGAGGTCTTTGAAGTAATTTGGCTGCATGGTACTCTGTTTTGCCTTCTGAAAGAAGTAAGGTGGCTAGAAGGTCTACAAGGTCTCCCATACTTCCATAACTGTTGTCCTGAAAGTTCTTTAAAGCCTCTGTCAGTGTAATAATCATTCTGGTGCTTGATGGAAGATGGGGGAAGTCATGTAGCCAGTCCTTTCTGGAGAAAAAGTGTTATGCTTGTTAGCCACCTATAAATTTTTGTTAAGAAAACTGGTGGCTAAATATGTTTCTAAGTCTCCAAGAAATACATTTCCTCTGAAAACATATCATTCTTGCAGCCTCCATGTGTCTTTTTCCGTGAAGAGATCTCCACTTCTGCTTCCATAAAAAAAGCCTCACTGTTTTGTGAAAAATAATGCTTCAAAAGGCCTCTGTAATCACCCTTTTTCACTCATTTCCCTTCATTTTCATTAAGCCCGCTTTTCCTCTTTAAAACCTACATATACCTCTAAAAAAAACTCCAAAATCCTTTTAAGCCTCTAAAAACCCCTTTTACAGGTTTAAAACACCCTTTTCCCATTTATCGAAAGCCAAGAAATTCCCTAAAAAACACTGATTTTGGCTTAAAAGACCTTTTTTTCGTTTGAGGCCTTAAGCCCATTTTGGCTAAGCCCTTAGCCCCTTCTCTGCATATGACTCATGCCCAAGACCACGCACTAAAGCCCCGGGCACTAATCACAATCAGAGCTTTCCGTGAGCACCTTTCCCTTTGTTTCTTCAAAATTTCCGATGCGAGAAACATTTGTTCTATCGGCCTCTGCTGCAATATCCACTGTTGATCTCTTTAAAGATCCGACTGCCTGTGCTAACTCACATAACCGCCAATCACAAGAAGTCTTAAGCGCCACCTTGTTTCCTCTGATTGGCGATCTCCAATTGAATCTCAACCGTCCATTTGTGTAGATCCGATGGTTGGAGATGAACCCGGTAGCCTAACATCATCGATTCGTTGGTTTAATCTAGACTGTTGAATCCACAAGAACCAACAGCCTAGATTGAATTGCACTCCGTTCATGTGCCCTCCATCACTCCTCCTCCGATCGGATCTCCACCGTTGATCTCCCCGCCGATCCAATGGTCTGCGCATAATCGCAAATTCAAAACCTCGGAGTTTTGGCCCCCTACATTTCTCCAATGCGATTAGTTCCTAGCCGTTATTCCGATGGATCCAATGGCTCTCCTTCTCCCTGCCCATTCACTTGCCCCTTTGCCCCCGATTTCTCTTTTAAATATCCGTCATCCATTCTGTAGATCTAACGGTCCATAGTGAACCCACCTTTGACTATTCCCCACCTTACCGACCATGCATCTTTCCATATCGTGCACTATCCTGTACCGTCAGATCTCCTCGTCCTACATCCAACGATTGAGGTGCATATCGCGCGATTTTAGTGTCCGATAGTTAAAGTTCCAAATTTACGTGATGAAAGCGGTTTTGGGAGGGACACGTGTTGAGTGGCAAGGCATATCGCATTTTTTCAGCATAATTTATAAACCAGTCCAAAGTCACACAAAAACAGTGGTTTTCCTCTAAAAACCACCTCTCCCCCTTTGCTCGCGAAGGCCCCATCTGAAGATCTTGACTGTTGATCTGATCTGGATCAACGGCCCACATTCCATTGCATTCCCATCCGTATTATGTTCATCGAACCTTCCAAAGGACTTCACCGGAAGATCTCCACCATTGATCTCCTCCAGGGATCTAACAGTCCACAATCAATCTCCCTCTGCCCTTCCAGTCCCACCATCCAATTGCCTCAATTTCATTCGATTTAACCTTTCTTCCTTTGTAAATCACCCAAACTTTGAACTTTGGTGTTTTACACTGAAATGTTATTATCATCTGCCTAACCTCTAAAGAAACCCCACCGGTGAATCCCAACCATCGATCACCATCTAACAGTCAAATCCAATGGTCAGAGCCGTCCTCACACCAGACCTCCATCAGATCACGTTTTCACCATTACGCAGCAATTTTCACCCGTTTTTTGCCTGCATCCACCATTTCTGTCACTACGCCACCATTTCCACAGGCCTCCATAGTATCCATCCTCCCTCCCGCATAGATTTCTTAACACGTTTATTATGTTTTGAAGGGTTTCATATGGTGAAAACCGTTCTTGCTCACAGTCACTGTCATGGTGACACAGAGTGCAGAGAAATATTTTTTAGAGCCAGAGATTGCAAGAAAGACTCCCGAGGGGGTTTTAAACACATATTTTTATCCAAATCAGAGTGATTAACTCTATTCAAACCCTCCAGCACCATGATAATATGCAGTATTCACAGACAAGACAGAAGTGAAGTGGCAAAGAGTATCGGTGATAGTTTAAAGTGATTTAAAGCCCATTATTGAAGATTTAATGTTTTAATCTAGTGTTAGAGGGCGAATAAACATACTGAAGACCTTATGAATGATCCATAAGGCCTAAAGCACATGAAATAAGCCATATCAGTGTCTCACATCAGCAGAAGGTTCTTTCCCAAAAAAGGACGAGTTCCCATAATAATTTTATTCTCCATCAACGTTCCTGAGAAGATCACCACCCTGACAGTAGTCCTAAGATTTCCAGAGCATTTGTTACACAGTATGGCAGGCCTGAATTCATTTATCTGCCTTACTTGTCCTAGAGTACTACAAAGTACAAACAGCCAAAAATTACATCAAAGAACATACTTTGAATTTATAATCAGCCTGTCAAAGACCACTCTTTCATCCAAAGAGTACTGATAGTCAATGCAGGGATATTAAAACAGAATGGGCCTCAAGCACTCTTCTTCCTCTATTTTAATGTTTCATTTAAAACTCCATCTACCTCTACTGCCTCTCTTTGATCAAGAGCTCAAATCTGAGCTTGGGAAAAAGCTCAAAAATGAAAGTGCTCAAATTGATTTGGAACCTGAGCGACGGGATAGGCCTCAGCGATACGATCCCAACGCCGCAAACGGCACTGAAAACCGACGCTGTATGAAGAAGTTATTCAACTTTGAAGTTCTTCAATTTCAGTTAAAAAAGGCCAGTTTGACTTTAGAAATTGGTAAATATTAAAAGAAGAATATTCGGGGAATATTCCTCAGAATATTCCACAGAATATTCCATAGAATATTCCTTGTGGACCAACCGTCTTGTGACAAGTGGCAATTTACAATTCGTTGTTGAGTTGACTGTGTAATTTTTGGTCCAATGAAGAGCTGCCACGTGGCAGGCCCGGAGGCTGCCACGTGGCCCCAAGTCACAATTGAATGGCGGGTTAAAACTTTGTTTGGCTCTGGCGGGATTTGAAACTGAGACTTCATTGCTACTACCACAACGCTTTACCAATACACCATGGGCTTATGACTTGACATGTGTTCAACCCAAATTCTAAATAACACATGCTTTATTGTGGCAACGTTCAAACAGTTAACGGTTAGCGCTTATTGCGCATGTGAACACGGAGTTTGTTAACTAAAACATTTAATGCTGCCGCCAATTTAGCGCCCGTTCCCCCAAATTAGGCGGATGTGCCAGTTTAGTTCAGTTAACTGGTAGTGTCTCCACATTTAGTGGAGCTTGTTTAGGCCAGACTGGCAGTTAGTAAATATGCCATATCTTTCACATGAGAGATCCTTTTGGAGTGAATTTTTTTTTGATTTTGGGTCTCTTCGACATTCTGGACTCAATGGAATAGGTCTGAAGTCTAACAGAGGTCATCTTCAGAGGTTTAAGCTTCGAAGAAGATGAAGGAGCCATCAGGGCCTAGAAGGAGAAGGCTGTGTTTTGGACTGTATTTCTCTGTTTAAGGTAAATGAATAGTCATTATTAGTTATTTCATGCCTTTTGAATCTGTTTGTATGGTTTTCAGAGCCTGTTAAGAACTTTAGAAAGCCGAAAAGCTTCATTTAAGTTCTAGAGGCCATTTTCCAAATAGAGTTTATAGGCGAAACCGGAGCAGCCGGAGGCCATTTTTTATGAAAAAAAACTCTATCTTGACTATTTCAGTCATTCTGGAACCAATGGAAGTGGTTTCAGATCATTTTGAGTACTTCTACAGCTCTAGAAGTTGATATGAAGTCGTGGGCAGCCCTGGGCAAACCGTGGAGGAGAGCCATTTTTGGGGATGTTGTGCTTAATATAAGAAAATTATCAGTTGATATTTGATGTTTGATTATTATTGGATGTAGAAGTAGTGGTTTCAGGAGCAGAAACAGAAATCTGAGGGAGTTTGTGCCATTTAGAAGCTCAGAGAAGCTTAGTGCACCGACAGAAGGATGTATGCCCATGGAAGCTTAAAGTTGTTTGCAGGAATTGGACAGCCATTAAAGGGATTTAAAATGGTATTATCAGCCCTTTGAATCATTCTTTTATTCATTTTGGTTAAGTTTGGATCTTGTAAAAGAATTTGATTACCTTAATCCCAAAGAGTCTAGTCATGTTGACGAAGCTCAAAGGAGATGTAGCCCAAGAGTTGGGGTGAACTCCTATATTATGTTGCTGTTGTGTTTTGTATTCTATGGCTGAATTATGTTGCTGATATATATGTTAAGTTTCAGCAAAAACAAATAAACTTTAAACACATAAACATAAGAAAAGACTTACACCTCTTCCAAGCAAAACTTCTGCATAATCTCAAATTTGAGTAAGGTCATTTTAATTAAGTCTCAGTGATTACATTTTATTTCTTTAGGCAGAGCCAGTATGTGGGCCAGGTAGCCTCTGGTTTCATCCTTTCTAATAAAGGTGAAATAACCAGTAAAAGCCCCTTACTGTCAATCTCTGTATGAGAAATACTTTGTTCTCACAATTTCAGATTTAAAATTTTGAGTATTTGCACTCATTTACTTAAATGAAAATGGATACCTTGCACCCTTTTCAAGTACCTTCCATTTTCAGACCACTCTTCTAGCTATAAGAACTCAAGAAAAATACATTGTAAAGGTTATTGTTGTTTGGATAACCGTGGATTGTAAATTGTTTCTTTGAGATAAAGCTTTGTGTGTATAAGTTGTAAAATAGGCTGAGGAGATGATTTCAGATTGAATATCAAGCTATTGGATGATGATGTATGTGATTGGTGTTTCTCTTTAATATGACAAGCATGTTCATTGGATCCTGATTTAAAGCAATGGTGATGTATTCTATCTTTGTCAATGTTTTCTCTCTGTTATTCATAATATTTCATTTCTCTGATAAGAATCAGGAATCTGGCTTAGGATATACCCTTGCATGGTACCCTAATGCTTCCTTCTCTTCTTATCTTGGATGTCTTCTAGTAATTGTGTGATCTGAGAACAAATTTGAGATAATTTAACCAGTATAGTAGTTGGTTATTCACTTCTTACTAATTTGTGAATTTAAGAGTCTGTTCTTAGATGTTATTGTCTGGTTTAGCTGAAAGAATTGGGATGCTGGGAGATTAGAGTTAATTCTGTCTCACTAGGGTCCTTTTCCAATAGTTAGCCTTTCTAAGTTCCCTCAAGTTTAATGTCAAAAGCATTGAAAGTTAAAAGTCTTTCTCTGATCTTAGGCTTCGCTTTGTGTCAAATCTTAAATGTTTTCCTATTGTCTGAAGAGTTAGCCTCATTAGGAGTTTGATCATAGATGGTTAAGGCATGCCCTGTCCCTAGATTTGCTCCTAAGTGGTCACCTTGGAAGGTTTCCTTGTCATTCACCTTCATTCCTTATCATTTCATCCCATACTATCATCTTTAGAGATCCTCTGTTTTAGATGACTAGCCCATTTGAAAGCCTTGGATATTGAATTGCAAGTAAACCATTTTATGACCCCATTGCCCAATGGACTTGAGTTTTCTTTGAATTATCTCCCCATTTCCAAAAATCCTTCTTTGCTCACTTCTTTGTCTTACATTTAACCCTTATTTCATGTTTACCAACAACCAAACAAACAAAAAAAATAAAACAACAACCCTTGTGCCCTATAACTAGCCTAATACCTTAAAATTGAACTTCAAAGACATATATTTCTTTGCCTTTATAGAGAGATCCCTCTCTGGATCCAGGAGGGCTAGATCTTGAGGTCCCAAAGCGGTTTGATGTTGTCTTGTCTTTTGGTATTTCCAAACCTGCCAAAACACAGGAACCCCAACATAATGGCAACTCCGTTGGGGAATTTGAGTAAAACACTCCTTTAAACACTTCTAAGAACTCAGAGAAGACCAGAATAGCCTTGGTTTGGTAGTTAATCACTGTGTTGGACAATAAATCTTCTTGAAACATTTTAAAACTTCCACCTGGCGACTCCACAGTCCCTTAATGACTAAACACTCCACTGGTGATCAGTAGGCCTGCTGATTATCTTTTTTTTCACAAGACTCCACTGGGAGACCAGTTTCCATTACAACATCAGCCATATTAGAAGAAACACATAGGATTAAGCTTCTTTGTTTGAATAAAAACATACTGGCTTCAAGAACCATTCATACTAGAGCTTATCCTAATCCAAACCCCCCTGAAATAGTTGACAACCCTGAGAACATTCTTAGGAAATATCCCACTCCTAGAAAGCCAACTATTATTAGATCCATCCATAGAGCTAACTCAGCACCAGAAAACTTTGCAGCTCTACTAGACACTTAGTTTGACTTAGGCTTACCAAGCATTTTACCAAGAACTAAGTCATTCACCACTTTAGATTAGTCAGACTTTGAGCCTCTATTTTCACCATCTCATAGTGGTCAACATATTAGGGAGAGAGAGACCCCTCCATCCACACCTCCTGATATTCATTTCATTCAAAACTTGGGCCCCTATCACCCTAAATCAGCTCAATAGTTTGTTTCTGGTCCTAGCATTTCTGTCATCCACATACCTGCTGCTCAAACCAATCCTTTACTTGCACATAACACCATCATGGTAGCATGGTATGCTCCCTTGGTGTTACCACAGCCTTTGGCTCCACTACCCAATGATTATCAGTCAAAAATCCATCATTTCACTGGAAGAGAGTCTACCATAGCTCAACATCATGTAGATAGGATGGAAGATGCCTTCTACTATATGGAAATTGAAGATGAAACCATTAAGATGAGGATCTTCGCTCAGAGTTTAGGAGGAGAAGTAAAGAAGTGGTTTAAAGGATTACCTCCTAATAGCATCAATGATCTTCCCTCTTTGCACCAAAATTTCATTAAAAAATTGGAAGTCAAAAGTAACCCTCTCCAAATACTAGCAGAATATAAAAATCTGAAAAGAAATCAGGGAGAGAGTGTCCATGACTATTCTACTAGATTTAACAGTGTCTACAATGCTCTTCCACCCCATATGAAGCCTCCCCAAGTGATGGCCTTAGTGAAATATCCTGAAGGATTTGATGCTGACATGGCCTACCAGCTTAGGGAGAGAGATTACAACACATTGGAAGACATGCAAAAAGGAACAGTAAGCGTAGAAGAAAACATGATTGAAAAAAGAGCTAGAATGAGGGCTGAGAAGAAGGTAACCTATAGGGATGACACATCAGCTTCCACATATGATCCTAAATATGACATTCTGTCCAAAAACATGGAAAGGCTAGAAAAAATGATGGAGAAAATGGTTGTCCAAGTCAGTAATCAGAACATAAACCAAAACCAAAACCAAAACCAAAAATTTAGGAGAAATAATCCCCCTAATAGACAGAGAGACTCTGATCAACAAGTCATACCCCCATTTCAAGAAAATTTCCTTGATGAAGATGAGGGGATAATAGAAGAATCATAGGGAACCGCAATAAGCATGGTGGAAGTAGAGAACCAAATTCACACCTTTTCCACAGAAGATAATCAGACCTCATACTCACATTGGGATGAGGAAGGGTTAGAATCTGAGGACTATAGGTTGGGATTTTAAAATGCCATCATGCAGGTCAGAGAACAATATGAACTCAAGAGCAAAAAGAGCTTAGACACTTCCAAACCAAAAGCCTCTAATATTACCATTAAGAAAAGACCTGAGAAAACTCCTAAAGTGACTGCTGAAAGTAACAAATTAACAGCTGAGATTTCTGGGAAAAACAAAGACAAAGACATCCAAACTACTAAAAAACAAAGTCAATAAACTAGCAGCACTAGCATTGCAACTAATTCTCCTGATAAAACAGCTTCAAACATTGTACATAGTGAGAATCGGCAAGCTGATTCTACCAATAAAATGGTTGCCAATAAAACAGAATCGAGCCTTTCAAAGAATCAATCTCCTTTCAATTTGGAAAGTGAGATAGCCAAAATCAAAATTTTTGTTCCTCTCACTGAGTTAGCTACTCAGGATGTCTATAAAGGTCAAATTTTGAAAGCTTTAAACTTAGGAGAAAATAGTGACACTGTCAATTTAAATGATGATCAACCTGCTCTTTTGTTCAACCCAAAAATCGAAGGGAAGTTTCAAGAGGGGGTGATACCTCCTTTCTATGTCAGCCTTAATATCCATGAAAAAATCCTACATAATGCTATGCATGACTCAGGGGCTTCACACAACCTAATGCCCAAAGTGATAATGAAAAATGTAGGCCTAGAAATAAGCAGACCTTATAAGGACTTATATTCCTTTGACTCCAGCAGAGTGAAGTGCCTTGGCCTAATCAAAGATCTTTGTGTGAATTTGACTCAAATCCTAGCCAAGTGCATGGTTATGGATGTTGTAGTGGCAGGTGTGCCTCCTAAGTATGGCATGTTGCTGTCAAGGTCATGGAGTGCCAAGCTGCAAGGTACAATGCAGATGGATGGGACATATGCCACAATCCCTGTCTTTAGCCAACTTAGAAGATTATATAGGGAGGCACACATGAAGTTTATGGTTAGCAGCCCTGAGAAACCTAAAAATTCACCTCTCTACTCTGTCCACATAGATTTGGATTCCTTTATCCTATACAATGATGAGTTTACTGATGAACAAAAGCTATGAAACACAGATTTAAACAACAGAGTAGAAGCCACACATTTTAACATAATGGCCACTCTAGATATAGAGGAAAATGAGAGAGAAACCTTTGGCCAGTGTGCTGAATCAAAAAATCAGAGTGAAAAAATCCAAGACTGCAAATTACAGATTGCTCATCACTCTGAACTCCATGAACAAAACACTACATAGCCTGGTGCATACCCCATAATACAACATAATGGTGAACACAACATTAGGGATGAAAATGATAATAAGTCTAAAAATAATCCCTTATGGAGAATGAACTTCGATGGGTCTTGCACTAGAAAGAATGCAGGAGCTGGAGTGTGGTTACACAATACTGAAAGTAACTATGTTGAGAGTCATGCCTTCAAACTTGATTTTAAGTGCACAAACAACATTGCAGAGTATGAGGCTCTCATCCTAGGATTGAATCTGTTGAAAAGACTAGGAGCCCAAAGGATAGTTGTACATGGAGACTTTGAGTTAGTCATAAAACAAGTGAATGGAGAGTACACTACAAAGCATCCTAGATTGAGGGCATACAGAAATGATGCCATGGATTTGTTGAAAAACTTTGTAGAATACGAGCTCTTGTTTATTCCTAGGAGTCAGAACATTATTGCAAATGGGTTAGCCTATGTTACTAGTTCATATCAGAAATCACCTAGTGACAAACAAATCATCATTCAAACAAAATATAGGCCTGCAGTGTCGGACAATGATAATTATTGGCAGGTCTTTGAGGGTGATAAGCAGATAGAGGATTTCCTGCTTGGCAGGAATGAGTTTGAAATTCCTGATTCAGACTCTAAATCTGATGAAAACTCCCTGAATGAAGAGCCCCCTAATGAACAAAAATCACCCCATAATGTAGAAATAAACATGTTAACCGAAGAACTTGGAACTCAAACTGAAGAATACAAGAACGCAGAAAAAGAAGACATAGAGGTGATGCAGTCCAAAGACAAGAATATACCCAGAGGACTGGCACCCCTAGAGGACCTTTTTTATTTTAACGATGTAGCAAAGAAACCCACCATCGAACACACTGAATCAGATGTTGAAGAATGCAATATAGGCACCGAGGATAAGCCTAAGATGATTAAATTAGCTAAATCCTTGCCAGCACACATCAGGAAGAAATACATTGATTTATTTAAAGAATTTGTTGATGTGTTTTCCTGGAGCTATGAGGAATTAAAAGCCTATGATATAGAAATCATCCAGCACAAGATCCCATTGAAAGAAAATAAAAAACCCTTCAGGAAAAAACTGCGCAGAATTAACCCAGTACAACTGCCTCTAGTTGAAAAGGAAATCAAGAAAATGTATGAGGCATGAATCATAGTGCCTGTGAGGTTTTCCGATTGGGTTTCCAACCTTGTAGCTGTGAGGAAGAAGACATGAGAGATCAAACTGTGCATTGATTTTAGAAACCTTAACAGAGCTTCACTTAAGGAAAATTACCCCTTACCTAAGATGGAACAAATCCTACAAAGGGTAGTTGGCTCAAAAAGGATCTCCCTATTAGATGGCTTTTTAGGGTATAACCAGGTTTTAGTACTCCCAGAAGATTAGCTTAAGACAGTCTTCACCATTCCATGGGGCACTTTCATGTACGTGAAAATGCCTTTTGGACTAATGAACGCTGACACAACCTTCCAAAGAGCTATGGACATAGCCTTTTCAAAGGAAATAGGTCACTTCATTGTAATCTACCTTGATGACATAAAAGTCTATTCCAATACTGATGAAGAGCACCTTAAACATTTGAGAAGAGTATTTGAGAAATGTAGAAGGTTTGGGCTATCTTTAAATCCCAAGAAGACAGTATTTGGCCTTCAAGAAGGTAAGCTTCTCAGCCATATTATATCAGAAAGGGGAATTAAAATAGACCCGAAGAGAGTTGAGGGATTACTACAAATTAGTCACCCAAGAAACATAAAAGAATTGCAGTCCTTTATTGGGAAAATTAACTTCTTGAGGAGGTTTATTCCCAACTTAGCAGAACTCCTCAGAGATATGACAAACATGCTAAAAAAAGATGTAGGAGTTAAGTGGACTCTAGAGGCCAAAAATATTTTGAATTAGTTAAACTTTCACTTACCTAGGAGCCAGTCCTAATCAGCCCCGACTTTTCAAAATATTTCCTTATTTTCTCCTTTGCATAAGAGAAAACGGTGGCTGCAGTCCTATTGCAGAAAAATCTAGAGGGACAGGAGTAGCCTATTGCTTTTTTCAGCAAGGCGCTGAGGGATGCACTCTTGAAATATAACATAATGGAAAAACAGGCCTATGCCTTGGTAAAGGCTTTGAAAGAATTTAGGGTGTATATTCTGCATTCTCACATCATTTCGTATGTGCCTAACATAGTGGTAAAAGACATTTTGTCCCAATATCCAGATGGAAAAAGGGGCAAATGGATCGTTGTAATACTAGAGTATGATCTGGAGATCAAACCCACAAAACTTATCAAAGGTCAAGGCTTAGCTCAATTAATGGCTGAATCCAACTTACAAGCCCTTGACATAAACATGGTAGATGCCTTGGATGAACATGAAGGATTTCCTACTCCTACTGTTGAAGAAAAATTCCAAAAATCTCCTTGGTATGATGACATCCTGTATGTGCTTATAAATCTTAATGCTCCCCCTAATTTATCAAAGACTAAGGCCAGGTTTCTGAAGTTAAAGGCTAGAAACTATTGCATTTTAAATGAATGTCTATACGGGAAAAATGAAAATGGTTTGCTGCTTAAATGTCTGCCTGAAGCTGATGCTGAGAGGATCAAACACGAATTCCATGCAGGAGAGTGTGGAGGCCATATAAACTGGAAAGCCACTGCTAACAAAATACTCAGAGCTGGCTATTACTAGCCTACTATGTTCAATGATATCCACAAAATGATAGTTGCCTTGCATAAGTGCCAGATCTTTGAGGGCAAAAAAAATCTCCTCCCTTTACCATTACAACCTATCACTGTTGAGGCCCACTTTCAACAGTGGGGCCTAGATTTCATAGGGGAGATCCATCCTGCTTCATCAACCCAACATAAATGGATTCTCACATCCACATACTATTTCAAAAAATGGATAGAGGCCATCCCTTCTAGGAATGCCATAGATTCTGTTATCATTAAATTCCTAGAAGACGACATCCTATCTAGATTTGGCTGCCCTAGGAAGATATTCACTGATAATGCTACTAATTTTGGTTCCAAAAAGATGTTTGATTTTTTTCATAGGTATCATATTGCACTCAGTCATTCTACTGCTTATTACCCACAAGGTAATGGGCTAGCAGAATCATCAAATAAAAGTTTGGTGACCATCATCAAAAATCTGCTTGAAGAGAATAAAAAATCATGGCATAACAAGTTAGTGCATGCTTTATGGGCTGACACGTTAACAACAAAGAAATCCATTGGAATGTCCCCATATCAGCTAGTCTATGGAGCACTAGCCAGCCTGGGAGTAGCAGTGATAAAATTGGTCCAGGAAATACAGTCAGAAGAGGAAAGCATGGTAAAAAGGATCAATCAAACTATACATCTCCAGTAGACAAGAGAAGAAGTTTACAACAGAACTCTGAAAGTGCAAGAAAACATAAAAGGGTTGTTTGATAAGAGAACAAAAGCTCGTGACTTCAAAATTGGAGAAAAGGTACTTAAGTGGGACTCTAGGAGAGAAGACAAAGGAAAGCATGGAAAATTTGACAGTTTGTGGCAAGATCCTTACATCATCCAATCCACCATTGGTCCAAACGCCTTTTTTCTGCAAGAGTTAGATGGTACAGATCTATTTGGGAGTCCTGTCAATGGCAGGATACTCAAGCATTACTACTGCTGATTTCCAGTCTAAAGTTTTCACTTCCATTGTAAATACCATTGCTGTGTTTTTTTTTAAAGAAAAAGAGAAAAAATGTTTCAAAAAAAATAAAGAGAAATGAAAGGTTCAGAAAATCTCAAAACTTGAACCGGTGAAGTTCTAAAGAATGGCTCAAATCAGCTAAAAACCTGAGCCAAAGAAAGGGAAAGGTTGGCTCTAATATGCCCAAAACCTAAACCAGCAAAGAAAGAAAAAAGAATCAGCTCTAATAGGCTCAAAACCAGAGTTGAAATGAAGAAGAAAAGTGACTCTAACAAGCTCAAAATCTGAGTCACAGGAAAAGGAAGGCTGCTATAAAGTTTCACAATTTCAAGCCTTCAAAATTTTGGATTAAATTTCCTGCAAAGTTCAGTTCATGTGCAACTGTCTTTATGCCATGGAACCACAGCAAACCAGACAGTCTAATCCTGGTTTGACTTTTTTTCAATTTCTGTTGTAGAATGTAGAGAAAGAAATCTGCTAGATAGTTTAATCCTAGCAGATATTAGTGTAGGTAGAGAAGCTATAAGGCCAACTATCTAATCTGGTCTCATGGAGGAGTAAGGGTAGAATTATATTAGTTTGTTATTCTGCTTTCAATAAAAAAAAATGATGAAGAAGGTCTGCAAGTCTAAATGCACCTTGAAGAAAAAATGATTAGGACTGTAGGATGGGTAGGTAGATTGTTTGGGAGAATATTTTCTATTGACTTAATATCCATCATGTTTGTAGTAGCTGATCAAAGAAGAGAAATATGGTTAAATATGAGGCATCTGGCCTACTTCCAAAGATTAATTTCTGAAGTTCTTGACACCTTCAAGAAGATTCCATCCCCATGTGGAGCCACTGTTAGCCACCTATAAATTTTTGTCAATCAAACAGGTGGCTAAATATGTTTCTGAGTCTTCAAGAAATACTTTTCCTCTGAAAAAATATCATTCTTGAAGCCTCCATGTGTCTTTTTCCATGAAGATATCTCCACTGCTGCTTCCATAAAAAAAGCCTCACTGTTTCGTGAAAAAGAATGCTTCAAATGGCCTCTGTAATCCCCCTTTTTCACTCATTTCCCTTCATTTTCATTAATCCCCCTTTTCCTCTTTAAAACCTCCATATCCCTCTAAAAAAAACTCCAAAATCCTTTTAAGCCTCTAAAAACCCCTTTTACAGGTTTAAAACACCCTTTTCCCCTTTACCGAAAGCCAAGTAATTCCCTGAAAAACGCTGATTTTGGCTTAAAAGACAATTTTTTCATTTGAGGCCTTAAGCCCCTTTCAGCTAAGACCTTAGCCCCTTCTCTGCATATGACACATGCCCAAGCCCAGGCACTAAAGCCTAGGGTGCTAATCATAATCGGAGCTTTCTGTGAGCGCCTTTCCCTTTGTTTCTTCTAAATTTCCGATGCGAGAAACATTTGTTCTATCAGCCTCCGCTGCAATCTCCACCATTGATCTCTTTAAATATCCGATGGTCTGTGCTAACTCACATAACTGCCAATCTCAAGAAGTATTAAGCGCCACCTTGTTTCCTCTGATTGGTGATCTCTGATTGAATCTCAACCGTCCATTTGTGTAGATCCGACGGTTGGAGATGAACCCGATAGCCTAACATCATCGCTTCGCCGGTTTAATATGGACCGACGTTGAATCCACAAGAACCAATGACCCAGATTGAATCACGCTCTGTTCATGTGCTTTCAATCACTCCCCCTTCAATCAGATCTCCACCATTGATCTCCCCTCTGATCCAACAGTCTGCGCGTAATCTCAAATTCAAAACCTCGAAGTTTTGGACCCTGCCTTTCTCCGATGCGATTAGATCCCAGCCATTCATTCTGATGGATCCAACGACTCTCCTTCTCCCCGCCCATTCACTTGCCCCTTTTCCCCCACTTTCTCTTTTAAATATCTGTCATCCATTCTGCAGATCTAATGGTCCACAGTGAACACATCTTTGACTATTCCCCACCTTACCGACCGTGCATCTTTCCATATCGTGCACTATCCTACACTGTTAGATCTCCCCATCCTACATCCAATGACTGAGGTGCATATCACGTGATTTTAGTGTCCAACAGTTAAAGTTCCAAATTTACGGGATGAAAGTAGTTTTGGGAGGGACACGTGTCGATCAGCAAGGCATATCGCGTTTTGTTGGCATAATTTCTAAACCATTCCAAAGTCACGCAAAAGCAGTGGTTTTCCTCTAAAAACCACCTCTCCCCCTTTGCTCCCGAAGGCCGCATCTGAAGATCTCGAACGTTGATTTGATCTAGATCGACGGCCCACATTCCATCGCATTCCCATCCATATTATGTTCATCGGACCTTCCAAAGGACTTCACCGAAAGATCTCTGCCGTTGATCTCCTCTAGGGATCTAACAATCCATGATCAATCTCCCTCCGCCCTTCCGGTCCCACCATCCAATTGCCCCGATTTCATTCGATTTAACCTTTCTTCTTTTGTAAATCACCCAAACCTTAAACTTTGGTGTTTTACACTGAAATTTTATTATCATCCGCCTAACCTCTAAAGCAACCCCATCGGCGAATCCTGACCATCGATCACCATCTAATAGTCAAATCCAACGGTCCAGAGCCGTCCTCACACCAGACCTCCATCAGATCACGTTTTCATGATTACGCAATAGTTTTCACCCATTTTTCACCTGCATTCACCATTTATGTCACTAGAACACCATTTCCACAGGCCTCCATAGTATCCATCCTCCCTCCCGCATAGATTTCTTAACATGTTTATTGTGTTTTGCAGGGTTACAAATGGTGAAAACCGTTCTTGCTCACAGTCACTGTCATGGTGACACAGAGCGTAGAGAAAACTTTTTCAGAGACAGAGATTGCAGGAAAGACTTCCGAGGGGGTTTTAAACACATATTTTTATCCAAATTAGAGTGATTAACTTTGTTCGAACCCTCTAGCGCCATGAAAACCTGCAGTATTCACAGACAAGATAGAAGTGAAGCAGCAAAGAGTATCAGTGATGTTTTAAAGTGATTTAAAGCCCATTATTGAAGATTTAATGTTTTAATCCAGTGTTAGAGGGCGAATATACAGACTAAAGACCTTATGAATGACCCAGAAGGCCTAATAAGGCCTAAAGCGCATGAAATAAGCCATATCAATGTCTCACATCAGCAGAAGATTCTTTCCAAAGAAAGTATGAGTTCCCATAATATTTTTATTCTCCATCAACGTTCTTGAGAATATCACCACCCTGACAGTAGTCCTAATATTTCCAGAGCATTTGTTACATAGTATGGCAGGCCTGAAGTCATTTATCTTCCTTACTTGTCCCAAAGTACTACAGAGTACAAACAGTTGAAAATTACATCAAAGAACATACCTCTTGTCGAAGACCACTCTTTCATCCAAAGAGTACTGAAAGTCAATGCAAGGATATTAAAATAGAATGGGCCTCGAGCACTCTTCTTCCTCTGTTTTAATGTTTCATTTAAAACTCCATCTACCTCTACTATCTCTCTTCTAGCTATAAGAACTCAAGAAAAATACATTGCAAAGGTTGTTGTTGTTTGGATAACCATGGATTGTAAATTGTTTCTTTGAGATAGAGCTCTGTGTCTATAAGTTGTAGAATAGGCCGAGGAGATGATTTCAAACTGAATATCAAGCTGTAGGACGATGATGTATGTGATTGGTGTTGCGCTTTAATATGACAAGCATGTTCATTGGATCCCGATTTAAAGCAATGGTGATGTATTCTATCTTTGTCAATGTTTTCTCTCTGTTATTCATCATATTTCATTTCTCTTATAAGAATCAGTAATATGGCTTAGGATATACCCATGCATGGTTCCCCAATGCTTCCTGCTCTTCTTATCTTGGATGTTTTCTATTAATTGTGTGATTTGAGAACAAATTTGAGATAATTTAACCAGTATAGTAGTTGGTTATTCACTGCTCACTGATGTGTGAATTTAAGAGTCTGTTCTTAGATGTTCTTGTCTGGTTTAGCTAAAAGATTGGGATACTAGGAGATTAGAGTTAATTTTGTCCCACTAGGGTCCTTTTCCAACAGTTAGCCTTTCTAAGTTCCCTCAAGTTTAATGTCAAAAGCATTGAAATTTAAAAGTCTTTCTTTGATCTTAGGCTTCACTTTGTGTCAAATCTTAAATGTTTTCCTATTGTCTGAAGAGTTAGCCTCATTAGGAGTTTGATCATAGATGGTTAAGGGATGCCCTATCCCTATATTTTCTCCTAAGTGGTCACCTTGGAAGGTTTCTTTGTCATTCACCTGCATTCCTTATCATTTCATCCCATACTATCATCTTTAGAGATCCTCTGTTTTAGATGACTAGCCCATTTGAAAGCCTTGGATATTGAGTTGCAAGTAAACCCTTTTATGACCCCATTGCCCAATGGACTTGAGTTTTCTTTGAATTATCTCCCCATTGCTAAAAATCCTTCTTTTCTCACTTCTTTGTCTTACATTTAACCCTTCTTTCATGCTTCCCAACAACCAAACAAACAAAACAAATAAAAAAACAACCCTTGTACCCTATAACTAGCCTAATACCTTAAAATTGAACTTCAAAGAGATATATTTCTTTGCCTTTATAGAGAGATCCCTCTCTGGATCCAGGAGGGCTAGATCCTGAGGTCCCAAAGCGGTTTGATGTTGTGTTGTCTTTTGGTATTGCGAAACCAGCCAAAACACAGGAACCCCAACACTGCTGAGATTAAAACAATGATATGGCTTGTTTCATGTGCTTTAGTCTTCATTAGGTCTTTTAATCATCTTTATGGTCTTCATATGTGTCTTCATCCTTTGAACACTGGATTATAGCATTAAAATCCTCAATAATGGGCTTTAATCCTTTAATTTCCTTCAGTGATACTCTTTTCAAACTGCTTTTGACCTGTTTTGGTGCATATATAGGTTTTAATAGCGCAGGAGGGTTTGAATGAGGGTTTCACACTGATATTTAATGAAATGCATGTTTAAAACCTTATCAGGCGTCTTCCTTGTGATCTTCGGCTCTGAAAAATATCTTCCTTCGCTCTAAGAAACACTGTCTGTGACTGTGAAACAGAGTGGATTCTCACCCCTTTAAAACCTGCAAAGAAATGATAAACATTTTAAGAAATCCATAGGGAGTGGGGTGGGGTTGCTGTGGAGGCTCATTGAGGATGCAAGAGAAATGGAAGAAATGGTGCAGGCGGTGAAAAAATGATGTCGGAGGCGAAAAATTGGTCTGATGAAGGTCTGGGGTGATGTGCGTTTTGGACCGTCAGATTCATTCTAATAGTGGCAATTTACGATTGAGACCACACGATGGAATTTTTTGGGAACATTGGATGAATGGGAGATGAGATTCAAGATGGGCCATTGGATTAGATCAGGTTAATGGTGATCAACGGCAGAGGTTCGTCAAGAAGTTGTTAGGGGGACAGATGAAGAAATAGGTGAATGGGGGTGAGTTCAAATCAGAGCCGTTAGATCGGAACATTCAATGGCTATGATCGAATGAGAAAATACACTATGGAGGATGGGTGGTAAGGCAGAAAACCGGAATGGTTTTCGTGCAACTTCGAAGCGGTTTTGAAAAATGGCCAAAAAAAAGCGATTCCATTCATGATCTGACACGCGTCCCCTCTAAAACCACTGTTATCACGCGATTTCGGAACATTAACGATCGAATGGAGAAAAAACTTGATAAGCTTCTCAGGCATTGGATGAAAGGAGGAGAGATCTGACGGTGGGAAGGAGAGCATGATGGAGTAAGATATGTGGCGGAAGTGGGCCATCGGGTTCCTTGTGGACCGTCAGATCTTTGGATTTGAACGGTTAAGATCTGATGAAGCAGTAGAGGTGAATCGGATCATCGGGTTTCATTGCAGTCGTGGGATCTATAAATTGGACGGTCAGGGTCATAATAGGAGCTCCAATGTTTCAAAGGGGAGGAAGTTTAGATGGATGGGCGGAATAGATCCTGGCCGTTGGATCTGTAGAATGGACGGCCAAGATTTAATCAGGAATCACAAATCAAAGGAGGCGAAGGGATGGCACTTAAGACTTTGCGCGATGCAATTAAGCGCTGGTCGTCAGATCTAGGAGTAGATTGACGGTCAATACTCAATCGGAGGGATAATGGAGAGAGGTTATGGGCGGCGAATTAATAAAGTGCAAAGGTCGTTGATCCATGTAGATCAACGATCGACAGTCATTTAAAAGTTAAACTATCGGGATAAATAAATAACAACGAAAAAAGTCAAATAAGGGGTTAGGAAGAAAGGTTTAAGGCCTTAGCGCCCGGTTGCGGGGCTGTCGGTCGCATGAGGCAGAGAACTAAGGAAATAAGCCCTCAGGGGCTTAGGTCCTATATAATGTAAAAAGGTGATTTTAGGCCAAAAAACAGGGTTTTTAAGGCTTAGAAAGGGGTTTTGGTAAATGAAAGTAGGCATCTTTAAACCAAATAAAGGGCAGTATATGGTTTAAAAGGGGATTTTGATGAGATGGAGGGTTTTTGAAGGGATTTTGGAGGCGTTTTGTGAGGGGAAAAGGGATGAAAAATGGGGATTTTGAGGGGATGGAATGGAGAAAATGGAGGGATTTTTGACAGCAGCTTCTTTCACCAATCATCAAGATTCTTTAATGGAAACAGTAGTGAAGATTCCTCGAGGAACAGAAGACACATAGAGGCTTCAAGAATGAAATGTTTTCAAGGGTATTAGTATGAATATTTCGTCGTAAAAGACCAATTTAGCTACGCATAACAAATAGCCCTAACATCGATTATGGCTGCCAAATATCTTTAAATCTACAATTAGGTGATCCAAATAATGTTGCACAAATCCAGATCTAAGCATAAAATAAATTAAGTAGATAAAGTAAAATATGGCTCCATGCATCCAATAGACAAGACGAGAACAATGCATTTGAAAGAATTTTTATATTATATTAAAAAGGGGGCACCTGAGAGGAAAACAAGAAAGGTGTTTTCCGGTTCTCCTCAATGGGATGGGTTCTTGAAAGTCCTCAGCGTTTCAGATCTAAAATTCCTCTCTCTTGTTGTTGTAGAAAACCCAGACAAACATAGAACTCAATGGGAGCTCACAAGGCAAAAATGGAGAATGTGACCTAGTATAGACCCAGAGTGATCTAATGGAATGGAGGTGACTAATGAATGGGGAAAACCCTTCTATTTATAACAAAATATTAGGGTTATCTAGAACTTGGTGCATGAATAAAATATTATTAATCAAATTCTAGAACTACCCTTTAGGAATATTTTATTATATTTGTTGGAGGGAAAAGGTCTTTTGACTTGGGTCTTTTGACTTGGGTCTTTTATTATATAGTTCCTGTATTTATAAACAATAAATAAATAAATGATTTATTTATTTAGGGATATGGTGGGAATACAATTAAATAAATAATGATTTATTTAATTATTTAAAAATGATTTAGTCAAATTTAACTAGGAATATTATTTAAATAATGATTTAAATAACTTATTCCTTGGAAATAATCAAATAAATAATGATTTATTTAATTAATTTCCTTGTTTTGGGTTAAATATGACCATAAAATATAAACAAATGTTATTTCACATGGTGAAAGAAATTTTACTTAGGGTAAAATTGGTCTTACATGGTGTACTTGGGTTCATCTAATGATAATAGGTTAGATGACCAAAAAATGGTGTAACAGATTTCCCCCCAACGTATGAGTGTTAGGAGCAAATCGTATGACCGAAGTACGTTGTAAGAACTCAATCACTAGACATCAAGAGGGAAATGAGAGAGAGAAATGTAAGGTAGTCTAATGTGCTAAAGGACTAGAGCCTGAGGAGACGAGACTTACAGGTGCAACAAGTCTCTAGTTTATGAAGGGGTACCTGTGCTAAAGGTGGCGGGGGAGGCATACCTATGCCCGCCGAGACAAAGTACAAAGAATAGGAAGTCCAGTAAACAAGGAACCGAACTATGAAGAATATGCTGGCGTAAATAGGAGCCAGAAAAATAAAATGATGAATCCCACATACATGTGGTGCCTGGAATAATCGTCAAGACTTATACAATAATATTTTAGTACATGAGATACGAATACACCCAAATGCCCCCTACACACGGGGAAGGGCTCACAAAATCTAACTGATACATGCAAATCGAAGAAGCGCTACAAGCGGCTGAGGCCAATTTCATCAAATGTAAAGATCTGCATCAAAGGCGTAAATGAAGAAGTTATTCGGGCATGTGGGGGACTACCTGTAGGGCCACCCCCTCATGAGGGTTGAGACATCTCACACACACTCGGGAATCACCAATAGCTATTTCTGCATCACTGGACCATCAAGTATACGGATCATGATCATGTGGAAAGGAGCTCAAACCAAGGTACAAATCCCTCTCAACCTGGCTTCTGGAGTAAATGAGATGATGTCGATAGAAGGAGGTCCACCATAGGTGAGGCAATAAGGTATCCCCAACTAAGGCGCGAGAGAAAATAGTGGAGCGACGAACAGACGGACACTATTGATGATGATGAAATGGTGAATACTGAGTAGCGAATGGACGACTTCCCTTGTTAGAGCATAAAGTGCATGAATGGCTTGGCAGTGATTGACACAATATCATGAGGGATAGGGGACAATGGTACTGAAGGCCATAATGTGCAACACGAGAGAGGGACCAAGCAATGAAGGAGGGAAGGCTATAGCGGGATACAAAGGTACTCAATATAGACTCCATGACCGATGATGACTCAACTCGGATGCTCTAAACAAGGGCGACTTGATTGTGCTGTCACACAGTCAAGGTCCAATGGGGGACCATAAAAACATGAGTACAATAGGGTATCTCATGACGAAAATCAGCACGAACAAAGACCAGTAAGGAGGCAAAGTGGTGCCCCAAGTACAAGAGTTGTAAGTGAAGCAATTTGATTTGGGGGAGAGGTGAATAAACCCTTTGTGGACAAAATGTGTCCTGGTGAAGTGTCAAAACATGAAAAACTAACAGATACCTATTTGAGTGCTTGATGAGAGCTTTCTAATGGTGCAGATGTTGTGTCAAACAGGGCTACGGTTTGGTCGCAGTGGGTGAAAGAAAAAATAGGGGTTTTTCTTCTAATAAGGCATTTTCCCTCCAAAATCATTCATTTTCTTGTGTAGCTATGGTGAATGTAGAGAGGAGAGAAGGCCCTAAATCTTGCGGTGATCATAGTGGACAAATTGACCGTTGGAATCGCGATCCGTCAGTTGCATGTAAGAGGTCTAATCCTACTCTTTGTTTTTGATGGATTCAAAGTGCAGATTAGGGTTTTAAATCTCAGTAACTTCTCTTACTTCATCATTATGGCCGGGTCACACTTTTTGGGGAAAAAAATATGACCTGGGATGCAGGTTTGGGCTTGAAAAATGCGACCTGGCCCAGGATTTTGCCAAAAAGTGTGACCTGTGAGATGGAGGTTTTTTCAGTGTTGGTATGGGCTGAGATTCAGTTTTGGTGTGAGTGAATGTAGTTTTTCTTATCTGTAGACTAAAAAAGATGATGGTTTTGTGCAGATATGGCAGATATACGAATCAAATGGAGAGAGAGAGACCTAGGTACATTACGGATAGAAATCGAAGCGGATCAGGGTGTCCGTCATGCATTGGCTAGGTTTGGGGTTCTAAAATTTGTGGAGAACCCTTTGATGAGGGCTGGGGAGCCCTTGTTGGCCCGGATTATCAGTTATTGGGATCCAGATCATGATGTGTTTATAGTGCAGGGGCACAAGATTGAGCTGACAGTCCAGGATCTGTATTTCCTGACTGGTCTCCCACCATTAGGGATGGTGGGAAATACACAGCCAGTGTTACCGTGGGGGCATAACAACATGGAGTTCGTAGAGCGACATTGTCACCCAGGTGTTCGAGTCAAAGGGACTCGGATATCGATTAGGGATTTAGAGAGGTTGGAGACCCGGGAAGTGACGACAACAGTGTTGCAGATTTTGGGCAGCCAGGCGCTCCATCACATCACTGGAGGGCAGATGATGATTGGAGAAAGTGTGTTGAGTGGGACCTAATATGGGTGGGCCCAGATGATGTTAGTGTCATTGAAACGACAGTTTTCGCTGTGTAAGCGGCAATCGAACCATGATTGTGCTTATGGGACGGTATTGTGCTCTTTTTTTGAGAAGATCTCGACCCTGCGACCTCGTGTACAGCTACCTAATGGGGGTCCGAGAGAACCCAGGATGCGTCGATGGGGATGAATACTGTGTAGAGGAGGGGGAGGGGTGGTCGGACGGGTGTTTCGACCAGAGTTCTTCGCCCATTGGGATCAGATGCCATTGTACATAGATGACTATCCCTATAGTGGGATGAGTTATTGGGGAGATCTGGACTTGCCACTTCCGCCTACTCGAGTATGGGGGCCCGATGGTAAGTGAAAATTAACTAATCTGTTATGTACATTGTAAGGTTTGTGAATAGTATTCATGGTACTGATCTTTATACTTTTTGGAATGCAGATATAGCTCCGGTAAAACTGGCCTGATATATGGGACGACCTGCAGCAGCTGGAGCTACAGGTGAAAGTGGATCAAGAACGGCACAGAACAAGGATATGGCCACTCTATTGGAGGAAATTCGTCGTAGATGTGAGGGGCTGCTGACCAGTGTGTCAGAGCGTGGTTGGCAGGATTTAGACGACCAGTACATAGAGTTATGTATTGGGTTACCCTCGGAATGGCGAGGTATCATGCGACGCATGGCAATGGCCGGCCAGACTATGCCTGATATACGAGCTGCATGAGCCAAGCCATTGGCTCAGGATCCTCCAGAGAGTGATTAGATGTAGGGCAGGTGGTGCCCCCCAGTGGCTATGTAGGGGCAAGTGGTGCCCCCCATTTTTGGTAGTTTTGTTTTTTGTAACATGCTATGGGCATGTCATATGTTTCAGAGGAGATGGATTCTAAAAACACATGTTATATGATATATATGATGTATATGCATTTTTTTGATGATGTTAAATGTTATTGTCTTGTGTGTGATAAATGCTATTCTAGAACATGATTTGCGATTTGATCTACGTGGTGATTTTGACTTCTAGGGATATGGTTGAAAGTAATGAATCTAAATTCACGTATGAAAAGTTTCACTCGTAAATATTGTCTAAATAGGATAGGGTTATACACACGATAGACACCATTAAGTTGTAAGACAAGAAGCAGGGAATCTAAATGAATGTGCAGATGGAGGATGTGATGAGAGAGGGAATCGACTAAGAGACCACATAATGCATCGTATTCGGCATTATTATTAGTGGCATTACCAATGTAGACCCCATTTGCAAGAACCAGGGTATGCAAGGGGTTAAATATGGCCCATGCGGCCGAGGCGAGATTCCGGGAATAGCAACTTGCCCCATCGGCATAGCCAAGATAATGTGTGGATGAGAGGGCCGGTGGAATAGTGTCACAAGACAAGAAATGGGGGGGAGGAGAATAAGGATGACAGCGTGAGTAGAGGGTAGACATCCACTGACAACTACGGGAGGGATCAGTCTGGGTGGGAAGTCTAGGACTCATAGATCGACTAGAGGGAAATGAATGAGAACTATGGGAGGAAGAGCGGGAACTCATGTTGCGAAGGAAATCATAGATACAGATGGTGTGATCTGGATTATGGAAGGAAATGGAAAGGCCAAGGAAACAACATGATGCTGCAAGCTACCTAAATCATCACTATGGGAAGAGAGGCGCATATACAGGTCATCACGGGGAATGACAGAAGAACAGGTAAAAATATGGTCAAAGCCTGAAGAGCCCAAGAATGTTGCTGAAGGAGAATCAAGCAAAATAGATGGAATGGATTCAGAGGGAATGTACTCCAAGGGTCGTGCGGATGATGATAGGTATAGGAGGGGGTTAGCAGGTTCTGACATCTCAACATCAAGGGGAGGAATGTCAATGGTAGCAAGGGGATCCTCGAGTAGACCTGACGCATATTGAGCAAGGATGGGAGAGGTGGATTGATTTTGTTCAACTTCATACTCGTGAATGACCTCTAAAGAGGCTTGGTAATGCGTGAGGTGAGGACAATGGTGAGAATAATGGCGATGGAAACCACACAGAGCATAGGGTTTTTTGGTGCGAAGAGTCTTTGGGTTCTTGCTGCGGATGAGGAAGAAACAGAGGTTTCAGGGGCCGTAGATTCAGGGAACGCGACTTTAACCATGGGTTGGATACGGGGTAACTCAGGACAAGTATGGGTGGCATGACCGATACCATCACACAAGGCACAAGGCTTGGCGGGTGGGGAAGGGGTAGGGTTGGGTGCGGTGGCCTTGTCCTTGGATGCCCCCTTGTGAGTTTTTATTTTCTTGCCTGTAGATGTCACAGTAGGAGGAGGGTCCTGCGGAGGGGCTAGGGGCACTGTAGCAATGGAAGGAGAAAAGGGAATCGGTTGCACTGGTGTCACAACAATGTATGGTTTGGGGTGGCCCGGTGGGGTCTCGGCTGGAGGAGTAAGATACCATACTGGTATTCCCAAGGTTAAATTAGGGAGGGAAAGGGTGGCCATGACGAGAACCGAATAGATGCCGAGGGGGGACCAAGGAAAGGTATTTGACCGGTGGGGTAATGGCCAGGAGGGATGGCTCCCATATGGTGGAGACCTGAGGGAACCGACTTAGGAGGAAAGGGAGGTTCTTGAGTGTGAGGGGGATGGGGAGGTCCAGGCGGGAGAGGTTCAGTCGGCTGAGGCGAAGGGCTAGGAGCAGGGTGCAGCGGACGAGGTTGAGGTTGCTGACTAGCCGAAGCAGGCTGCGGAAGGGCAGCCTGAGACGATTGCATCATGCAAACATTTTCCAAGCTGGGATCAGAGACGGGAGGAGGGGGAGGACCTAGGAAAGTTCCAAACAATGAGGAGTCTTTGTAGACGCCAGGGGAAACACTGGTCAAAGAATCAACAGTTTTCTTATTGGTGACAGTAGAGATGGTGGACTCAGGGGAGGTTTGATATTTTGGTTCATGGTACGTTAACTGGTCAATGGTGACAATCTTGCCATTATGAGGGAAAAACATCTTGCGGTGGACTGCGGATGGGACGGCAGAATTGGCATAGGTGTAACTATGCCCCAAAATAATGTTGTAGTCAAGAGGAGCATCGATAACTTCAACGTCAACACAAACAGTCTTGCCTGCAAGGGTGATAGGACAGATACGGAATAGGCCAATGGGCTAGGAGGCATGGCCATCTCACGCATGAAGGGTGATAGTGGAAGGGGCCAGCTCAGGAGATCCGAGTTGTTTCCAAACCGAAGTGGACATCACACAGGTAGATTCCCCCTCATGAATAATACACCGAGCGACATTGGCATTTCAGATTTTGACTGGGATTTGGAAAGAAACAGAAGCAGGAAGGGGGGGATGGTCAGACTGACGGGCATCGAAAAAAATTAGTTGGTCATCAGCAGGATCTACAACACCCACGACAGATAGTAGAGCCTTCTTTTGAGAAGGACACAACTGGAGGAGTTCCAGTGTTGAAATGGCAGCAGGTGATTGTGCCAGATCATCTACTGTGCTGTATGAATGGGCAGCCCGACCAGAGGCAGAATTTCGGCGTAATGGACCCTTAGGAATTTTGGTATGAACCTCAGCTTTAGGTGGAGGGATTTGTAAGGGACCATTGGGTGTCGACAGAGGCTCTATAGGACTTGAAGATGGGGACTCGGAGACATACGGAACAAGAGGTGTGGAGTACTGATGAGACCGAGTTTGAAGGTTAAGGTCGACGGTGAGAGGTTGGTCAGAGGCCATCATGAGAATATGGTAATCAGAGGAACCAGAAGGGGAAGGTTGATTGGTTACCAGGGCATGAGGTGGTTGAGTAGCCATGAATCCTTATTGAGGGAAAGGATCGGTAAACATAGCGGGTTGAGAAGTAGCTGTATTGGGAGGGACAGTAGGGGAGGAGTGTTGTCCCCGCATGGTGGCCTTAGACTCCCACATCTGCCACATTTGTGGTAACAAGGGACAATCGTGAGTGTAATGACCATAAACATCGCAACACGAACAAGGCTTATTGGTGTGAAGCGGCCTGTCTGGCTTGGGCTGAGAGCCCTGTGGCTGGTTGGAAATGGTAGGATCAATACTTGAAGGATTGGATCCACGATTGCCAGAAGCGGATTGACTTTATTTCCTCTTTCTTTGAGAAGGAAGAAGAGTAGTTGCCCCCTGCTATGCAAATACTTGCCCTGGAGGGGGTAGTAAGTGCGGTTGTGGGGGGTGGAGAAGGCAAGGGAGTGGGAGGTCCAAATTCTGGAGGAGCTGAGACACCAGGCTATGGGTACGGATAAGGGGTGGGATGGGCAACATTGAGGTAAGCAAGAGTGTGGGAAAAAGGAGGAGGCATGCCATATCCTAGATATATGCTATCGGGAGGGGGAAAAGTGCCAGAGGGGCTGGCCCCTCCTGAAGGGAAACCATATCCCAGAAGAGGTTGAGCAGGGGTATGTGACATAGCTCCAACAATACCATCAGCAGAGGGAGATGCCCCCGAGGAATTAGGGCCACCGGGCTTGGGGAGGGCAGGAATGACGGTATAAACATAACCAAATTGAGCATAGATAAGGTCATATTTCAGGGCTATTTGGAGGGCAGCTTCTTCGGTTTGAGGAAAATGGGATGCGACATCTTTGCCAATGGGAGGTAAAAGAGAGCGAAGGAACTAGTCCATATAAACCCGATCTTCAAAGGGGGGAGCGCAACATAAGCTCTGTCTTCGTCACCATTCCTTGGCATGAGCGGAAAGGCGGGTCGAAGAGGATTAATGAAAAGAAGTCAAGAGTTCAGTACCAGTGTCGTATTGGAGAGGAAGCTAGAAATAAGATAAAAAGGCTTGGGCAATGGTCGCAAAGGTGGTATGGGAAGAGGTGACTTGATCAACATACCATTTAGAAGCTTCGCCGGTAAGCATGCGTTGGAAAAATCGAAGACGGATGGAGTCATCGGTGATGGAATTGGAGGAACACCACATGTGGAAATATCGGATATGGTTGGAGAGATCTTCACTAGCAAGGCCTTCGAACTTGGGAATGTCGGAAGGGAGCTTGGTTGGCATAGCAGGCCAACTTAAATTGTGGCGAATAGGATCATTGATGAGCTGATTGAAGTCGGGAAGACTGAGACCGGCCATATAAGGGAGCAATGGGGCAGTCGAGGTAGGTCCCGTAGTGGTTCCACTGGAAACGGACCCAGCAGTAGAACTGGGGTTACCGTTAGGTCTTGAACTAGACATGGTGAAGGTAACAGGAGGAGAACCAGGAGTAGGGGGAGAACCTGAACAATCAGAGGAAGAGTCGGAGTGTGGACTTGGGGGAGGAATAACTCGATGACGACGGGAAGGAGGAAGTCGACCAACCGGAAACTGAGGGTGAAGGCCAAGACGTCTCCGGGACAAACACCTTGGAGGTGCAATGATGACGGGAAGAAAAAAACCGACAGGGGCCGGGAGGGGAAAAATCAAGTGAGGTCAATGTAAAAACAAGGGTAGAGAGGTGCAGTGTCAATTGATTTTAAAGGCTTTGCCAGGAGGTGTTAACCAGGCTCTTCTTCACTTAGGGTCAGTGTGTGGTGTGCATTTAATTTTAATTGTTTAAACCCAGACATTTTGAGAGTAAAAGAAAAAGTGTGTTGCGTAACTGAAAATAAATCTGCAATAAATAAGACTTAAAGAACAGAAAATTAACAGCTATTAATGCATAAATCTAACCCAAGAAGGCGAGTCTCTCAAAACTAGTCTATAAGAGGGAAAAAACTAAGAAAAGCACGTGAAAAAGAGGCCAACAGATCTAAGGTCGGGAGGGACGGGAATCTAAAGGATAAATCTGTTGAAAAGAGGTGCAGAGAACAGCAAAGAAGCAGAGGCAAGGTTGCTGCTAAAAAGGAGGAGATCAGATAAAAATAGAAGGGAAAAGGAGGTGGCCCTAGAAATGAACCCAAACAAAACTAAATGAGGTGATTTGAAAGGGATAAGAGCTGATCAAAAGGGATCTGAAAATGAGGTATCAGATCTGAAAGAAATAAGGCTAAAACTCTAGAAATTCAGACTTCTGAAATAGTAAAAATTCTCCCACAAAAAGTGGAGGGTACTAGAGCCCTAAGGGGAAATATTCCCACTTAGTTGAGTGAAAAAGATCAGAAATAGGTCTAAACGGGCGGAGGCAGAGGCTGGAAAAACCTGACAGAAGCTTCAGACAAACCCAGAAAAAGTGCTGGAAAATTGCAGAAAAAAGTGCAGGTCGCAGGTTCTGACCTGTTTTCAGTCCAGGTCGTAGATTTTGGGCAGAAAAGTGCAAACTCAAGCCCAGGTCGTAGTTTTTGGGCCGATAAGTGTGACCTACAGATCCGGGTCTCTCGGCGGAAAATTTCAGAAAAATTTGTCGTCTCAGCTGCGGCTGATGTCTGTCACCTACACAATAGGGCCAGAAACACACGGAAGTTAAAAATTTTAATGTTTGAGGGTTTTAGAGGTGAAAAGCACCATAAAAATAGGAAAAAAATAAAACAAAAGAGAAACCCTAGGGTCTGAAACAATTGGATATGCAGGAATATATAAAACGATAGCGGTCGCAAAAGAAAACCCGTGCGGAGTCGCCAATTTTTAGTATGAATCTTTCGTCGTAAAAGACCACTTTAGCTATGCATAACAAATAGCCCTAACATCGATTATGGCTGCCAAATATCTTTAAATCTGAAATTACATGATCCAAATAATGCTGCACAAATCCAAATCTAAGCATAAAAGACATTAAGCAGATAAAGTAAAATGTGGCTCCACACATCCAATAGACAAGACAAGAACAATGTATTTGAAAGAATTTTTATATTATATTAAAAAGGGGGCACTTGAGAGGAAAACAAGAAAGGTGTTTTCCGGTTCTCCTCAATGGGATGGGTTCTTGAAAGTCCTCAGTGTTTCAGATCTAAAATTCCTCTCTCTTGTTGTTGTAGAAAACCCAGACAAACATAGAACTCAATGGGAGCTCAGAAGGAAAAAATGGAGAATGTGACCTAGTATAGATCCAGAGTGATCTAATGCAATGGAGGTGACTAATGAATGGGGAAAACCCTTCTATTTATAACAAAATATTAGGGTTATCTAGAACTTGGTGCATGAATAAAATATTATTAATCAAATTCTAGAACTACCCTTTAGGAATATTTTATTATATTTGTTGGAGGGAAAAGGTCTTTTGACTTGGGTCAGTTCCTGTATTTATAAACAATAAATAAATAAATGATTTATTTATTTAGGGAGATGGTGGGAATATAATTAAATAAATAATGATTTATTTAATTATTTAAAAATGATTTAGTCAAATTTAACTACGAATATTATTTAAATAATGATTTAAATAACTTATTTCTAGGAAATAATCAAATAAATAATGATTTATTTAATTAATTTCCTTGTTTTGGGTTAAATATGACCATAAAATATAAACAAATGTTATTTCACATGGTGAAAGAAATTTTACTTAGGGTAAAATTGGTCTTACATGGTGTACTTGGGTTCATCTAATGATAATAGGTTAGATGACCAAAAAATGGTGTAACAAAGGTAAATGTTTCTCTTGAAGACTTAGAAACATTTTTAGCCACCTGTTTTCTTTGTCAAAAATTTATACGTGGTTAACACAGTAAATTAACCTTTGGCCTGGGGCCACGTGGCAGCCTCCAGGCAGGCCATGTGGCACCCTTTGATAGGCCCTCACATAACCTTAAAAAAATGAAAATTTTCCGTTAATTAATTTTTCTGAAGATGACAAAAATTTGAGTTGAAAGGTCATGTTTTGAAGGTTATTGGGCAACTTAAAACTTGAATATCTTCCACATCCAACATCGGATATGAGTGCCATTCACGGTGCTAGGATCAAAACAACGAATACTATCCGGTCGATCAATTTGTTACCAATTCTGAGCAGTTCCAATTTTGAGCATTTTTTCCCTCTTGGACATGATCACCTGATCAGTCATTCTAAGATGTCGGGGCATCCATTCAGTTGACTACAGAAGAAACTAGGGCATTGGGGTGTCCTTCCAGTGGGAGCTGGAGAAGAATGATTTTCTATAATTCTAGGAAGTTGTACCTTTCATTTCAGTTGGGGCTGAAGATTGAAGAATTTAATATAAAATCGTTTGGTGGTTTTTAACCCGGATGGGGTTTTCCACCTAAAATTCATGTTCCTATTGTTTTCTATTGTTTACTATTGTTACTAGATAAACATAAAGAATAATTGAAGATTAAATAATGTTGTAAAAAAATTTAAAAGTGCTAATTGATAAGAAATATTGATTTAGCACCCCCCCCCCCCCCCCCAGTGTTTGAACCAAATCTTACATTTCATTGCAGAAAAAGTACTAAGTTTTTGCATGTTCCACGAAGACAAACATATGACCATAAGCAAACAGTGTCTCTCAAAGACCACATTTCTTAAGAACATGATTAGCGCAACTTCAAAGATGAAATATCCAAAGCATGAATACATGATTTTGGATAAAGAATGCTAAATTAGATCCATCACACTATTTGAAAACCTCTTAGATACCATTCTTACCATTGTGTTTCTACTTATTCAGTCTATAAAATCATCATCTCATTTTCATTCATAGTCATTTTCCTGCCTTGATGTGTTTGTGTATTTAGTACACAAGTGTACTAAAAAAATCGGTGCTGGATAGGAGTGATTTCTAACCTACAAGAAATGGTCGCAAGGAAAAAAGAGTTGTTAGATGGTTAGTGGAAACATACTAACATGTAGAAAATTGTTAATTTGGGGAAACTAGGTCCAAAATCCATGTTGCACTGCTCATATGAAGATGGTCATATTTTTTTTGGATTCCTCTTGCGAAGAGGTGCAATATTGATCTAAATATCATCTTCATTAGATGAGAAGAACATTGATTTTGAATTTATTTTCCACATGTGCAAGGTTGGCCAAATTTATCCCACATCCTAAGAGATGTGTCACACACCCTCATTGATGAAAATAAATTGGAGAGACTTGGAGGTCATTTTATCATCATCTCATCACATTCTCTCATTATGATCTAAGTGGTTCGATAGCCTTTGGAGGCATTTTTTCCCTCACACGTGTGGAGTGAAGTTGTTGTTTTCTGCGCTGATCTGTTTAGGGATTTATGTTTTCTGTGCTAATCTGTTTAGGGATTTTCTGCTGCAATGTTGACCAGCTTTGACCATGGTCAACCCTTGGTAGTTTGACCTCAATCTTTTGCAGAATTTCCTATTTTAGGAGGCTGTACAACTGAGCACTAAAATCGATAAATTATGGGTTATTTGACCGAAGCCCTAGTTTTCTTCATTGACTTTTCTGAACCTGCCTGCATTAAATTTACTGCACTGTCCCTGGTTTGACTTGCGTTAACTTGTGATGAGCTTTCTTTGAGGGTTGTGTGTGTGAAACATAAAATTGCTAGCTGACCAAGAAATACTTTGCTGGTTGAAGCATCCTACTGACCGCCATAACACCACAATATCTGATATCTTTGCTGGACAAAAGGAATTGTAAATCTGATCTATATTTGGATTTTGTTCTATTGATCTATTATTGTGTTCTATCAACATTTTACTTTCAATTTTATGTGATTTATATTTTTTATTGGGCCTAATAAATATTGAAGTAAAAGTGTATCAAGCATAGAACACCATGGTTACCTAAATCTAACATGGTATCAGAGCTGAGGTGAAGACAAAGTCCAAGAGTCCAAGCTAATGTTAGAAGCTATCTCTGAAGGAAGAAATCCTATCAAGGAAAAATTGCCTCCTCAACCTATAAGGGTTTCAGGCTGATGCTAAATTGACTGATAAGTCATATTATCATGCATGGAAGATGTCCTTGGATTTGGCACTAGAAGATAAATATGGCATGGAATATGTACAGGGGAATATTCAAGTGCCTCCATCAAATGCAGTTGCTGCCATGAAGAAGCTGGTGAGCATGTTCAGGGCTAAAAATTCTTATCAAATTGTCTTCTTCAATAATCAATTTAAGAATATCAAGAAGGGTAAGGATGAATCTATTCAATACTATTTTATGAGGCTCACTGAAATCAAGAATAACCTCCTAGCTAGTGGGGAAGAAATATTTGATGGAGAGATGGTTCTTATTGCACTTGGAGGTATCCCCTATGATTGACATGTACTCAATACCACTATTCTCAATAATAATGTAATTCCTGATTTTGATGAAATATTGACGAGATGCATTCAAGAGGAAACACGAATGAAGGAGTATGCCTCTAATGGTAATGGAAGTGACCCTATATCCTTCGCTGCTCATGCAAAGAAGAAGAACCATGGTGGCTCGAGAAATAAAAACCATGGTAGAGCGAGGCCCAAAGGAAGGAAGGGAAGATGTTACACTTGTAACAATACTGGTCACTATGCAATAGAGTGCCCTAATAGAAGGGACACTCACAGGGATGATGACAAAAGCAACTCAAGAAGGAATGGTAGGAACAACATGTTCCAAGGAAAAAGGAAGGCTCCCTCTGATTGTAATGGAAATGGGCAACCTTTCAAGAGGTCAAGAAATTCTAGGTATGATGAGTCTAATGTTGTTGATAATAAGAGAAATGATTTTATTCTTGTATCTGCCCTCTTTGCTGCATCTCCACCTGACACCCTAGATGTCTGGTTAATTGATAGTGGTGCTTCAAGGCACCTCACTGGTTATAAAGAAGCCCTTTCTGATTTGGTTGAGAAGGATACTAATCTGGAAATTATCCTTGGAGATAATGCCACCTATCTCGTGAAAGGGATAGGGACTGTGACCCTCCATTTATCTCAAGGTCAAGTCATCCGATTACAAGATGTGTTGTATGTACCTAATTTGAAGAAGAACCTTGTGTCCATTTCAGTAATGGAAGACGAAGGGTTCAAGGTGGCATTCATTGATGGAAAGGTACTTCTTTGGAAGAAGAACTTCAAGGAAGCTCTTTCTATTGGTTTTAGAGTTGATACACTCTACCAGGTTGGAGGAATTCCATTGGGGGCTATGACATGTGATACAACTCTTCAAACATAGTTATGGCACTAGAGGTTTGCACACCTTCATTAAAAATCCCTTCCCAAAGCAAGGAAGGTGGTGACAGGGATGCTCGAATTGAGAGATGATCATGAAGGTATATGCCAGGGTTATGCTAAAGGGAAGCATACAAGGGGACCATTCCCCTCAAGCATCACAAAGACAATTCATATATTGCAGTTGATACATTCTGAATTATCTGGTATGCTGACTGTGACATCCTTTAGAGGATGTTCATATTAGATAACTTTACAGATGACCTCTCCCGCAATACCTGGATATATTTTTTGAATAAGAAGGGAGAATCATTCAAATGGTTTCGTACCTTCAAGGCCTTGGTGGAAAATCAAACCGAGAAGAAAATCAAAGTTTTGAGGACCGACAGTGGGACCGAGTATGATTCAAATGAGTTTAATGAATTTTGTAGAGAATCTAGAATTAAGAGGGAAACCACAACTATGTACACTCCTGAGAAAAATGGTGTTGTTGAAAGAAAGAATAGGACCATTATGAAAGCTGCCTATGCCATGCTATGTAACCAAGGTCTTCCAAAGTTTCTATGGGGAGAAGCTGTGAACAATGTTGTGTATGTTCAAAACAGATGGCCACATTTTGCTTTGGAATCCAAAAATCCTGAAGAATTCTACTCTGGTAAGAAACCTGATGTTTCTCATTTTAGAGTTTTTGGTTGCCCTATTTACTTTCACGTGATGAAAGAAAAGAGAAGCAATCTCAATGCTTCTATAAAGAAAAGAATTTTTGTGGCCTATAGTGAAACTTTGAAGGCATATAGAATCTATGTTCTTGGTAAAATAGAAGTGGAGATATGCCATGATGTCACCTTTGATGAAGATGCTGCCCTCAAGAAAGTAAGAAATCTTCCCAGCTCTAAGGAAGACAAAGAATATGAAGAAGCAGGGAAGTTGGAAGAGACGAAGGATGACCTGATGCCCGATGTTGAAGGACCTATGGATCCCATTGATCCACATCCTTCAAATAAGAGAAGATCCTCATGGCTTAGGGATACTCTTGAAGATGCCAAGAGACATATTTCCCCAAGGGGGTCATTCCGTGAAAGAAAGATGCTGAAGAGATACCAAGGGTATCTAGCAGCCATAAGTATGATAGTATAATCTAATCCTGGAACATTTGAAGAAGCCATAAAGAATAAAGTTTGGAAGGATGCTATGCATGAAAAATATGAGTCCATTATGAAGAATGATGTCTGGGAAGTGGTCCCAAGGCCTGAGGACAAATCTGTTGATAAATTTATTTCGGATTAATCACATCATTAGGATTAGGTCGACGTTTCAAACCTTATAATAAGGATGAACCACATTATATGGTTCGAAACGTCGACCAAATATTGATGATGTGATTAATCCAAAATACATTTATCTACATTATGAATCACAAAATTCTTAGATCTGAAAAATCTGTTGTCACCTAGAAATGGCTCTATAAGATCAAGCATGGATTTTATGGAAGTGCTGAAAAGTACAAGGCAAGATTCGTTGCCTGTGGCTTCTCTCAAAAATAAGTCATAGATTATGATGATATATTTTCACCTATGGCCCGCTTTACCACCATCCAATCTGTTATTACCCTTGCTGCTATGCAAGGATGGATTCTACATCAGATGGATGTGAAGACAACTTTTCCGCGTGGATCTATAAAGGAAGAGGTGTATGTGGAGAAACCTCTGGGGTTCGAAGTCTGAGATAGAGACACACATGTATAAAGGTTTAAGAAAGTCCTCTATAGTTTGAAGCAAGCCCCCAGGGCTTGGTATGAGAGGATAGCTAGCTACTTGATGAAGCTAGGCTTCACTCGAAGTAATGTTGATCCAAACCTTTATTTTAAGGTCGATAGAGAAAGGAATCTCATTTTGGTTCTCTATGTGGGCGATATCTTCCCGAAAACTTCTGACTCTCTCATTCATCAGTGTAAGAGGGAGCTAGCTTCTGAGTTTGAGATGAAAGACCTAGGACTGATGCAATACTTCCTAGGCTTCGAGGTCTGGGAGAGGCCAAGTGAGATTTTCCTTTCTCAAGGAAAATATGTCATGAATCTGCTGGAGATATTTGGTATGGTGGAATGTAAGTATGTGTCAACATCGATGGAAATCAACTTTAAGAATTTGAGCAGAAACACTGCAGGGCCCATGCTAGCAAATCCTATTGAGTATCGACAACTCGTAGGGGCCCTAATGTTCACAGTGAACTCCCGTCTAGACATATGTTTTGCAGTGAACACTTTGAGTCAACATATGGTTGAACCTCATCACATTCACTGGATTGGTGCAAGGAATATATTGAGATATCTTTGGGGCACAATAAACCATGGGCTGAGATACACTACCTAGAGTTTGAGACTCCATGGATATATTGATGCCGATTGGGCTGACAGTGTGGTGGATTGAAAGAGCACATCTGGATGTTGCTTCACCTTGGGTTCTGCTTCGATATCTTGGATGAGAAGGAAGAAAAAGTCGGTGGCTTTGAGCATTGCTGAGGGATAATACATTACAACAAGTAGGGCCTATTGTGAAGCTGTTTGGTTTTGAAATATCTTCAGCGAGTTGTTTGGGCATGTTCTAGATACCACCATTATCATTTTTGATAACCAGAGTGGGATTCATCTTTCTGATAATCCCGTGTTCCACTATCAATCCAAGCATATTTATATCAGATACCACTTTATCCGGGATATGGTATAGCGAGGTGCTGTAAGGCTCGATCATATTAGAACTAATGAGCAGGTCGAAAATATTCTCACAAAGCCCCTAGGGAATCTCAAGTTCCTAACCTTTTGTGAGAAGCTTGGAATCATGGAAAGACCCTATTCTGAGGGTCCTTCTTGAGTTGGACTATGAGCTCTAGGAGCTCAGGGGGGCTTGGGGATAGATTCTTGGAGCTGTAAGCCCTCACGAGGCTAGGATTTCCGAACCTTGTGGTGCTTATTCCCCACCGTTATGATACTTTCTTGGTTTGCCTCTCTTTGATCTATGCCCCGCACACATCATACCCATGGAGTTTCAGACTCACGGGAAGTACCTCTCATTTGGCCAACGAGGTGGGAAATGTGGATAGAGACCATAGAAAGACTGATGGACACATCAGAGGTTGCTATACTCTATATGTCTAGGATGGCGCGTGTCCAACACCTTGATCTAGGATCAAGTATGATGAGGTTTTATCCTCTAAAATAACTTCTAGTTAGTATGAGACTCTTTTGTGTCAGAGAGAGGTTTTTATCTCTAAGATGACTTCGGGTCAGCTGTGTGTGATGTATTTCTGACTCACCTTTTGTTCTGAAATAAAGATCCAACAAAGAAAGTTACGGTGGGATGACACATGATGTTTGGTTTGGTACATGATGGATGGCACTTGTGGATAGATGGAGTTCTCCCTAGTTGAGAGGGAGTGTTAATTTTGGGCAACTAGGTCCAAAATCCATGTTGCACTACTCATATGAATATGGTCATATTTTTGTTGGATTCCTCTTTTAGAGAGGTTCAATATTGATCTAGATGAGTAGAACATTGATTTTGAATTTATTTTCCACATGTGCAAGGTCGGCCAGATTTATCCCACATGCCTAGGAGATGTGTAACACACCTTCATTGATGAATATAAATTGGAGAGACTTCGAATTCATTTTATCATCATCTGATCACATTCTCTCATTGTGATCTTATTGGTTCGATAGCCTTCGGAGGCATATTTTCCCTCACATGTGTGGAGCGAAGTTCATATTTTCTGCGCTGATCTATTTAGGGCTTTTTGTTTTCTGCGCTGATCTGTTTTGGGATTTTCTGATGCAGTGTGGACCAGCGTTGACCATGGTCAACCCTTGGTCATTTGACCTCAATATTATGTAGAAATTTGGATTTTAGGAGGTCATCCAGTTGGGCAATAAAATCGAGGAATTCTGGGCTATTTGACCGAAGCCCTAGTTTGTTGCGTTGAATTTTCTGAAGCTACTTGCATTGACTTTTCTGCACTCTCCCTGGCTTGAGTTGTGTTGACTTGTGATGATCTATCTTTAAGGGTTGTGGGTGTGACAGATGAAAGTGCTAGCTGACTGAGAAAGAATTTGTTGGTTGAAGCATCTTGCTGACCACTGTAATGTCACAATATCTCATATCCTTGCTGGAAAAAAGGAATTGTAAATCTAATCTATATTTGGTTTGTCTTATATTGATCTATTATTTTGTTCTATTAGCATTTTAATTTCAATTTTATGTGATTTCTATTTTTTATTGGGCCTAAGAAATCTTGAAGTAAAAGTGCATCAAGCATAGAACACCATGGTTATCTAAATTTAACAAAACGCCAGTTTATGGAACATAGCATGCTACAAACAAGAAGAGGAAACAAAACAAAAATAACACATAAACACAAGCTTAATCGAGTAAAAAAGCTAATAATCTAAATGAAGAATGAATCCCCTCTTATTAGCCGCCGGTGGTAAAGAAGTAGTAGGATGTTACACACTTGCAGTGAGTCCTTATAGATATGCAGCTCTAATACCCAAAGTAAGGGGGGCTTTCCCCTTGAGTTGGTTTGCAGGCCTCTCTCTTCTCCTCGAACGAGTGATTGGATGGAGGAAACGTGGTGAAATTATCCTTTGGGATTGAGATATTGGGTGGCTAAAAACTAAATCCCTTCACTCTATTGTTGCTTGCACAACACACTATTGGTTTTCTCATGGGAAATTTGGCCAACATAACATTTTGTTTTGAATTTTTCTTCTCATGGTGGAATTTTATAGGAAACATTCAAGTCCTCTTCCCTCTCTTGGTACAATTGTGGATAGTGACCCAAGAGTGTTGGTTAATTCCATTGTGTGCTCACTTGAGGTCTCAAGGTGGATCTAGGCGGCTTTCCTTGGGTGGCCTCAAGTGGAGAATATTTTCCTAAAGTGTGCCAAGTGGTCCCGAATGGTGACCTTCCACCATACTCAAGGCTGTGCAGCTTATTGAGGGAAAACCGTAGAGACTAGCGCTACTCCAAAAGAAAAATTCATGTGGAGCACACCTTGACTGTGTCGTCTATGCACAATTTGATAATTTTTCCTCTTGACCTTAGATATTTTTAAATTTTCCATATTCTCTAATGTTTCTCAATCTTTTAAATCCTTATGCTTGACATTTCAATGTCTTTTTCTTGTCCTATTTTCCAGTGATAACCCTCGTTTTCACAAACCTGTAACCCAACAATAAAACCATCCAAATCCCCTACAAAGATGATTCATTTCATTTCCTTTTCATTTTTTCAAATAAACCTTGATCCACTGAAAAAAATTTATAGTCCTTCAAAATTATTCTTTTATGCTTGCATTAGATGATGGAGGATTCATTAAGGCCTCCATTCTAAAAATTCTTGGTCTATAACATAAACACATTATGTAGGTTCAAGGCTAGAGTTTTCTTTCAATTACCTTGAGGCTTGTATTCCTTAATGACAATTTCTCTCACTGACAATCATGGGAATACATAAATTTCCCTTGATCGTTGGATCTTGCAAGTGGCTCGACACCAACTCATCTATTCGCACTTCACAATATGTACTTAGGTACCTTGGCACTCATTGGCATTAATGGTGAGTTTTCCTCGCATTGGTTAATGACATTCGTTAATGGCCGGTAATCCAATGACTTCTCTTCATGCTCGATATCAAAACATTTATTCTCATGACTATAATTGTACCATCAAGTTTTGTAACGATTGAACACTACATCATTTTAGCAGTTTGCAATAGGAATCAATTTGTAACAGTAGCAATAAATATCCCAATCTTGTCATCAGCACAAAGATAACAAAGAAGAAGATCAAATTCCTTTGTTTGCATACTCTATGATACAAAATCAGCAACCACACTCTTCAGTAAACAAAACTCATCCACCTTGAAGGTAAGTGAAGATAAGTTGTTTTCTAATTTTTAGTCATGAAATTCCTTAAAATACTAAAATTGTAACATTGGAAAATTCCTCACCACATCTATACTTCCTTTCTCAAATTGTCATAAAATGAAAAACACCTTTAGTTGGGGGGAAGGGACACCAATTCATATTCACATGTCATAAATCATCACAGATTTTCATTTCATTCGACCTTGCATATTTTTCCTGTTGATCATAATCCGTTTCCCATAAAAATTCATGGGAAATCTGGCTCAAAACTCCTCAAATTCCATTTGTTTGGCCTGAAAAACCCATCTTCCACCTATCGTTCCCCTCCTTTGAAACCAAAATGCACCAAAAGTCTGGAAAAACCCCACAATCGAAAAGATATCAGGCCGTAGCCCCTTTCGTTCAAGCCCTCTCCACCTTCTCTCCCATATGACTGGAAGCCGAAACCAAACGCTAGCCCTGAAGGCGTTTACCGCATAAGGCTATCGAGCACATTCTGAGCCGTCTGATCAAATCAGAGATCAACATGCCACAGCTGTCCTGCCTTTGTGGTCCCCACGCCCACTCCCATTGCAAAAACTGGGCGGTATTTATCGCACCGCCTTTCGGCGGTAGGCAGTAATTCTCCTTGGGCTAGTGATTCCATACAACATTCACCACATGTCCCGGCATACGGCCCGAATACCGCACTCCATCGCGCATTAATGTGCGGACAAAGATGCACAACAATATTCACCACAACCGTCCGATCTAAGAGTCTTCATCCGATGGTCACCGCGCTCCAAAGCTGCACGAGTTTTAGTTTGGGTGTACAGTGTTCCTGGCCCACAGTCCATCGCCTCCGATGCCCTTTTAGCCATCGATCTCACCTAGAGATCAGACGGCCAGGATCTCATCACCCTCGTTGTTGACCCAGTCTCCCACCACGTCATCTTCCCACGTGTATATCGCATTTTTCTCTCTGCCATTAATATATTCAATTCATACATTATATTCTAATGTTTTACATTTCAGCTCTCGTCAGCTCGTCCGCCATTCCTCCGCTGCATTTGTTTCGCCACCCTACGTTGCTTCATCACTCCGCCAGTCTACACGACTGTTTCCATTCATCACGCCATTATCCCCACTGTGTTCACCTTCCCATGCATGGTATTCTTTAACAAGTTTGCGGATTTTACAGGTATACAACGATGGAGAACTATCATGACTCACAGTCTTAATTTCTGTGATGGAGCACACATCAAAGGACCATGTTTCTGAGCAGAATTATGAAGAAATTCCTCGAAAGCTAAATTGACAAGACTCCAATTTAAGAGGCAGGGTTCAAATTGGTCAAACCCTGCAGGGACATTCAAGGTGCCGACTGCATAGATGAAAACATTAATGGAGCAACAGAGGAGTATCAGTGAAAGGTCAAGGAATTCAGTGTTCGGCATTGAAGATTTTAAATCATGATTCAGGGTTTGGAAGGCAAAGAGTACAATGCACAAGAAGCAACACCCTCCAGGTTTCATTTCAATAGAATTTACCTTCAGAAAAGGACAGAATGTTAATATGGCTATCCCTATACCGTGTTCCTGAAGAGATTTTCTCCCAGAACATTTATTTCAGATAGCAGGCCACAGAGTACAAACAACACAGCACAGTCATTCAACAGTATGGGCGTGAATGTTTCCACCATTTTGCCTTAATTATGAAAATTAAATGTTCATTACCTACCTCTTTTACTAGGTTTTAGTTTCTCCTATAAAAACCACGAAGAAACGCATTGTAATGGTTCTAGATTTTTATCAGAAAATTATGCAGTGAAAAGCTTTTGCAGACATTTTTGTAAAATTCTTGTATGAAGGCTCAGAGCCCATAGGGTCTCAGTGAGGAGGATTTCTATCCGTCAAAGAGGATTCTGGTATTTGGTATTTCACAGTCTGTAACTCTCTTTTATATGTTATTTAATATATCATTTCATCTCATCCATATTTCCTGTATCATGTTTTGGAATGCGAGTGGCTCATTAATTTCTAGTAAGGATTCATCCAAGTTGATGCCCATGCTCGGATCAGTCAAGCACTTTAAATATGGCTCATGCATGATATTCTGTTCCATTATTTAGCTAACCATATTTCTGCTATATTAGTTGCTTTGGGAGGGTACTTTTAAAATGCTATTATCATGTATGGATTCTTAGATTGGTAAGCCAATGCATGGTGGTATTGTATATCTGGGTATCAGCTTAAGGCTAACTAGTATCTTCTCACTATTTATTTCACTACATGCACCTTCTGATAAATTTTATCTGTGAAATATTTCTGAATCGACCCACTTTGCAGTAAATTGTCTCTGAATTGTCTGTCGCTTTTGTATTAGAGTTCTGCATCTTGCCTTTGCAGTATCTCTTTTCCTGTGTTAGTTTCTGAGAGTTTGGTCCCATTCTATTTCATTTACCTGTTTATAGGAGATAGCATGTGAGCTGAAGCTGACAACTTCATACTTTATATCATACGCTCCTTGCTATGCTAAGATGTCCTAGGCACTGGTCTATCACAACTCTAGGTTGTCTCTAGGAGCTACAACATCTTTCTGACGCCGTTGCCGGGGACGAATTTAAGAAAATCAGAATCCCTGGGCCTCGACAAAATTTTATTCACTCTCTAAGTAGGTGAGCACGAAGAGTTGAGAGTTGTGAATCCCTCACCTTGGCGACTCCACATTTGTTATTTGATATATCTATTTGTAGTCCTGGCTCCTCGTAAGCCACACCTGAGGTCAGATACGTCTAATCCAAAGACACCTTCAGTGTCTGACCCTGACCAGATTATACATAGAATAAATTGGAGGGAGAGGAAACCAGCCCATTCTGAAATCCCTGAAGTGCCTATAGAAGATTTTCCTTCCTCCTCCTCTCAAGATTCTCAATTCCAAATTCTTGACTCCACTGTGGGAGATACTGATTATTATTACTCAGACAGAACAACCCCCAGCTAAGAATAAAGAGTCAAAAGAGGTTGTGATAGAAAATTCCCCTCCTGCTTTCAATCTGCAAAAAGAGCTTGAAAAGGTCAAAATCCCAATCCCCTTGATTGAGCTATTGAAACAGCCAGCATATCAATCTCAAGTCACCTCTTTCATGCACCCTCCAGAAGCACCAATCGTCCCATATAGTCTCAACCTTCAAGAAGAGAGACCCATGGTATTTTTTGGCCCACTTGTTGAGGAGATAGATCCCTCTACTCCTCCCTTCTATGTGTCTCTAGCGATTCATGACCTGCTACTACATAATTGTATGCTAGATTCTGGAGCTTCCCATAATCTTATGCCTCTATCAGTCATGGAACAATTAGGTTTACAAATCACACACCCTTCAAAGCCCTCTACTCATTTGATTCCAAAAGAGTTAAATGCTTGGGGATGATCAAGGATTTGGTGGTCAACTTGGCCCAAATCCCAGCAAAAAGTGTGGTAATGGACATAGTGGTGGCTGACATCCCAGCTTATTTTGGTATGTTGCTGTCAAGGTCCTAGGGAACAAACATTGGTGGATCAATCAAGATGGATTTAACATATGCCACTATCCCAGTTTTTGGTGGCCAAGAGAGGAGATTGTACAGGGAGACTAGATTTTTCAAGATGGTGACTAAGGCTGAAAATTCTGTAAATTCACCAGTTTACAGTAAGAAAGGATATTTCTCTTGCTTGATGCTAGAAGAAGATCAAGATTATGCTCATGAACCATCCTTCTATCATATCAAGAGTGAGCAGCTCTCAGAGAACATGGAAGCAGGAATATGGACACTACATTTTGATGGAGAAAATTCAAGAGAAGGAAATGGAGCAGGTATATTATTAATTTCTCCTACAGGTAGATGGGTGCCATTGTCATTCAAACTAGAATATGAAGCCACCAATAATGTGGTTGAATATGAAGCACTTCTGTTGGGACTGCAGAAAGCCAGGAGCATGGGTATACAAAGTTTAAAATTTCTGGGAGACTCAGAACTAGTAGTCAGACAAGTCAGGAATCAGTGTCAGACCAAGCATCCTAGACTAAGGGCTTATAGGAATGAAGTTTGGGACAGGGTATAAAATTTATTCTTGGCATTCAATATCTAGTTCATGCCCCGAGAACAGAATAGGATGGCTGATTCCCTTGCTGTGGCTGCTAGTACATTTCGACCACCTCAAAACCCTCTTTTAAGATATGAAGTCGTGGTGCGTTATCGGCCTTCAATCCTGGATAATATCAAACACTGGTCAGTGTTTGAAGATGAAGAACAGATGAAGAGATTCCTAGAAATAGTGGGGGAATTCTCCAATATGGAGATTGATGATGAAGAAGAGGTAGAATCTGAAGATATTTCAAAAAGAAATTGGGAGGAGAAAGTGGCAGGAAACAAAGTGTTGCAGCTAAAGGGAAACATTATACCTAGAGGGCTGGTACCTCTATAAAGATTATTTGATCAGAATGATGTCCCGCTGCAGCCAAACAAAGTGGTAGAAGAGAATTAGGTAGAAGACCTGAATTTGGGTACTGAGGCTGAGCCCAAAATTGTAAAATTGTCTAAGAAAATCCTCGGAGAATATTAAAAGCTATATCATAAATTATTTCAGTCTTACAGAGATGTATTTGCATGGTCCTATCAGGATTTGAAAACTTTTGATATCAGTATTATGCAGCACAAAATTCCATTGAAGACAGATGCAAAGCCCCATAAGCAGAAGCTTAGACAAATAAATCCCCTACTGCTGCCTTCTATCAAGAAAGAAATCAAGAAGATTCTAAAAGCCAAAATAGTTGTACCACTAAGGTACTCTGAATGGGTGGAAAACCTTGTCCCTATATGCAAGAAGAATGGAGAAATAAGGCTGTGTGTGGATTTTAGAAATTTAAACAGAGCATCCTTAAAGGATAATTATCCACTACCTAAAATGGATCACATTCTGCAGAAGGTGGTTGGAGCTTCCAGGATGTCAATGATGGATGGATTCTCTGGTTATAATCAAGTGGCTGTGCTTCCCGAAGACCAAAAGAAGACTACTTTCACCACACCGTGGGGTACATTTATGTATGCCCAGATGCCTTTTGGACTGATTAATGTAGGGGCCACTTTTCAGAGGGCAATGGATATTGCTTTTGTTGGGGAGCAGGATAAATTCCTGGTGGTCTACCTAGATGATATCACTGTATTTTCCAAGAATGATGCTGAGCACATTGAGCATTTGCGGAGAACTTTCGAGAAATGCAGAAGGTATGGTCTCTCTCTGAATCCTAAAAAGTCTTTGTTTGCATTAGAAGAGGGAAAGCTTTTGGGCCGTATCGTAACTAAAGATGGGGTGAAGATAGATCCTAAGAGGGTAGAGGTTATAAACGGTATTGCGTTCCCCAGAAATAAGAAATAAGTACAAGTATTCATTGGGCGCATAAATTTCTTGAGAAGGTTTATCCCTAACTATGCTGAGATAGTTAGGCATATAACAGATATGCTAAAGAAGAATAATGAGGTAAAGTGGTCACAAGAATCACGGGAGGTGTTTACCAGGATAAAGAATGCTTTTGCAGAAGCCCCTGTGCTGGCTGGACTAGATTATGATAAACCTTTCATGATTTTTTATTTTGCATCACCTCATACAATAGCAGGAGTTTACTACAGAAAAATGATGAAGGGTATGAGCAGCCTATTACCTTCTTCAGTCAGGTGCTCCGTGATGCAAAATTAAAGTACAAAATATTGAAAAAGCAAGCATATGCCCTAGTCAAATCCCTCAAAGCATTTCGTATATATATCTTACAGTCCCACACCACTGCATCTGTGCCTGCAGCTACTGTAAAATATATCCTTATTCAGGGGGATAGTGAAGGAAAAAGGGGTAGGTGGATTGCCAAAATACAGCAGTATGACTTAGACATCCACCCTACTAAGCTGATCAAAGGACAGGGGTTTGCCAAAATTCTATCTGAATCAAACTATCAAGCCTTGGGCATAAATCTGTCCATTATAGCAAGTGAGGAATCTAAGGAGAAAGAAGAATGACATGGAATTGGGGTAGCTACTCTAGAAACACATATAAAGTACCTCACCAGTCCGTGGTACAAAGAGATAGTAGAATATCTCCTTACACTCAGCTGCCCCCCAAGCTGTGATAAAACTAAATACTGAGCGCTAAGATTGAATTCACAGAAGTATATAATCGCCAATGGCCGGCTATACTGGAGGGACCCCTCAGGCATCTTACTCCTGTGTCTCATAGAAAATGAAGTAGAGAGCATTATTGCAGAATTTCATGAAGGGATCTGTGGAGGTCACTACAGCTGGAGGGCCACAACACATAAAATTCTGAAAGCTGGTTTTTATTGGCCAAAACTTTTTGGAGATGTTTTTGCCAGGGTAAGAGCATGTGATAAATGTCAGAAATTTGCTGAGAGATAGAAATCAACACCATTTCCCTTCATTCCAGTACATGTGGATGAACCATTCAAACAATGGGGTATTGATTTTATAGGTGAGATACATCCTCCATCAAGTGGACAACATAAATGGATATTAACAGCCACATATTATTTCACTAAATGGGTGGAAGCCATACCTACAAGGAATGCTACAAATACTGTAATCATAAAGTTCATGGAGGAAAACATCATATCCAGGTTTGGCTATCCTGCTAGGATAGTGACTGATAATGCACAGACCTTCAAGTCTACAAAATTTATGAATTTCTGCCAGCAATACAATATCATACTGAGTCACTCTACAGCTTACTATCCGCAAGGGAATGTCTTGGCAGATTCTTCAAATAAAACTCTGGTGAAGGCCTTGAAGAAGACTATCAATGAAAATAAGACGAATTGGGATTCCCAATTGAAATTTTCTCTATGGGCTAATAGAATCACTAGCAAGAGAGCAACTGGGAAATCTCCCTATGAATTGGTATATGGATGAGGAGCAGTTTTCCCTATACAGCTGGCTTTACCAGTGGCCCGATTCATGCAAGAAATCCAGGAGGAACCTGATGACATGATCAGGAGAATCAATCAATTGGTGGAATTAGAGGAAACATGGGGCTAGGTGAATCAGACGTTAATGGAATATCAAGAAAAAATGAAACACATTTTTGATCAGCACGTAAAAGACAGGAAGCTGCAGATTGGTGATTTGGTGCTTAGATGGGATATCCGGAGAGCTGAGAAGGGAAAACATGGTAAATTCGACCCCCTCTAGTTTGGTCCTTTCAAAATTGTGGAACAAGAGGGCAATAATAATTTCAGGTCGGATAATTTACAGGGCGACTTGCTAGGTGCCCCGGTAAATGGCCAATTCCTTAAACCCTATTTCTAGTTCTGACTCAGGCCAAGGCGTCCTGGTGTATTATATTGTATGATAGTTTTATTTTTGTTTTCCTTTTGAATAATGTTGGTGTTGTGATGAATTATAAAGTGAAAAATAGAGGTGCTGGACAACAGAGTCTTCATGCATGATGATCAAAGGGTCTGCAAGTTCTCGACATGTCCAAGGATGAACATGCCATCCCCAGGTGGAGCCGATGTTGATCATAATCCGTTTCCCATAAAAATTCATGGGAAATATGGCTCAAAACTCCTCAAATTCCATTTGTTTGGCCTGAAAAACCCATCTTCCACCTATCGTTCCCCTCCTTTGAAACCAAAATGCACCAAAAGGCTAGAAAAACCCCGCAATCGAAAAGATATCAGGCCGTAGCCCCTTTCGTTCAAGCCCTCTCCACCTTCTCTCCCATATGACTGGAAGCCGAAACCAAACGCTAGCCCTGAAGGCGTTTACCGCATAAGGCTATCGAGCTCATTTTGAGCCATCCGATCAAATCAGAGATCAATGTACCGCAATTGTCCCGCCTTTCTGGTCCCCACGCCTGCTCCCATTGCAAAAACTGGGCGGTATTTATCACACCGCCTTTCGGCGGTAGGCGGTAATTCTCCTTGGGCTAGCAATTCCATACAACGTTCACCATGTGTCCCCGCGTACGGCTCAAATACCTCCCTCCATCACGCGTTAATGTTCGGACAAAGACGCGCAACGATATTCACCACAGCCGTCCAATCTGAAAGTCTTCATCCGACGGTCACCGCACTCCAAAGTTGCACAAGTTTTAGTCTGGGTGTACAGTGTTCCTGGCCCACAGTCCATTGCCTCCGACGCCCTTTTAGCCGTCGATCTCACCTAGAGATCAGATGGCCAGGATCTCATCACCCTCGTTGTTGACCCAGTATCCCACCACGTCATCCTCCCACGTGTCTATCGCATTTTTCTCTCCGCCATTCATATATTCAATTCATACGTTATATTCTAATGTTTTAGATTTCAGCTCTAGTCAGCTCGTCTGCCATTCCTCCGCTACATTTTTTTCGCCACCCTACGTTGCTTCATCACTCCGCCAGTCTACACGACCGTTTCCATTCACCATGCCATTATCCCCACTGTGTTCACCTTCCCGTGCATGGTTTTCTTTAACAAGTTTGCGGATTTTGCAGGTATACAACGATGGAGAACTATCATGACTCACAGTCTTAATTTTTGTGATGGAGCACACGTCAAAGGACCATGTTTCTAAGCAGAATTATGAAGAAATTCCTCAAAAGCTAAATCAACAAGATGCCAATTTAAGAGGTGTTATAGCATCATTTCTCACCTTCATATAATTCATGATTGCTTTTATGGCTTTGGGCACCCATTCCTACAGACTTGGACAAATTCACTTAAAAACAGTGTAAAAATCCCCATACGCGGTTATGCCCAGCTTTTTCCGCGTGTATACGCGAGTCCACATGCACTTTTCCACGTATGCCATTAAAATCATGAAAAAATATATAAAAATTCCCTATTTTCGGGCTGGGTTGATGGTTACTCAGGTAGTTCAACCACCCCAACACGTGGCCAACTGTTTCCAACTGTTGAAACTACTTTGAGGGAGTATAAAAGCACCTCATGTGTATGGCCTAAGGGGGAGAGAGAATTTATTGATATTATACTCTGTTGGTATTCCCTATCCAAGTCTGATTCCCCGTGCCTCTTGCACTTTCCCAGTTCATTACAGGAAACCCTTGTTTCCTTGAGATGCTCATCTCCCTATATGTCATCTCGTATGCACCAGTTTGGAAGGAGTCTTAGCGAGGCAAGGGCGGGACGGATCCGGATGACGGTCTGCTAGAAGATCGTGGAAGGATTCAGGTGATCTCTCCACTCGTTACTTTTGTACATTCTATTTATAATACAGAAGTACCATCTTGTTCCCGAAATATACGTGTTAGTGTCTGCTTACATATATGAGAAAATTGTTATTTAAGCATTCATTATGGTTTATTTAATGTTTTATATGGATTTCACTAACATTTAGAGTAGATATATGTTGTACAACCAGTTCTTCATGCTTGTTTCTTCTTGTCTTTCAGGTTAAGAAGGAAGGACGGTTGCTGGGGGTTTGGATCCCGCGGGATCTGCTTCAATCGTAGGACCTACAGGTAACTTCCTCGATCTACTCTATTTAGTTTTTCATGAACATGTATGGTTGTGTGAGTCCTTCTTAAGTAGCATGCCCCTGCTCTGTGGAGGTTGTAACCCAACGAACCTCTAGGGTGATATTCCCCGAAACAGAACTGGCGACTCCACTGGGGATCACATTCTTATGATTCTCCTGTTGGGTGGTTTTAGCTGTTTGGTAGGTTTCCAGTAGTTTTAAATTCTATTTGCAGTCCAGTTTACTTTTTCTCAGTCAGTCTGAAGTCCTGGTTTCTTATCCAGGCTTGATCCTTTTGTTTTTTTCATTATTTACCTTTATATATGCGCTTTTTTCTGCACACAGTCGCGTATACACGCAATTTTGTCTAAAGGGAGTCGCGTATACGCGAATTTCCTTTAGCACAGTAGCGTATGCATGCTGGTTGCTCAACTGTGAAGTAGCGTATACCTAGGCAGATTTTGAATTTTTGGATTTCTTGAATTTTTGGTCCTTTCTGGCTGTGGAGACCTATTCCTACAGTGTCTTTGTACCCTCTGGATTGTGAAGGAAGTGGTTTTTGGTCTTTTCTCTCTTTCGTTTGATTGAAAACTAGTCTTTTTGGCAAAGTGTTGTTTCTGGTGCTGGCACTTCTGGTTTGAGTACCAAGATCGCTTTCTGGGCATTCTTGGCTGTTCTGCTTTATCAGAACAAAGAGCTTCTGCTCGTTTACTCGTTCCTACCTTTGTGGTTTGCTTTGCACTGCGATTTTTGTTCGTTTCTCGATTGATTTTCTTGGGTTCAGTAGGCTAGGTCTTGTTGCACTTTTGAAGAGTTTTTCTTGCTTCTTCGAAGTTTTTGTTTGCGGCAAGTTTATACTATTCTTCTAGGCTGAGTGGCTGAGTTTTCTTGTCTTCTTTTGCTCTTATTGATCTTGCTACTAGTTAGATTTATAAGGTTTGGAGCATTGTTGAAGTTTGTGCTTGAAATTTGATAGTTTTTCTTGGTCTTTTCGAGCTCTTTCTTTATAAAACTAAAAAGCTCAAAAAACATTTGCTTTGCTTTTTGTTTTTGCATTTCAAAGGCTCAAAAAACATTTTGACTTGTTATTTGCTTTTGTTGTTGCATTTTTGTTTTCGTTTGCTATATCTTTTGAAGCTTTTGTGAGGTTTCTTGCTTTTAGTTTTTGGCTTGATTTTGGGGAGGAGTTGTCATTGATTTCTTCTTCTTGTTTTTAAGTGTTTTTGGTGTCTTCATTTTAAGAGTTCTTGATTTCGAGAACTAGATTTCTGGACAACCAAGAAGAGTTAAAACTGAAGGACTTTTTGGGAAATTTCACTCTGATTTAGGAGATTTTGCATCTTAGGATTTGCATGCTTGTAGTGATTTGCATCAGGTGCACTTCAGCATTTAGTCAGTTTCATAGTTTTTGTGAGTGTGAGTTTGCTATTTGAAAAGAAAAATACAATTTTAATCTCGTAGAACCTGTATAGAGATTGCTTTTCATCGAAAGACAATAACTGCATTTGCATGTAGTTAGGTTTTTATTAATTTCTTTTTGCGTCAAAAACACCATAAGTTTCATCTCCATATCCTTGTGACTTAACATAACAGCCCATTAAAATAAGCGATATAATTTAAAATCAACTAGCAAGTTTTCTAAGTGTCATACACCAACTAGATAGGTTGTAGGGCCTTGGAATAGGTGAGTGGAGAGTTAACTCTCCAAGGCCGCTCAAACAAAACATAGAAGTTGATTAATTGAGCGAAATCCAACTCCGTTAGGTGGACCGGGAAAGCTCTCCTCCAGAGAGTCAAGCACGAGGGGAAGTGAAGGCTGAGAAGAGGGATACCCCCTCTCCGATTAGCTGAATCTGACCTCAAGACCGTTCCGCCCGGCTTCTGACACGGATTGGTGCCCATAGTTGCCACTCCTAGGTTCCGCACAGGTGACTGCGGGGGGGAATACCCGTGGTACCTGAGGCAGACGTCGCATCACTTTCAGCAGTACTTCTGGGGGGTGCCCTTGCGAAGCTTGGGTGCTTGAGCCGGCAAAGGCCGTCGTTAGGAGGTCGGCGTAACTGTTTCTGATACCTTCGCTAGTTGTTCTGGGCCCTAATCATCCCAGACTGCTTTCGGAAGGCCCTATACTTCGCTTTCCTGTATTTTGGTGTCCGGTCCTCATCACCCGGAGCGGAAATATTTGGAGGTTGTTTGCTTGCTGTTTCTAAGGGATTTTTATTTTTAGTGAGTGCTCTTTGCTCCTAGCTTGCCTAGATTTTCACTTTTTTTAGTCTAATTTAATAAATCTATAAAAGTGGTTGATCAAGCGCCTCGACGTTCGAGGAGAATCCAGGGGTTATCTCCCGAGAGTGCAGAGCCTTCTTCGAGAAGGCGTAGGAGCGATTTAGCAGGTGGTTACCACCCTGTGGAGTCTGACGCTGTGGAGAGAGATCCTCCACCAAGGTCTGAAGGTTTCATAGCTGATTCTGGTGTCGGCCCCGAGAGGAGCGTTCCGCTCACCTCGCGAGTTTTGTTTCCTCAGGAAGAAGATTTTCAAATCGAAGACGTACCTGAGCCTCCTGCTACAGGGCCATCTCCTCTTCCTCCTGATTATCCATTCGTTGTTCAGTACATCGGACCGGAGTCGGAGAGACCGCCGGATCTTCCGTATCATTCTTATCTTTCGATGGCCACGACTGGGAACGCGGCTTCTACCGTGAGTGCTGCAGGCATTCAGACTCCTGCTTCTGTTGAAGCAGGGGGCACTATTGCTTCATCTTCGATTGCTTCTAGTGCTGCTGTGTTTGGCTCTGGTTTCACCCAAGCACATGCTTCTCATTTTGGTCCCTTCTGTTCAGGGATGCCCTCTAGTGGGAATCCCTCTTTTTCCTTTTCCGCTGCTTCAGCTAGATCTACACCCATGTCTTCCATGGCTAGTGGATCAGCTTCGTTTCAAGGGTTCCCCTTCGGAACTGGACACATTCCTAGTTCGAATCCTTCTTTAGGGTCCTTTCCATTTACTTCTCAGACCCAGAGTTTCAACCCTTGGTCTGGGGGGCAAAGTTCGACTACTTTTACAGGGTGGAACCCTGTGTTCACTACAGCGGGGGCAGGGAATCAGTTTTACGCTGGTCACCAAGGGAATACTTATTTCCCTTCGTCGAGTGCTTATCAGACCTTTTCTCCTCTTTCTAATGCCTAGAACCCCTATCAGGGGCTTTCCTCTTCATTTCATACTTCAGCGGGGGGAACTGGTCTGGGCTTTGGTAACTCTGCGTTGGGAGGAGGTTCTTCTCCTTTTTCTACGAGTCCGTTTTGGCAACCTGGTGCCTCATCAAATCCAGGGTATTATTTTCAGAATGTTGGGAATCCATCCCATCAAGGATGGAATCCTCAGGCTCCGCCTCGCTTACCTTTTCTGGCAACGTTAAACTTGCCAGATCTGTCGAAGTTGACTAATGATCCGATTCGTTATGGTCCGGGGTGGCCTTCGGTTCCCACCAAACTTCCTTCAGATATTCCAAAGTTTGAAGGGAAGAATGGAGAAGATCCGGCTGACCACATTACCACTTTCCATTTATGGTGTTCTTCGAACTCCCTGATCGATGATTCGATTAGGTTGAGATTATTTCAACGCACCCTAACTGGAAATGCTGCCAAATGGTATATTGAGCTAACTGGGGGCAGTTTTTCTACATTTGGAGAACTGGCTGTTACATTTCTGAACCATTTTCAGTTACCTGTCCGATATGATGCTGGGACTGAACTCCTAGCCAATTTTAAGCAGGATGAGGCAACCCACATTTCTGATCACATTCAGGAATGGAGGAGAAGGAAGAGGCTTATCAAAGCTCATATTCCAGGTGAATTCCTTTTGGAATGGTTTCTCAAATCCCTGCAGTCAGATATTTCGAAGGATGTATCCCTTTCTGGGGTATTTTCCGAGGAGCAGGCCATTTTTAGGGCCCAACAGCTAGAATTGATCTATTCTCAGTCTGGGGTCCTCCATAAATATCTGCCCAATGCTCCTCGCTCCAAATTAGATTTATCGAAAACTAAACCTAGTCCTCATGGCGACGGACTAGTTGGATCGATCAATAGTGGTGCAACCAGCCTGCTTTCTCAACTGCAGCAGTTGTCTTTACAATCTTCTCCTTCTGGTCAGGCTGTGCCTGCTGAGTCATCACCTTCCTAGTCTTTGTCCATAAATGTTGTCCAAGCTTCTGATCCCAAAGGAAATCAACAATCCGATGGGAAGAAGAAGGGACGAAATAACAAGAAGAAGGGCAAGAACGGGAAGGGTAATGCGAATAAAACCAACGAGCATGTTGGTGAGGGTCAAAAGGAGAAAAATAAAGTGAAGTTTCCATGCAAGTTGTGTACTAGAGACCATCTCACACACCTTTGCCCTAAAATTCAGGATGCGCAGTGCTTGTTAGCCCAGCAGGGTTCTTCTAGTTCCCAGGCTGTGTTAACAAACCCTTTTCCCCAAGGGCAACAATTAGATGTTGGCGCGAACCAAAATCCTGGGGCTTCCTCTGGGGGCACCCAGGAAGGGGAAATTCCATCGAACATTTTCATGTTGAGTGCTCACGCGGATATCGCTACGAGATCCCATGATTATGGTGGAGAAGAGTCTTCGAAAGCTAAGGATAATTTTGATGCTACTGAGCCGCTTCACATTATGAAGCCTACTGTTGAGTCTATGCCTCGGATGCCTAAGGCATCTTCTAAGCGATCAACGATTAATCCAAATGCTAGGGCTGCCCAGAACTACTCGATTGTAGAAGATCTGGCGCAGAGTCCTTGTGCTATGTCAGCTTTAGAGGTACTCCAATCTTGTCCGGCTCAGCGCAGTGCTTTGGTCACTGCCATTGGGGCTATTGATCCAAAAAATTCTCTTCTGATTACTTTTGATATGACTAATTTTAAGAAGAGACTTCCTCATCACATGGCTTTTCACATTAGATCATCGTACCGGAAGTGTAACATCTTTCGGACGGTTGTTGATGAGGGTGCTTCCACATGCGTGATGTCTCTCGCATGCTGGAAGACACTTGGGTCTCCCAAAGCTATTCCATCTAGCACTGTTCTTACTGCGTTCGATGGTCATTCTCACAGACCCCATGGTATTGTCCCAGCTTTGCCCATCTGTGTTGGGGGCAAAACTGTCAATATAGAGGTTGAGGTAGTAGATGCAAGCTTGGACTACAACCTTCTGTTGGGGAGGAATTGGATTTATGAGATGGATTCCATTGCATCCTCATTATTTCGAATTGTATGTTTCCCCCACGAAGGGAGGATTGTTACAGTGGATCAACTGGACTGTCCTCAGATAGACCCGAATGCGTCTTCTGACTCATCTGTACCAAAGTTGGATAATACTAAGGCGCCTGTTGAGAATTTAGGAGTTGGAATGTATTCTTCCTTGATGGGTACTTTCGATATTCCTCCTCCTACGGTTCATATTAATGCTATTTCATCCTCCAAGGCTCCTCTTCGAAGAGAGTTCTTCAGAACTCATTATTTTTCGGACCCTTGGACCTTACCTTCCCCTACTGCCACATTAGCGGAAGGTCAAGTGGGTGGAATGTCATTTCCGATTTCTGCAGCTGAGATTGCTTATCAGTCTATTGTTGACTCTGCAGAATCCATCCTAGCTCCTCTGTCACCGGAAGAGTTGGATGGAGATGTGGCTCCGGCTTGGACGCTTAGTTCTTCTTCGGCCCAGGATTGCCTTGATACCACTCTTCCATCTGAAGAGGTCATCCTAGAAGCCATGACTGGTATAGATAGACCGTGGGATGATTTGCATCATCGGTCTTACTTCTTACCTGACTTGAGCGAAGTTGAAACAAGTTTTCCAAGTCCTCAATCTCCTGGTCCTGTTCACCCAGTCTTGAGCCCTCTAGTACCAACACAGGTTTATGCTGAAGGGAACATGGCTGTGATTTCTCCTACTATCCCGATGAACATTTCCAGGGATCCAAATATTATCGAGAATGTCTTCGTTGGAGCTGAATGTTCCCGTGAAGAGATTCAAATTTACACCGAGCTCTTTAAAGAGTATAGGGATGTATTCGCTTGGTCTTATGAGGAAATGCCTGGCATAGACCCATCTATTGTCCAGCATGAGATCAAGATGTATGAAAACGCTAAGCCGGTCAGGAAAAAACTTCATCCGGTCAATCCTAGAAAGGCAGCAGCTATCAAAGCTGAAGTTGAGAAGCTGCTTAAGGCGGGATTCATTTTCCCTGTTCCTCTGACTGAATGGGTTTCAAATCCCGTTCCCATAGATAAAAAGCAAGGAACGATTCGAGTGTGCATTGATTTCAGAGACCTAAATAAAGCATGTCCTAAAGACAATTACCCCACTCCATTTATTGATCAGATCATTGACGAGTGTGCGAGTAATGAGATTTTTTCCTTCATGGACGGTTTCTCTGGATATAATCAAATTACTATCCGTCCTGAAGATCAACATAAGACTGCCTTTATTTTTCCCTGGGGTACGTTTGCATACAATAAGATGCCTTTTGGTCTTAAAAATGCTGGGGCTACCTTTCAGCGGGCCATGTCATATGCCTTTCACGACATCAAAAAGATTATCGAGGCATACTTAGATGATTTAGCTGCTCATTCTCGAAAGAGGATGGATCATCCTGGTCACCTCCGGCAAATATTTGAGAGATGTCATTTCTATAAGATTAGATTGAATCCGAACAAGTGCGTTTTCGCGGTTACATCCGGTCGGCTATTGGGATTCATTGTGTCTAGGGAAGGGATAAGGGTAGATCCCTTCAAAGTTGAGGCAATACTTCGGTTGCCTCCCCTGTCCTCTATCCGTCAGCTTCAAAGTCTTCAAGGAAAGTCTAATTTTCTTCGGAGGTTTATCGTCAATTATGCTGAAGTCACAAAGGGATTTATGAGATTGTTGAAGAAAGGAGTTCCTTTTCTTTGGGACGACTACGCTCAACGCTCATTCGATGCTTTGAAGAAAGCATTGACCTCTGCTCCTTTACTGAGTCCACCTGATTATAGCAGAGATTTTCTTTTGTATCTGGCAGCAACAGAATCTACCATTGATATGGTTCTCATTCAGGAAGATGATTCTCTTGCAGAGCATGTTATTTACTACCTTAATCGAGGACTGGTAGGACCTGAACTTCGATACACTCTGATAGAAAAATTAGCTTTAGCAGCAGTTCATGCTGTGCAGCGACTCCGGCATTACATTATTCTTCGTAAAACTTATGTTTTGGCAGCTGCCAATCCATTTCAGTTTGTCCTCAGTAGGCGAGTGATTGGGGGCAAATACAATAGATGGATTGTGATTTTACAGGAATTTGATCTTGAGTTTATGTCTGCCAAATCCAAGAAATCATTAGTTTTCGCGGAATTGATCTCCGAGTTGCCCTGTGGGGAAGAGATGATCTATGATGAGTCCTTTCCGGACGAACACTTGTTTCTTATCTCTTCACAGGATCCTTGGTATGGAGATATCATTGTGTATCTCCAGACTGCGAAGTTTCCCTCTACTTTTTCGAAAGATGAGCGTCGTAAGCTGCGTCACTTGGCCAAGAATTATTTGATTATCGGTGATGCTTTATACCGTCGAGGGGTTGATTCAATCCTGAGACGCTGCTTAACTCTCGAAGAAGCTGAGGCTGTGCTCAATGATTCTCACAGTGGAGCTTGTGGGGGTCATTTATCTGGGCTTGCTACAGCCCAAAAGATTTTGCGTGCTGGATACTTTTGGCCCTTGATTTTCAAAGATTGTATTGAATCGGTCAAAAAGTGTCATCCTTGTCAGGTCTATACTCGAAAAATGCGCGCTCATCCAGCTCCGCTTTTTCCAGTCGTTACTGTCGGTCCCTTTACAAAGTGGGGTATTGATTATACTACTTGTAACCCACCTTCGGCTAAAGGTCACAAGTACATTATTGTAGCAGTAGAATACTTTACGAAGTGGGTCGAGGCTATGCCTACTTTTGGGAATGATGGTGAGACTGCAGCTCTTTTCCTTTTCAACCAGGTTATCGCTCGTTTTGGTATTCCTAGAGATATTTTCACTGATCATGGCAGTCATTTTCAGAATAGTATGATGGCTGAGTTGGCTCTCAAATTGGGTTTCCGGCAGGAGCATTCATCTCCGTATTATCCTCAAGCCAATGGGCAAGTTGAAGCCGTGAATAAATCCTTGAAGACAATTCTTCAAAGGACAATTGATAAAGCTAGATCCAACTGGCATATTATGCTATATCCTGCACTTTGGGCATACAGGACGTCAGTGAAAACTGCAACTAGCTTTACTCCGTTTCAGTTAGTGCACGGGGTGGAATCCGTATTTCCTATTGAATGCGAGATTCCTTCTCTTAAATTAGCTGTTAAGCTTCTTCCTGACACTTCCAGTCTGGCAGAACGGCTTCTTCATCTGGAACATCTCGATGAGCAGCGTCGAGATGCCGCCACGATGAATGAAGCGCATAAAAACCGAGTAAAAGTTCAGTACGATAAGGCGGTCAAGCCTAGGGTCTTTTCGGAAGGTGACCTTGTTTTGGTCTATGCCCAAGAAAAAGATGCCCTGGGGGCAGGGAAGTTTAAGTCTATGTGGTATGGCCCCTATATCATTAAAAAATTCCTTAAGAAAGGAGCATGTACCTTGGTCGATTTCGAAGGGAACGAGTTGCCGGAGCCCCGAAATGGGCTCTATTTGAAGAAGTATTATGCCTAGGCTTCGGCCTGGCATGTTGCTTTTGTATATAGTAGTTTTTTGCTTTGTACATATCTGATTGATTTTCGATTTTTGATGAGTTGGTGATGTTTTTGATCTGCTTTGGCAGGTTGTGTTGGATGTCATGAGTCATTTTGGTTTCGCCGATGGTGCTAGTAGACACACCCGGAACTTAGCTTCCGCGGATTGGGTGCTTCATTATCCTTCCGGTCAGCTGTTGGTATCAAGAGGAGTCTGCATTGGTCCTGCTTCCAATAACGTAGCAGAATACACTGCAGTCATTCATCTACTCTCAGAGGCAATATCTTTGGGTGTTGATTCGTTGGTAGTGTTCTTGGACTCCCAGCTGGTGGTGTCGCAGTTGAACAACACTTATCGGGTACGAGATCCATTTTTATTACGATTGTTCTTGAGGGTACGTTTGTTACAAAGGTCATTTCAATTTTTAACTTTCATTCATATTCCTCGAGCTGAAAATTGGTTTGCTGACTCATTAGCTAATCAAGCATTGGATTGGCATATTAATCATTCCATACAATAAAATTTTAAATCAAAAACATCATACATTTGATACATTTATCACATCACATCAAATATCGCTGTATATATATCATCAGAGTGTTCAAAAACTTTACAAAATTTGGATCCATAAGGTCATAAAAAACTTGGGCTTATGCCCCGATCATGTTCAGTCTCAAAACTATATAGTCATCTAATACATAATATCTATCTACTCCTGAGGTCCCTGCCTAGAAGTCGTGTTCCTATAGAACGTGACCGCGGTGGCAACTCGGCGGAATAATCGTACCCAGTCTCGGGGCACTCTTACCACCCGTCTCTGGATGGCTTCTGGCAGGTCTTCCACGGCAGCCATAGGTATTTGGCGGGTTAATCCCTCCAAGTTCCTCTGCACGGCCTGGAGGGTCCTATCTGAATCCACTGTCTCTGCTTCGCCCCTGCGACGCTTGTGGCGCGGGAGACCCTCAGGTCGAACTGGTCCAACATCTGAATCATGATCATTTTAAATTGTGAGTCATTATGAATCCAATCAAAAACATGTTTTTTTTTCATTTTTTCATACATATTTGAAAAAATCCAAAAAAATTATATAAGTCAATTTTTTTTTTGCAAACTTACCGACTGTGCCCCATGCTGTGCCTGGTGGAAGAACTAGATCTGGATCTCCACGAAAGTCCATCCTAGCATAGGGATAGTCGTCCACCGCGATGATTTGTTCTCCCCACCAAAGGAAGAACTCATCGTCCCATGTGGTCTGGGGTACTTCACTACCCCCCAATCTCTTCATCATGTCCGTCCAACGGGCAATTCTTGGGTCCTGCGGGCTACTGATGGTAGAGATAACTCTGGGTCTCAATGCTGGTATCTTCTCAAAGAAGAATGTTGTCAAAATTGTACCGTAGCCAAAGTGTTTAGTCTTTACTTAGCGGATTGAGGTCAGCTGTTGCTTCATGTTCAGTAATAGGGTTGTGCACCAATCATACACATGAGTCAAACATTCCACTGCTATGCTCATCTGCGTCCTGGATGCCTGATGTAGGGAGGCAGATCCTGCCACTCTGCCGATGGTGAAAAGGAGGATTTTCATGTGCAAATCCCGTAAATCTTTAATTGCAATCTGAGTTCCAACCTTTTTGGAACCCTGTACGCAATACACGTGGACATAATCTTCCACGGTTAACCCTCCCAGGGGCTTCCCGTGCAAGTCTACTGGTTCTCCCCTCCGGGAGAGTTCAGTGATGAAATATATGTCTTCCACTTCAATGCATACTGGCATCTGATCAATAATGAAGCAATCTTGGTCTGGTTCCCAATAATTGACGAGAATTTCTAGCAACCGAACATTGCTTTTCATATTTGGCATTTTGAAGAATTTGATCAATCCGCAATTCCGAAGGATATTTTGCGCTGCTCGATCTTGCATGACCTCTTGATCAACTGCGCTATGCTCACGTTCTCTCCATGAGATTGTCATCCTGTCAAATTTCATTAAATCATGCATTAGCCACGCTTTTTTAGTTTTGGATCTGCGCATACGCGATTTTTTCCTTGCACAGTCGCGTGTATACGCGGCTTTCCTGTTATGAACCCGCGTATGCGCAAGTCCGCATTTTTTAGCAAGGGTTTTAATGGTAAAATTAACTTAATTTTAATTTCTAAATGGACAAAATGATTTGCAAGGATGATTGAGGAGCCTACCTGAAATTTCGGTGCGTTTCGACAGTCGGTTGTTCCTAATTTGATGAAAGAAGTTTTTTGCTCCAGAGCACTTTTTCCAAATCAGCAATGCAATAATGAACCAAATATGAGGTAATTTGTCTATTTATGGCTAAAAAGTTGAAAAATTTTCGCAAAAACTTGTTATGCTTATTTTTTCGATCTATCTTAAGCTGCATAACTCGGATGCTTGGAAGTGCCCAGTTTGGTATGTTTTCAGGTACATTTTGACGATTTTGAGATTTTTCCCGGTTTTTGATCCATGATTACCGACTCGTCACGGCAGGTATATGATCTTCACTGGCATATAGGTTAAAGAAATCACTTTCTGTTGCACCTTGCATACTAGCCTCCATACTGATCACTTGCCTTAGGGTCGATCCCATCAGGTCATGAGTATTACACCCATTTCACTCGCCGATTATTCAATCATGACTTGGTGGTAGAGCCTTCCTTTACATGGGCTTCCTAGTTAGTTCCTCGTTATCACTTGTTGCCCATGCTGCGTTTTATGTAGGCTCGGGAGTCCTCTTTAGTCCCGCCATGTCTTATGTGTTGAAGCTTCATTCTTCTTCTTCATCACTATCATTTTTCCGGCTTTTACCCTAGAGGCTCCCTGGTGTCGTTAAGTTGTATTACTGCATTGCATATTGGCTACTTGTTTATCCTGGCCTTTATCCGGCTTCATTTGGACTCGATGTTTAAGCCAACTTTTGACCTTGACTTTCTGTACAAGTTAACCATTGCATGCACTTAGCTATCACGACTTGACACCTTTTTACCCATGGATGGAACGTTCCTCTGAGTATCACTTACCAGTTTTCGCCACCTTGCATTGAGCATAGGATTGTTCCAATCCCATGAACTAGTGCATCTGATTTCTTGATACTCGTTCTATCCATTGTACCATAGCATTCTTTTATTCTTTTTCAGGCTTATTATATGAAAAAGACAAAAAAATCAAATATAACAAAAAGAGCGGGAACGGGATGTATCTTCGTTGTTTTGATGGCAATACAGAGTCAGTTTGTCGCCCTTGAACAAAGCACATATACTTATATATATTTCCTACATTTGGGATGGTTTTAGTTTTTGACCTAGGTTCAGCCTTTACCATGTTTCACTTGTCAGTTCTCCCCCGGTTGGTTATCTCTTCCAATCATATGGAGAGTTTGTTTTGCCTCCTACATAACAGACTTATACAGTGTCACTTTTTACTGCCATGGTCATCACGAGTCGTGCTTTTGTTCAAGGGAAGTCTAACCAGAGTCGGCCATTCTGCGGTGTCTCTTGACTCATTATTTAGTCGGCCTTCCCGGTCTGGTCAGTATTGTTCTATCACATCAGATGTTTTGGTCTTCTGCTCGTGCTGGTTTGAGAAGGTCCCCATTGACTTCTTGCCGGCGGGTTTGTCTCTTATCGACTACAACACATTTCTCTGAGAGAAAACCTAGAGCCGCACCCTGGCCCTATTTCCATCATTGATAAGTGACCTTGTGCTCAGCATTTGATCATCATCATGGGTCTTTGACTGAGTGGTTTCCCCTGTGTTTGACGTCAGCACACATTATCACACTTGGGACTCGTGCAGTACCTTGATTTCCATTTGACCCTATCGGTGGATTTCTCGCCTCTGTGTTAGCTTTCATTATTGGTTGGTTCAGAGGGTTTCTTCCGTGCGCTAGCTTCATCTTGTGCATGTCGGAAACGTACTTCGGTTCTGGTTCCATCACTCTACTTCGTCTGATTCCTTCCAAATCTTGGCTTGCGGGTTACACTCGCGCTGGATTGATGTGGGATGCCTTAATGCCTTCCTTCCAGCAGATCCTTTCCCATCGACTCCGACTCATTGCTCTGGGAATAAGGTCTAGAGTCTTTTTGTCAGTACCTTAGGGTTTGCAGTCATCAGTGGCAGACTCTTCGCTATCGACAGTGGGGATTCATCATTGCCTCCTGATTGGTAGATTCTTTCAAGTGTTCGACTTCAACTCATTCATTCACACTTGTCAGATTGTACTGGGGCACCTTGACGCTCATTTTCATTATTGGTGGGTTGTCTCGCGTTGGTTAACGGTATACATCATTGACCAGTAATCCAACGATTTCTCACATGGTCGACTTCAGCTCATTTATTCCCATTGTGTAGAATTGTGCCATAGTGATCGGTGAAGACCTCGGGTTGCATCAGCATTTTTTGGTTCACTTTTGACAGTCCATTCAGTTTCTGCCAGTGATGCCGTCCACCCTTATATGTTGCAGTTCAGTACAGCAGCATCCTATATGTTGGCACCCGAGTTGCGTGATTGTACCGTTTGTTCCACCTCTTATGATTCGGTACTTGGAGATTCAGTTACTTATATGATCAGACATCCAGTTGCACCATCCTTGATCAGCATTCTATATGTGATACTTGGACATTGATTCAGACTTATATTTCCGGGCCATGCTCAGATGATTCATTGTGTACTTTCAGTTCAGCTATACTTGTATACATGTTGGATCTATTCAATACTTTCCATATGATGTATTTTGACTGAGCATGGGTATGCCCGCCTCAGCATGAGTTGACTCTCTGTTTTCTTTCATTGGTTTTTGGCAGGCTGAAATCTGGTGAAGTCCTCTCTTGTCCTTGCGAAGTTTTTTCTATGTGCATAATACATTTCGGCCATCATGTACCCCTTCTGACCTCATATATTAGGGGGCATCTGTTATAGCATCATTTCTCACCTTCATATGATTCATGATTGCTTTTATGGCTTTGGGCACCCATTCTTATAGACTTGGACAAATTCACTTAAAAACAGTGTAAAAATCCCCATATGCAGTTATGCCCAGCTTTTTCCACGTGTATACGCGAGTCTGTATGTACTTTTCCGCGTATGCCATTAAAATCATGAAAAAATATATAAAAATTCCCTATTTTCGGGCTGGGTTGATGGTTACTCAGGTAGCTCAACCACCCCAGCAGTGGCCAACTGTTTCCAACTGTTGAAACTACTTTGAGGGAGTATAAAAGCACCTCATGTGTATGGCCTAAGGGAGAGAGATAAATTATTGATATTATACTCTGTTGGTATTCCCTATCCAAGTCTGATTCCCCGTGCCTCCTGCACTTTCCCAGTTCATTATAGGAAACCCTTGTTTCCTTGAGATGCTCATCTCCCTATATGTCATCTCGTATGCACCAGTTTGGAAGGAGTCTTAGCGAGGCAAGGGCAGGACGGATCCGGATGACAGTCTGCTCGAAGATCGTGGAAGGATTCAGGTGATCTCTCCACTCGTTACTTTTGTACATGCTATTTATAATACAGAAGTACCATCTTGTTCTCGAAATATACGTGTTAGTGTCTGCTTATATATATGAGAAAATTGTTATTTAAGCATTCATTATGGTTTATTTAATGTTTTATGTGGATTTCACTAACATTTAGAGTAGATATATGCTGCACAACCAGTTCTTCGTGCTTGTTTCTTCTTGTCTTTCAGGTTAAGAAGGAAGAACGGTTGCTGGGGGTTTGGACCCCGCGGGATCTGCTTCAACCGTAGGACCTACGGGTAACTTCCTCGATCTACTCTATTTAGTTTTCATGAACATGTATGGTTGTGTGAGTCCTTCTTAAGTAGCATGCCCCTGCTCTGTGGAGGTTGTAACCCAACGAACCTCTAGGGTGATATTCCCCGAAACAAGAGGCAGGGTTCAAATTGGTCAAACCCTACAGGGACATTAAAGGCGCTGACTGCATAGATGAAAACATTAATGGAGTAGCAGAGGAGTATCAGTGAAAGGTCAAGGAATTCAGTGTTCGTCATTGAAGATTTTAAATCATGATTCAGGGTTCGGAAGGCAAAGAGTACAATGCATAAGAAGCAACACCCTCCAGGTTTCATTTCAACAGAATTTACCTTCAAAAAAGGACAGAATGTTAATATGGCTATCCCTATACCATGTTCCTGAAGAGATTTTCTCCTAGAACATTTATTTCAAATAGCAGGCCACAGAGTACAAACAACACAGCACAGTCATTCAACAGTATGGGCGCGAATGTTTCCACCATTTTTCCTTAATTATGAAAATTAAATTTTCATTACCTACCTCTTTTACTAGGTTTTAGTTTCTCCTATAAAAACCACGAAGAAACGCATTGTAATGGTTCCAGATTTTTATCAGAAAATTATGCAGTGAAAATATTTTTGCAGAAATTTTTGTAAAATTCTTGTATGAAGGCTCAGAGCCCATAGGGTCTCAGTGAGGAGGAGTTCTATCCGTCAAAGAGGATTCTGGTCTTTGGTATTTCACAGTCTGTAACTCTCTTTTATATGTTACTTAATATATCATTTCATCTCATCCATCTTTCCTGTATCATGTTTTGGAATGTGAGTGGCTCACTGATTTCTGGTAAGGATTCATCCTAGTTGATTCCCATGCTCGGATCAGTCAAGCGCTTTAAATATGGCTCATGCATGATATTTTGTTCCATTATTCAGCTAACCATATTTCTGCGATATTAGTTTCTTTGGGAGGGTACTTTTAAAATGCTATTATCATGTATGGATTCTTAGATCAGTAAGCCCATGCATGGTGGTATTGTATATCTGGGTATCAGCTTAAGGCTAACTAGTATATTCTCACTATTTCTTTCACTACATGCACCTTCTAATAAATTTTGTCTGTGAAGTATTTCTGAATCGGCCCGCTTTGCAGTAAACTGTCTCTGAATTGTCTGTCACTTTTGTATGAGAATTCTGCATCTTGCCTCTGCAGTATCTCTTTTCCTGTGTCAGTTTCTGAGAGTTTGGTCCCATTCTATTTCATTTACCTGTTTACAGGAGATAGCATGTGAGCTGAAGCTGACAACTTCATACTTTATATCATACGCTCCTTGCTATGCTAAGATGTCCTAGGCACTGGTCTATCACAACTCTAGGCTGTCTCTAGGAGCTACAACAGTTCCCAATCAACTATTGTTGCAGTATGATTCCAAAAGATTATATGCTTTGCAAATTATCAATTCATTTATAGTTATTATAGGAATTTAAAATAAAACTCTCAGTGTTTTCATGTACTTTTATGCAGCAAAAATAAAAGTATCGTTACACAAGAACCAATGCTAAAAACTTTTGGTTGTCACACAAGAACCAACCATCAAAATTATATGTTGCAATCAAATGTATTACAGTTTGCAAAAGAGAATATGATGGCGCAAAGTTTGAAGAAAATAAATACAAGTCAAAATATCATAAATAAGAAAATAATTTCATGAAGATAAACTTATGAACAAATGAATCAATGCAATAGTTGCATGAGGACATGCAACAACTTCAATTGGGGGGGTAAGTTGAGTCTCAAAATTTTATTCCATATTCATCCATATTTCCATCATTTCATAACCATTTAGCCCTCATTTCATAAATATCTAGCCTAAAACCCTACATCAAGTAACCATCTTCATGATCATACGGGTTAGAATAATCATTTTCCAAATTTATTTATTTTATGTATTTTAAGTGAATTTATGATTAAAAGCGAGGAAATTAACATGGTTTCATATACATATATATGTGTTATGAGTTTTGTGACATGTGTAGGCTTATCTGGAGATTCTAGAAGGGTCTTACTTGGCCTCCCAGGCACAAATTCGAATTTCAACTCAAGAGGTGGACCATATTCCACAGAGAAATATCATGAAGATCCTGACGTGTCATGGGATTTGTATCTAGTATTTAGAGATAAGTTGAGTCAAGTATGGATCTAGTAGATATTTAAGGGATTTACATTTATTGAGAAGATATCCATAATTCATGTATAAATAGGAGGATCATCCTTCAAAGGAATCTAAGAAGTTGTAAATTATTCATTAGCATCAGATTTATGATTTTTCATTCATCATGAGCAATATCATTTTCTCCATGTTAGCCATTAGTAAATTTTCTACATAGAAAATGATGGCTAAAACAGGCCTTGAACCTTCAAGAGATCATTTTCATAGAAAATCATTCATTCTTGAAGTTTGTTGTTCCTTAGCAATGTTGTTCCTTAAAAGCTGTTCCCTACCAGTGTTGTTCCTTAACCTGTTGTTCCCTTCAAAAGCCTGTTGTTCCCTTCAGAAATCCACCAAGTTAAGCCTGTTGTTCCCTTTGAATTTTTTTTTCTAAAAAACCCCTTTTTCCCTTTCATTTACTCTCCATTCCCTTAAAAATATTTTTAAACCATGAAATCCCTTTTAATGGTTTAAAACCCTTCTTTTTTATTCTATCAGAACTTGGAAAAAACCTTTAAAAACCCAAAAAATGCATAAAAACCCTTAAAAAACTCCTTCCACCCTTTTAAGGCATTAAGCCCCTTTTTTGCCCAAGTCCTAGCCCTTTTCAGCATAAGACTGTGCACCCGCGACCAGAGCGCTAAGCCCATCGGCATTGGCCTTTTCCCTTTCCCCGCGACTTTTGTTTTCCTTTGTAAATTTTTTTTCTGTCGATGCGCTGTCAAACCCACCAAAGCGATAAGCACCTTTCTTTATCCCCTGGTCACATACACTGCCATGGGACGATACCCTAGCACCCATTCCTTAAGCCCCCATCGCATCGCACCATCAGAGTTCCTTTGCTCCTTCGCCCTTACCTTGTTTCTTAGAAAACCATTGATGCAATAAGCCCCAGCCCCTCCTTCCGTGGCCCCTGGTCGCTTATCCTCCCATGGGACCAAACCCCAGTGCCTATGCTAAGCTCCCATCGCATCGGAATTTTCATTTAAAAACCTGCCTTTTCTTTATATTTTTCCCACTCTGATAACGATATCCCGATGAGATCTACACCGTAGATCCATAGGATATGACGGCCCATGTTTCACCCTATGATCTCCTGAAACCTTTCTATCTGTCACCCTCCGCACCAATCTCCACTATTGATTTGTTTTAATCCAATGGCTCTCGGTTACACCCGACACCCAACCCCTCCGGACCCACCTCCCATTACGCAAAGCCCTCATCCAATCATGTGCTGCCACCTGGCTTCCACTTAAAACCTCGCCCATGCACCTTTCCATTTCGCGCTCCTCCCCCACCGTTGGATTTACTCCTCCAAATACAACGGTTTTCATTGCATTTCATGCTCATTTCCAAAAAAAATAAATCGAACGATAACCGCATGAGAAAATTGGTTTGGGTAGGACGCGTGGTGCATTTTAATTGGATCGCGTTCGATTCAACTCAAACCGCTTACCACTCAATCATCGTGCGAAAATCGCTGGTGGTTTTCCAGAAACCACTTTGTCCATTTTCACGCCAAATATAGTTTTTAAACTCTTTTTCGTTGGTTTTTTCACATGAAACTTCTTCCGCTCCTCCTCACTGCTCCTTCCGCCTCCTTTGAGCCTCTGTAAGCAATTTAGCCAGTACCCCAGGGTTTTATAATAGTTTGTGTTTTATTGCAGGTTCCATGGCAGTTTTATGGCACAATGTTGTCCCACAGTCTAGAAAGGAATAGAGGCTGAGGGTAACAATCCTTAGAGCCCGATTAAAAGCAAGAAGGGACAAAAAAGGGTGCAAAATTCAGGTTTTTTCCGGTGTTTCATGAGCATTCATTTACTCAGTGAAAGCCCTCTAGCGCACAAAGAAAGCATCTGTCAGTGAACAAATGAAGTTAATAAAGATCAAGAATTAAACATAAAGGATTAAAGCACAAAGTTGAAAATCAAAAGACGTAATCCCATAATTTAAATGGATAAAGCACAATTTTTAAGATAAAGTTAGTTGAAAAGGTTAAAAGCCCGAAAGATGATAATGAAGGCCTTAAAGAAAAATCAAAAGCCTAATTCAGTTCAAAAGAACAAAAGACAGTGATGATTAAAGGTAAATATTAAAGCCCAAAAGACCAAGGATTAAAAGGCTTTATCAATGATTTACGAAGAATAAAGACACAGTGAATAAAGTAGACAAAGGTTTAAAAGGTGAATACAGTCAGCAGGACAAGTTTAAAGGCCCGAAAATGATTATAAAACCTTAAAAACATAGAATCAGAGTTAAATCAGTGTTTAAAGCCACATAAATTGACAAATCAACAAAGGAAGCCTCCAAATTCCACATCAATGAGGCAGTTAAAGCAAAAACTACCACCTACAAGCTTATTTCCTCAAAAGAATATACAATGAATGCACAGTCAGAGATATTTTGTCAAAGACCTACCAAAAGCCTTCAAAGTCAACAAAAGTGACTGAAGTTGATGAAATTTAATGTAATAATCAATTAGCAGAGTTTATACATGTCATTTCTTCTCCATTTGGCCCTTCAAAGGCCGAGAAGCACTAACTCTGCATTAATTGAACAGATAGGCCTTTCTTTCACTCCACCTCCTCATTCTCCTATAAATAATTCTCTAGAAGATAGTATACATGTAGGTCTCTGGATATTTGCTGAATGTAAATAGTTTTTGAAGCATGTTGTAGCTCTATTTTGTAATTGAAGATACATAATATGAGATGAGAAGTTTGAAGCTGTAGAGACCCACTGGACTTGAAGATTGTAACTGGTTTGAACATCAAATACAAATAGCTGATTTATGGGATCCTGGTCTATGTCAATGGTGAAGTTATTCTCACTGCAATTGTTATTTTTCTCATGTTTTCCAATTTGTTCATTTTCTTTGATAAAGAACAGCAAATATAGATTAGGATTTAATTCTAAAGTACCCTAAATCTCACTGATAAATCTTTATCCTTTATGTTTTCTTCTAATTGTGTTTTGAAGGTGATTCAATAGAGTATAACCAGTGAAGTTTTGGTAAGCCCATGCTTCCTGAGTACAACTTGATATATTGTATTTAAATGTTCTTGAGAAGTCTGCTAATTAAAGCTAAGATAGAGAAGTTTATGGTTAGCCCTATCCTCTAGTTTATCTCCAATAGTTGCTTTGAAAAGTTCCCTTAAGAGTATGTCGAAAGTAGGCTAGTTTAAAAGTACTTACCTGATCTTAGACTACTTTTTATGTTTATCATGAATGTTTTCCTATGGATATGCTAAAATCAGGCTAAGTTGAAAGTCTTTACTTGATCTTAAGCTATTCTTTGTTTTTAATGTTTTATCTTGAAAGTATATCAAAAGCAGGCTAGTTTAAAAGTACTTACCTGATCTTAGGTTACTTTTGTGTCTTTCCATTAAGTGCATGCTGAAAGCAAGCTAGTTTAAAAGTACTTACCTGATCTCAGGCTGTTCTTTTTTCCTTCTTATCTATTTGCTTCTTTCATCACTCTTACTGTTTCATTCCATAAAATCAACTTAAAGAGATCCTTTGACATAGATGACTTGCCCCATAGACCACCCTTAAAACTTGTTGTGAAATTAAATCCTCTTATGACTCCATAGCCCAATGGATTGAAGTTGTTCCTTGCTTATCTTATCAGCTGAACCATTCTGTCACTTACTCATACCTTCACCCATCATACAGACTTTCTTCATCTTCATCTTATCCTGCCCAACCAAAAACAAACAAAACCCTTGTTCTTCATAACTATCCTAATATCATACATAAGCCTTAAATATCATATCTTTGAACATACATAGAGAGATCCCTATCCAAATCTAGGATGGATAGATCCTTAGATTCCAAAGTGGTTTGATGTAGGCTCTGCAGCTTTTTATTTTCCAATCTTGCAAAACTACAGTGTCCTAACATATTGGCGACTCCACTAGTGAATTCTAAGTAAATTACATCTTATACATCCATAAAGACCTTAGAAGACCCAAAACATTTTAGATTGGTATGTAAATCAATCAATGGTGGTGGACCATAAAACATTTTACCTTTCAAAAGCTAAAAATTTCCACCTGGTGACTCTTCTGGCCTCCAGTAGGCCTATTACCCCTCCAGTCTTTGTAGACTCCTTTGGGAATGCATTGAGCAAACCAAATCATACTGTTGGTGGACATAAAAAATTTAAATCATCCACCTGGCAACTCCACAGCTCTTAAAAGACCAAATGACTCCACTGGTAGAAGACCCTGAACTAGTTGACAAGATACAGTGACTTCTTTTCTGATTTACAAACATGGATTTAGATATAGATCCAGAAGAAAAACTACCGGTCATGATGGAAAAAATGATGTACATGCTTGGAAAGAGAATGGATAGGTACGAGGCCAATTTAAAATTTAGTGACCCAGAGTAGCCAATGAGTTTTTCAGATCAAGAACAAACTCAACCACTACAAGACCTAGACAATGAGCAAGACATGTATGATGATCGAGATTTTATAGAAGATGATGAGGAAGGTTGTCAAGAAATTCTTGATTGCCTACCTATGACTTGTATTGCACTATTAAGAGAACTTCACGACCAAAAGGCAAATACTAATAGTGAGCAGTGCTTTGAGGAAACAAGTAGCCGCTTAGAAATCATAGAACCTGAAATAGATGAAAAAACATCACATGTGGGGACTCTCCCTCTATGTTATAACTCATTTCATATTTTAAGAAGATAATGGCATCCTGACAATGTAGAAGAAACAACTCATGAACCTTATATTCAAGCTGAGTATCACAATAATCATAAGGAGTTGTTAGAAACAGAAGAAGATCAGGAAACAATAGCAAATCCTCAAGGTCTCTCTACAAGCATCACTGAAGATTCACTAGAAGTGGCTCAAGAAAACATCCGGCCTCAAAACCAGTTATCACAAGAGAAAGCAGACTGTTGTACTTCTGTCTATGCTGAAAGAAAAATCCTCCCTCTTTTGAGAGAAAAAGAAAATGATAAAATATTAAACAAACAACTAGTCCTCAAAACTTCATCTGAACAAAACACTTCTGCTCATCTATATGCTAAAGCATGTTGTCTTGAAACATAAATTAAACTGGTAGATTGGCTTAAAGAAAAACAAGCTGATAACCCTATATGCTTGATTGGTGAGATTTTTTATACTAATGATTGTCCAATTTTTTATTAGTCTGATGATAATGAAGAGCTTCAAACATAAACTAATCATGCAGGGAAACCAATAGTTGATTTGTGTCATGAAGTTCCTTACCATCAGCTTGAAAGCAGCGATCAACCAATCTAGCCCATCAGAAGCAGTTTTCACATAAGTAGGAATCGACAGTCTTTTAGCTCAAAGGTTGAAGAGGAAAACAATGAAGAATCTCTTGAGCATGAGGAATATAAAGAACCTTCTCCTAAAAGGGTTGAGGTAATCAAAGAGATCCCTGTTCAATAACGTAATGACCTCTCCATAGAGTTCAGTTCAATAAATCAGAACATACCAAGACTACAAGAGGACATCACTGCCAAATATGATGAGTCCTTCATTTCAGATAATAATGAAGATAAGGAAGATTTTATTTCTCAAAAGAATATTTTCTTTGATCTAGTGGAAGAGGAAATAATCATGGTTGACACTTATCTTTCAAATACTCACAACCAGATGTTATTTCAAGATCCTTATGTTGATTTTTTTAAAACATTCGAAGAGGATGGAAGGGAAATTAATGTCAAAACTGAAACTAGTCCTCTATGGAATATGTGTTTTGATGGGTCATGTATTAAAACTAGTGTATGTGTAGGAATATGGCTTTGTAATCTGGAAAAAAATAATGTTGAAGTTCATTCATATAAATTCAATTTTCAATGCACAAGCACCATAATAGAGTATGAGGCATCCCTTTTAGGGCTACACTTCTTGAAAAAATTAAGAGCCCAGAGGATAATAGTTCATGTGAATACAGAGCTGGTAATTAGGCAAGTGAATGGGGAACACATTGTTAAAAATCCCAGACTTAGAGCCTGTATGGATGAGGTTATTGACTTGTTAAATCATTTGAAGATTTCCAACTTACCCTTGTTCCTAAAAACTAGATCAGTCTTTCTAATGAGTTGGCCCTTGTTGCTAGTACATGTCTGAGAGCTTGTGAAAACAAACAGTACATAATTCAAGAAAAAATTAGACCAGCTGTCCCAAACAATGAAAATTATTGGCAAGTATTTGGGGAAGAAAAACAAATAGAAGACTTTCCTACTGAGGATATACCATCTTTTCAAGAGAAACCTTCTCCCATTGTTGATATCAATCTATCATCCAAAGAACCTAAATTTACATCAGAAGCAAGCATAGATTTAGAGAAAGAAGAAATTTCACTTCTTATTGATTTGTAGGTGAAGGATGATGATACTGACAAGGAACATATTGAAGATGCAGTCCTCAAAGCTGATATCCTAAAGGTAGGCAATCTACCAATCGTGGAGGGCCAAAAAGAAGAGAGTTCTCATCTTTTATTTGTTGATCCTATGGAAGAATGTGTGGAAGTCCCAATTGGCTCAAATTCTCAAGCATGGATCCTTTTCAAGAGCCAAATACATAAAATTTTCTTACCTTCTGTGATAGCCTTTCTTTAAAGATTAGTATTCAATATGTACTATGGTTACCTCTGACTAGTAGCCAGTTTCTCTATTTCTTTTTTTTCACTACTCACCTGGCTACACTGGCACTATTGTATCATATAAAACAACAGAGGTTTCAAGTTAGATTAGGTTAGATAGGAAAGCAATAAAGCTCACCCTATGAGCATTTAGTTAGTCTTTTATTTCTGCTTTTAAATTTGGAAAAAAGAAAAAAATACAAAAACAATAAAAAAAGAAAGAGAGGGCAGAAATAAAAGAAGAAGGTACAACCCCATACCCAAAAAAAAGGAAAAATATGAAAGTGTGCAAGCTTAAATCCCACTACCATAAAACACTGCTATTTTAGTCATACAACATAATCATGACTAAGATAGATTTAAATTTACTGCTGATAGGTTAGTGAAGAATATTGTCAAACTGTTTAATCTTGGCTTATCAGTAGATTAGATTAGGATAGAAAAACAGTGATTCAAACAAACTGAAAACCTGAAACTGGAAGTTTTATGAAGAATTGGTTCTAATATGCTCAAAATATGAACCAAGAGAAAAGAAAAACAACTCTAAAAAGATCAAAACCAGAGCTGAAAGAAAGAATGAAGGATGTTTTTATTTTTATCTTTAGATCTTAAGCCTTCACAGTTTTTGTTTTAAATTTATGCAAATAAAGTTTATGTGCAGCTTGCACATACAACCATATACACCATGGAAAATTAGACAGACTAATCCTAATTTGACTGTGTTTTAAATTTCTAATTTTGAAAATAGAGAATAAAATCTGCCGGACATTTTAATCCTGGTAGATAGTAGCTTGGGTAAAGAATTTATGAGTTCAATAGTTTAATCTAAACTCATGGAAGAAACAAGGGTAGATTTATATTAGTTTCATGCTTTCAAATAAAAGAATAAAATTTTGATGTTTAAGGTCTGCAAGTCCAAATGCACCTTTTGAAGAAAAAATGTTAGGAAGTAGGTTGTGCAGGTAGAATGATTGGGAGAAATTTGCTTGCTAATACGAAGTATTGATCATCTTTTAAAAGCAACATGATCAAAGAAGAAGCAAGTGGTCAATGGATAAAGGCACAAGTCTACATCCCAAAGATCAAAATTCTGAAGTTTTGACACCTCCAAAGAGCTGCCATCCCCAAGTGGAGCCACTGTTGGCCATCAGTAAATTTTTAAAATAGCAAATGATGGCTAAAACAGGCCTTGAGCCTTCAAGAGAGCATTTTCATAGAAAATCATTCATTCTTGAAGTTTGTTGTTCCTTAAAATTTGTTCCCTAGCAGTGTTGTTCCTTAACTTGTTGTTCCCTTCAAAAGCATGTTGTTCCAGAAATCCACCAAGTTGAGCCTGCTTTTCCCTTTGAAAAATGTTTTCTAAAAAACCCCTTGTTCCCTTTCATTTACTCTCCATTCCCTTAAAAATCATTTAAAACCATGAAATCCCTTTTAATGGTTTAAAACCCTTCTTTTTTATTCTACCAGAACTTGGAAAAAACCTTAAAAAACGCATGAAAACCCTTAAAAAACTCCTTCTTCCCTTTTAAGGCCTTAAGCCCCTTTTTCGCCCAAGTCCTAGCCCTTTTTCCACATAATACTATGCGCCCACGACCAGAGTGCTAAGCCCATAGGCATCAGCCTTTTCCCTTTCCCCATGACCTTTTTCTTCCATTGTAAAAAGTTTTTTTCCGATGCAATGTCAAACCCGCCGACGCGATAAGCACCTTTCTTTGGCCCCTGGTCACATACCCTACCATGGGACCATACTCTAGTGCCCATTCCTTAAGCCCCCATCGTATCACACCATCGGAGTTCCTTTGCTGCTTCCCCTTGCCTTGTTTCTTAGCAAACCGCCAATGCAATAAGCCCCATCCCCTCCTTTCGTGGCCCCTGGTCGCTTATCCTCCCATAGGACCATACCCCAGCGCCTATGCTAAGCTCCCATCACATTGGCATTTTCATTTAAAAACCTTCCTTTTCTTTATATTTTTCCCACTCTGATAATGATATCCCGATGAGATCTACACCATAGATCCATAGGATCTAATGGCCCACGTTTCACCCTCTGATCTCCTGAAACCTTTCTATCTGTCACCCTCCGCACCGATCTCCGCCGTTGATTTGTTTTAATCCAATGAATCTCGCTTACACCAGACAAACAAACCCTCTGGACCCACCTCCCATTACACAAAGCCCTCATCCAATCATGTGTTGCCACTTGGCTTCCACTTAAAACCTCACCCATGCACCTTTCCATTTTGCGCTCATCCCCCACCATTGGATTTACTCCTCCAAATCCAACGGTTTTCATTTCATTTCATGCTCATTTCCAAAAAAAATCAATCGAACGATAACTGTGTGAAAAAATTTCTTTGGGGAGGACGCATGGCACATTTGAATTGGATCGCATTCAATTCAACTCAAACCACTTACCACTCAATCATCACGCGAAAAATGCTGGTGGTTTTCTAGAAACCACTTTGTCCATTTTCGCGCCAAATATAGTTTTTAAACTTGTTTTCATTGGTTTCTTCCCATGAAACCTCTTCCGCTCCTCCTCAGTGCTCCTTCCACCTCCTTTGAGCCTCTGTAATCAGTTTAGCCAGTACCATAGGGTTCTATAATAGTTTGTGTTTTATTGTAGGTTCCATGGCAGTTTTATGGCACAAAGCCGTCCCACATTCCAAAAAGGAACAAAGACTGAGGGTAACGATCCTTAGAGCCCGATTAAAAGCAAGAAGAAACAAAAAAGGGTGCAAAATTCAGGTTTTTTCCAGTGTTTCATGAGTATTGGTTTACTCAACAAAAGCCCTCCAACACACAAAGAAAGCGCCTGTCAGTGAACAAATGAAGTTAATAAAGATCAGGAAAGAGTATTAGGAATTAAACATAAAGAATTAAAGTGCAAATTTGAAAATAAAAAGATGTAATCCCACAGTTTAAAGGGATAAAGCACGGTTTTGAAGATAAATTTAGTTGAAAAGGTTAAAAGCCCAAAAGATGATAATGAAGGCCTTAAAGAAAAATCAAAAGCCTAATTCAGTTCAAAAGAACAAAAGACAGTGATGATTAAAGGTAAAGATTAAATACCAAAAGACCAAGGATTAAAAGGCTTTACCAATGATTTATGAAGAATAAAGACATAGTTAATAAAGCAAAAAAAGGTTTAAAAGGTGAATACAATCAGCAAGACAAGTTTAAAGGCCCGAAAATGATTATAAAACCTTAAAAACATAGAATCAGAGTTAAATCAGTGTTTAAAGCCACATAAATTGACAAATCAACAAAGGAAGCCTCCAAATTCCACATCAATGAGGCAGTTAAAGCAAAAACTACCACCTACAAGCTTATTTCCTCAAAAGAGGAGGCCCTAAGCATAGTCGGGAAGATATTTCTCTAAAGACGGCTCGAGAATTAATGACGACCTACCAAAGCCCTCAAGAGTCGACAACGGAAGTGAGCGGAAGTTGATATGAAATTTAATGTAAAAATCAATTAGTGAAGTTAATACATGTCATTTACTCTCCATTTGGCCCTTCAAAGGCCGAGAGGCACTAACTCTGCATTAATTGAATAGATAGGCTTTTCTTTCACTCCACCTCCTCATTCTCCTATAAATACTTCTCTAGAAGATAGTATATAGGTTGGTCTCTGGATACTTGTGTTGGAAATATTGTCATTGATGGCAAAGGAGAAGACAGGAGTAGCACCTGAACTATTACTAAGGAAAAAGAGCAAAGAAGAACCAGCAATAAGGCAAAGGAGAAGACAGGAGTAGCACTTGAATTATCATCAAGACAAAGGAGCACCAAGGAACAACAGCAACCAAGGTAGAGAGGCAGCAGAGATAGAAAAATAGAAGCAAGCAGCAACATTAGACAAGAAACAGAGAAAAAAAAGGTAGCAAAGGCAGCAAGGAAGACCAGGAACAGAGGTAGCGGATAAATCAGAGGCAACAAATAGAAGCAAAGGCAACGAGTGCAGAAAATAGAGGCAGTGAATTGAAGCAGAGGTATCAAAGAAGAAAAGAGGCAACGAAGGAGAGAACAACGCACTTAGAATATAGAATAAGCTCAGGAGGGAACAACGTACTCAATACAGAACAAGCTCAGGAGGAATAGCATGGAGAAACCGGTGTCACAGAGCGAGACAATGTAAGCAAATGAAAAATAGACCAAGGCAGAGAATTATTTGAAGAAATCCAAGTGAGGTGAATGAACGGTCATGATTAGATCGCAACAGTAAAGGAAAGAGATGGATGGCTGAGATTAAAGCAAGCAGAAGAGGCGAAGAAGAGCCGCTTGAAGGCATGCGGACGATGGAGATCTTATCGCAAATATGAAATGGGAGAATGGACGGTCCTGATTTCATCGCATCCGACCATAATATTTTAGCGCACATCACAATCGGCGGGTAGAGTAATGAAGAAGAGATGCGAAGTTGAGATTGCTGATATTGTGATGCGATCGCATATTGCAATCGGCAAAACAAAAAAGGAATTGGAAAGTGAACATCTGAATATGCGATGGTGCGATATCCATCTGATCTACCACAATTAAGATCTAATGGTGTTCACATAGCGTGATGTATCGAGATTAGCAAGGTACGACACCCTGTGGGCCCGAGGTTATTATTTGAAGTTTGGGGTTTAATATATGTTATGAGGTTCAGTTATATGGTAAGTAGTGAACCGAAATCACATGGGTTAATCAAAGTTAAAGTTGGTGAGAGTGCAACGGAATGCGATGACCGTCGGATTATCGTCTATGGAATGCGATAAGATATCAGCCATCCGATGAAATGGATGGATGGGTTGGTTGAATATGTTGTGGGATCAACATTAATGTGCGGTGGTTTATGTTTTAACCAAGATCGAACTTTGAACGAATGAAATAAAATGATAAGTGGGCCCGAGTGCATCAGGACTGGTGAATAAAGGTGAGTTAATAGATCATCGAGTCCGCATGGCCATCGCATTGGCGAAAATCAGTGCTTGATTTCGATAATGACTGGACCCAAAACATTATAGAGCTGAGTAAATGATCCATCAGATCCGCAGAACTCCATCGCATCGGCGAAGAATAAGAGACACAAGAGAGCGGACCATTGAACCTTGCGATTGTGATGGTGATATTTAATCACAACCGTCCAATCCCGATCAACCGCAACCGTTGGATTGTGAGTTGAGTGGGGCCATCAGAGGTTCATCGCATTGGCAGACATCGCATCGGAGTTATCGCATCGTCGATCTCACATCGCATCGGCGGAATGGAAGAGCAAAGGAACGACAGTTTGAACATTACGATTGCGATAGAGCGATTGAATCACAGCCGTCAGATCTGATGAATGATGGACGACGGATATGTGATTTGGCTGATCGCTGGTGGGACCCTTTTCTCATCGCATCGGTGGTGATCAGTGGCCAAAGGCACATCGGACCACTGAAGATTGCGATTGCGACAGTGCGATGGAATGTCAACCGTCGGATTGGGAAAGTTAAATGAATCGGAGTGCGATGACTGTTAGATCTGAAAGGTGGATGTGCATGTGGATACGCCCGTTTTACGAAGAAAATACTAAGTGCAGGCAAAAGACTCAGGTGTATAAACAAAAATATGAAGGCAACAGAAGGAGACTCAGGTAAGTGACCCGACATAGAGCAAAGGAGCAGGTGAAGGCTAAGCGCAGTGGGCACGAGAAAATGAGTTGAATCGGGCAAAAGGTGATTATGTAGGACAATCAAAATATAATAGAAGAAACTAAAAAAGATAGTGACAACAGTAGAAAAGACAAAAGCACAGCAATCCAAGGGCCGAAAAAGGGCTGAGTGAAATTGATTTATGTAACTGTAAATGTGAATGTAAATGATTTAAAATTAGTTTTATTGTATGTGATGCAAAGGAAAGTCTCCGTAGGCAAACAAAACTCCACTGTAAAAATGAAATATGTACTTATTACTATATTCTTTTGAACGATATGAAAAATAAATGAGAAGGTGGAAGGCAAAGAGTCATGACTGTTCATTTCGAATTCCCTGTGGAATGCAAATAGTCATGAGGTAATCTCTATAAATGATGTCACATATATATGCATAGAGACATTAGAGAATGGAGAAATGAGGCAGAGAGAGTAAGAAGAAGGAGGAGCAGATAAAGAAGCTATGAAGATTCAGAGATGATATAAGGCAGATATGAAGGCTGGTGGATAACAGTGAAGAAGGAATAGAACAGAGCTGATATCCAGGTAAATCAGCATGTGTTTTTATGAAAGAGTGATGAAGTTGGTGCTTCCATATCAAGTTGTAGCTTGATAGATGTCAGTTGTAGCTGGCTGAAGTAGAGGCCTCCTGTAGCTTGTAGCCTACAAAAATTAGATGGGAGTTGGAGCTTCCTTGCAAGTTGTAGCTTGCAGAATTGAGGTAGGAGTCTCCTGTAGGTTGGAGCCTATAGTAAATCAATGGTGAGAGGGAGTTGGAGCTTGCCTTTGCATCACAACAATAATAAGATGTGGTTTTCTCCCTTATGGGTTTCCACTTATATCTGGTTTCTATGTACATGATGATTATGTGTTGATACTTTATATTTAATTTTCTTAATACCTGCTGCTCACTAATTAAGATTGTGGTTTCACTGTACATTAAGTTAATCATGAAATGAAGATGTAAATAAGTGTAAATGAAAGTTTTACAAGACCATGAATTCATTAAACTGATTCACCCCCCCCCTCTCAGTTTAACAAAGGATTCAAAAATTGGTATCAGAGCAGGTTCCTTCTGTATCAGTTTAACAACTGGAAGGAGATCCTAGGTCCCCAGGATGGCTAGTCTAGAAGGATGCTCAACAAATAAAGCCCCTGTGTTCAATGGCACAAACTATGCCTTCTGGAAAATAAGAATGAAGACGTACATAATGTCGCTAGGAATAGAAGTTTGGGCTGTTGTGGAATTGGGATATGCTCCAAAGGATTCTGACTCAGAGAAAGATGCCAAACTAGATTTTGTAGCTAATGTAAAAGCCATGAATGCTCTCTTAAGTGGACTGTGTGAGGCAGAATTTATCAAAGTAATGCACAACAAGACTGCCAAAGAAATATGGGATACATTAGAAAGCATCCATGAGGGAGACAAAAAGGTGAAGATAGCCAAACTACAAGTCTATAGAGCTCAGTTTGAAAATATAAAAATGAATTAGGATGAAGACATTGCCAGCTTCTTCTTAAGGGTTGCAGAAATTGTGAATAACACGAAAGCTCTAGGAGAAACCATAAAAGAATGTGTAATTGTTCAAAAAATTCTAAGATCTTTACCATCTAGCTTTAACCCCAAGGTTTCTGCCATAGAAGAAACAACTGATTGGGAAACTCTGACCATGAACCAATTACTTGGAAACCTAACAACCTATGAGATGAGACTGCCACAGAGGAAGTCAAATGTGAGGGAGGCAGCCTTTAAGACAGAAAAGAACAAAGAAGAAAAAAGAAGATATATGCTCTTGCTCTGATGAAGAAGAGGCCAAATTTGTCAGAAGATTGGATAGAGGCTCAGGCAAATATAAAGGTAAACTTCCATTTAAATGCTTTAACTGTGGAAAAGTTGGGCACTATGCATCTAAGTGTCCTCATAAGAAAACAAAGAATCAAACTCAAGAAACAGAGCAAACCATAACAAATAACTGGCCGAAAGGGAAGAGATTCAATAGAAAATCATTTTATGCTCAACAAGACAGCAGTGCATCTGAAAGCTCAGATGAATACTCCAATGAAGAAGGAACCTCTGAATTTGTCTTAATGGCCAAGGAAGAATTTGAAGATGATCTCCTGGAATCTGATGAAGAATGTGAGGTAGATCTTGAGGGGGAGCTAAGAAGTGCCCTGGAGGAAATAGACAGACTTAAACTCAAGTCCAGAAAACATAAAGACATTCTCCGCAAATATGTAAAAGAAGAACCAGACTCATAAGACCTTATTAAACTGAAAGTTGAACTAGAAGAATTAAGGAAGATAGAGGATATTCTAAAAGGGGAAATAAAGGAGAAAAATCAGGAATGTGAAAAATTGGAAGAAGAAGTGGTAAGCCTAAGGAAGAAATCAGAAAAGGCCCAAAGGGAATTAACTACGAATATTCCACAAATGAAAAGTTCTGGACAGTTGGACCAGATTCTAAATGCTCAAAGATCCCCTCTCATAAAGGCTGGGACAAGCTATGAAGGAGAAACCAGTGAGTTCAAGGTTGAAGATAACAAGGATATCACTTTTGTGAAAGCTGTAAAAGATAAAATTAACCCTCAGCAATCTGAGCTTATTACAGCTAGAAGACTGATGGAAGAAAGGAGCAAGTTGTGTAAGCAGCTCAAATGTGAGATTGCCTCCATGGAGAACTCGGAGAAGGCAGACATTGAAAGGAAACAATGTTACCTATGAAACGGGAACTATAAGTAAGAATACCTCAAAAGGGGAACTCTAGCCCAAAAAGACTTAAAAAACATGAAAAAACGCCCTAAAAACAAAAAAGTGTGTCTTCCAGAACACATTTGTTTTTTTCTCAAGGTCAAATTTCACCTTTTTATAAAATTATGCTAAAAATGAATTTTTTCTTGAAAAAATGATTTAAAAAACACCCTTAAAACAAAATGAGTTGATGTTGGAATAACAAAAAAAAAAACATTGTGTCGCACTTTTGACACATTGTAACAATGGAATTAATGACAACAAATTAGGACATTGAAAAATCATAAAATTCTAAATTTTTTGATAGATGATGTTAAATATAAACAAAATCATATCTGAAGGCTTATCATTTCGAACAATTTTTATCCATGTTGTTAAACACAAAATATCTTGACTCTAAACAACCCTAAAATTGTAATTATTTTCAACCATAACATTAAAGATAAAATTTTGTTGTGCATAAAAACCTTAATGACAAGTTACAAATCTCAAGCTTTTAAATCTTAAGTTTCGGATTACTTGAACAAGTATGGAGAAATTGACTTGAACAATTTTTAAAAATGAACAAGTAAATGAAAAATTTATTATTCATATATTTGTTTGTTTATATATAAAAACATATTTTTTAATTTTTTTATTGTTTTCTATATTTTAAATTATAATTGTTTTAGTTTTAAGAAAATAAAAATTGAAAATTAAAATCTTCTTATATATGTTTGTTTATATTTTAAAACATATTTTTAATTTTTATTGTTTGCACCCCATATTTTAAAATTTTAATTGAATAGGTTTTTTTTTTTTTTTTTTTTTTTTTTAATTATAATAGTTTAAAAAAAAAAAAAATAGTTTGTGTTTGAAAAAAAATTAATTTTCTGCCTGCCGGGGGCCAGAGGCACGCTGGGCAGCCCTTGACGGCATTGTCCGGCCAGTCTTTGGGCCCCCGCTGGGCGGAGGGTGATTTCGAGAATCACCCCCGGCTGGGCAGAGGGTGATTCTTGAAATCGCCCTCTGCTCAACTAAGGGTGCGCCCAGCCAGGGGTGATTCTCGGAATCGCCCTTCGCCCAGCCGGGGGTGATTCTAAGAATCGCCCTTCGCCCAACTGGGAGTGATTCTTGGAATCACCCTCTGCCCAGCTGGGGGCCAGAGCCAGGCCGGGCGATGCTGTCGAGGGCTTCTCAGCCTGCCTTCGGCCCCAGGTTGATTGGAGGCCGGCTGGGCAGCCCTCGATGAAGCCACTTGGTTGGCCTTCGGTCCCCGGCTGGGCGGAGGGAGATTATCAGAGTCACCCTCCGCCCGGCCGAGGGTCGGAGGCCTGCTGGGCGGCACTGTCGAGAGCTACCCGGCCTGCCTTGGGTCTCTGGCTGGGCGGAGGGTGATTCTGAGAATTTCCCTCCACCCAGCTACGGGTTGAAGGTAGGCTGGGAAGCCCTCGACGATGCTGCCCGACTTGCCTCTGACCCCCGGCTAGGTGGAAGGAAATTATGAGAATCACCCTCGGTTGGGTGGAGGGCGATTCCGAGAATCACCCCTAGCTGGGTGGAGGGCGATTCAGAGAATCACCCTCGGCGGGGGTGATTCTCGGAATCGCCCTCTGCCCAACCAGGGGTGATTCTCGGAATCGCCCTTCGCCCAACTATGGGTGATTCTCGGAATTTCCCTCTGCCCAACCGGGGGTGATTCTCAGAATCACCCTCAGTGCAACCGGGGGCCGGAGGTAGGTCAGGTGGTGCCGTCGCGGGATGCCCAACCTACCTCCGACCCGCGGCTGGGTGGAGAGCTAGGGGCTAGAGGAAGGCTGGGCAGCCCTCGATGGTGTCGCCCGACCAGGTGCCATCAAGGGCTGCCTAGCTGAGGGCTGGAGGCAGGCTAGGTAGCCCTCGACAGCGTCGCCTAGCCTGCCTCTGGCCCCCGACTAAGCGGAGGGTGATTCCGAGAATCGCTCCCGGCTGGGCGAAGGGTGATTCTGAGAATCGCTCCCGGTTGGGTGGAGGGCGATTCAGAGAATCACCCTCGGCAGGGCGGAGGGAAATTCGGAGAATTTCCCTCGGCTGGATGGAGGCCGGCGGGGTTGCCTCGTCGAGGGCTACCCAAC